>QPKB01000006.1:9528264-9624494 GCA_003546025.1 Camphora micrantha | reverse complement strand
AAATAACTAATCTAATGATTCAGGGGCATTTTAGGGTATTCTAAACTAGTATTTTGCATTAAAATGCATTCGTGTGATTATATGCAATTAATAAACTGTATTTCGATAAAAACGCATAGTCAATGATTCAGGGGCATTTTAGGGTATTCTGAACTAGTATTTTGCATTAAAATGCATTCGTGTGATTATATGTTAAAATACGACTTAGAAGATATTCTGAGATACTTTCATACTTAAAATGGGTTTCACAGGCGATACTAGGATTAGGAACGCATTACATGAAATTAAGGGTCTTTTAAGACTGAAACACGTGCTCCGCGATGGGAGCAAGGGATTGTAGACAACTATGGGAAAATGTATGCTCTAAATTGCATTTCACACAATTATGATCCATTTATACCTGAAATACACATTTTAGTATACTCGGAGATACTTTTCACTTTAAACTAGGTATCAAGCGAGTCTAGGGTTAGGTACACTTTACATAGGATTTAAGACTATTTAAGACCAAAACGCATGCTCCGGGCAATTTGAGCGCTACTTTAATATTAAATCGCATTCTATGCGGTTCTGGGAAAATGTTAACTCTAAACCACGTATTTCAGGTATAAATGGATCATAATTGTGTGAAATGCAATTTAGAGCATACATTTTCGTTTTTGATGAAAGGATATATTCTAGAGTTTTATAGAGCGCAACCCTAAATCCCATTTAAAGCATTCTGAACCGTTCCATCGCTTGAAACCAATCTTAAAAGTGAAAAGTATTTGAAGATAAACTCATATTTGATAATAGAATTGCATGAAACAAATTTCAAAAGTGAAAGACCGGACACCCTGAAATGTCCTAAAATTATCCAGTAGGCGGTTTTATCCAGTTACGCGCTCCCTATTGATAGCACAAAACAAGTCGTTTGTCCGTCAGAAACAGGCTTGAATCCTACTAGATCAGTTATTAAGTCCTAATTTTCTAGAGCGTGTCTTTCAACCCTAAATTTAGTGAAACGCGGTTTAATGCTAACATTTTCGCAAAGACGGCCAGGAAATCCCCTTAGAATTGCCCGAAGCATGGGTTTCCGTCTTAAACAACCTAGATTCCCTGCAACACGTTCCTAATCCCAGAATCACGCTAAACTGATTTGAAAGAAAACATATATCAGAATATCCTAAAGTGCATATTTCAGCTAAGATTCGTAAAAATTGCAATTCAAAGTAAAAGACTAAACCATAATTCGCTAACATTCCATTGAATCACCTAGCATGCGTTTTGATTGAAATATACGCTATTAATTGCACCAAATACGGTTTACTGTCAGAAATCGCTCAGAGTCCCATAAGATTACTTCTGAAACCCCAATATGTGTTAAAACTCATTTTAAAGAAAAAAAAAGATATCACAAAATTTTCTAGAGCGCGTCTTTCAATCACGAAACGTTATTCTAGGTCTAGGAACGCATTGAAGGGGATTAAGGGTTTAGGGTTGTATAAGACCAAAAGCCGTGATTTGAACGTAGGGGATTCTCTACGTGTTTGAAAAAATGTTGTGTGTAAACCATGTTGCAGGGGATCGATGTTGTTTAAGAATGAAACCCGTGCTTCAGGTAGTTCGAAGGGGATTTCGTAGCCGTCTCTGCGAGAATATTGGGGGTAAACCGCGTTTGAAGTAATTTATGGTTGAAAGACTCACTCTAAAAAATTATGTGATATCGTTTTACTCTAAATATGCGTTTGGATCAGATTTTGGATCAGATTTTGGAAAGAAATAAAAAATGCGTTTGGATCAGATTTTGGAAAGAAATAAAAAATGCTAAATAAAGCAAGCAACCATGCAAATATAGAAACTCTAAAAAAAAAAAAAGTAACCATGCCAAAATAGAAATTCTAATTTTAGTAAGTCCTCTCTTCCACGTGGCCCAATGAGGAAAGATGTCTTGGACTTCTTCATCTTCCAAACTCTTTGGGATTCCTCAAACTCTTTGAGTAACACCAAACATCACAAACTCTTTGGTCAAAAGTCCATTCTCACCATCTATCTTGTCTTAAAAGCCGCCGGAATTTACAAATAATAAAAATTAAAAAATACATGAAATTCCTATATCTCAAAAATTGAGATTTACATGGCAATCTATTAATGAAAATAAAATGGGCTTAGGGAAACCATCATGCCTTGCCCTTTCGCGGGAAAACCAAGGAAACCATGATGCCCTTTACAAGTTGCCCAACATAACCAACAATAATAACAAAAATAGAAACATGTGGGGCCACATGGAGAGGACAACAACTTGCAAAGTTAGTATCACGTACACAATAGGAACTAGGGCTAAGAAAATGCAATTTATCATGATGAAAAATTCGAATTGTCAAAACAGACAGCGATCCTGCGAGCGGAGATGAACCCGCTCGAGCGGGTTCAACCACGCTCGAGCGTCCTACTCGCAGGAACTGGATCAGCTCGAGCGGGGATGAATCCGCTCGAGCGCCTGACACGTTGTTTGCAGAAAACAACGATTTTTGCCCAACCAATTCCTTCTCATGCAAACAGAAAACATAATATATGCAAAAAAAATAAAACAAAATAAAATAAAAAAACCATCAAAGAAACAACTAGATAATAAATGTATACCTTTGGAGCTTGGTTGCGCTCAAATCGAGAAGTTGAAAACTTGTTGATCTCTGCAAAAAATCTTTTTGCATATTTTGATCTCCGATAAGTGCTGACTCAGTAAGTACCAAGTGTAATCAAATTCATCTTTGGGGTAAGTGCTCAAGTTGAAATGAGAAGTGAGAAGTGAATAGGATTTTTTTTTTATATTAAAAAAATACTTTAACCAATTGACAGTAGGTAACCATGAATAGCTTTAGATTTCCAAATTTGCTGTCAGAGTTGGTGTAAAAAGAAAAAAAGGAAATCAAAATCCCAATGAGCACAGAGAAAGTAAGTAGATGAATATTTTAATTGACACATATATAAGAAAGGAGAATGTGAATCTTGGAACGTGGACTAACTTTCTGCCCTGCCAGCCAAAGCCATCTTGTTTGTGCAATAGAGAATTTCAAGAAATTGTTCCATCACAAAATCATAAATTTAACCCAGCTCCATGCGAAAAGTCAATAAAGCGGAAATAGAATTATTTGAATTAAAGAAAATAGTCCTACTTGTTTTTTATGAACCCATGCCAACTTTGATAACAGGGAAGTCCATCCAAATATGAATAATCAACATACAGAGCAGCATTGGTGTTGGAGTCCATATAAACATTCCCACGCCATCAGAATTGCCTTTATACTGGCCAAGAACAATATAATAAATCTCCATATGGATAGAATAAAGTAACTTGACTTTCAATTAGAGTATGACATCAACTATGTAAAAAAAATTCTTATGTCAATAAACTTATTTTCACTAAAAAAAGAGAAAGAGGAGGATTGCCAAGCTTTAAAAAAAAAGGAAAAAACTTCCAGGAAAAAAGAAATTATTTTACCTTTTCATTTATATTTACTTCTCAATCAAGACTCACAGGTTGTCCATAGCAAGCAAGCAATACAAATCTTGAAGATATGGCTATGGACTGTCATTTATGATCCAATAACCTTCAAAACATCTATGAACCAGTAAGATACACACCTATACAATTTCTAATATAGAAACAATCAAACTCCAAAAAAATCATGAGAATGCTTCTCTTATAATAACAACTTGGGAATTTTTAATAAAAATAATGGAACTTCAAGAAAAATCAAAAGAAAATGCTTCTCTTATAATAATTATTGGGGAATTTTTAAGGAAATTCAATGAATTCATTGTCTTATGTGGAATATACTATATGCAACTGTATGTTTGCTTCTCAATCAGCCACAGTCAATTTGCCACTTAATATAACCTTTAGGGTGGATGAAATTATAAATATACAACCAATTGATAATTTTACCAATCCCCTTCAACCCTACAGGAATAAAAAAAAATGTAAGAACCAAACCACGAAAAACAGTGGCCGCTTTACTGATTGAGAGAGAGATAGAGGGGTACAATTCGATCTTCAATCAAATACTCAGCACAAAGAGAGATATACAATTCATATCCTAAATAAGAGAGAGAGAGAGAGAGATATACAATTCATATCCTAAATAAGAGAGAGAGAGAGAGAGAGAGAGAGAGAGAGAGAGAGAGAGAGAGAACTTTTCTGGGTAATTTTATAGAATAGAAATGAGCAAACGGAAAAAAATGCTACATTTGAACTGTCACAATGGAAATTGATTTAAGTAAAAAAGGAGGGAAAAAAGGTTCTCAAAATTGTTAGTTTGCCCGAAGACGATAGTCTTTTAATATTCAATCCTCTTCCAAATAGTTTTGCTAGATTTACAATTTAATCAAGTAGTTTTGAGGCCCACTGTCAAATTGACGAGAGGATTTATATAATCAACAATATTAACTTGTTAAACATGAGCTCCACTACAGTTGCAATGAGGAAGGAAAAAGGTCAATGTAAGGCACAAAAAGATACAAAGTAACCTGTATATAGCCTAGTTTTATTAATTTATTTAGGGCTTTGATTAGCCAACAAGAAGTAGATGGGAAAGTCTTCAATGATGATTATAAGTTGTAGCAACAGTTTAGGACTATAGATCATTGTGGGCCGTAGATGGGAAAGTCTTCAATCATGATTATAAGTTGCAGCAACAGTTTAGGACTATAGATCATTGTGGGTCATATTGGGTTGTTTGGAACCACTAATCTAATCAATAGTAGGATAATACTATCTCTGTTTTTGTTCTGCTTTAGGAATACCCAGGGAAAAAGAATACACCAAAACATGTGATATTAAGTTACCTCTCCTTCTCCTCTTCTTTCTGATAGTATACAACAAACCTCAAGAAAACACAATCAAGAAAGAAACCCAAAAAAGAAAAAAGCATACATATGAGATGCACAGATATTAGAAAGCAAAAATTCCAAATCATATCTAGTTAGCAAAAATTCCCAAATCATATCTAGTTATTATCCAAACAGACACCAGATGGGATATATGAATCTACGCACAATTTACTGAAAGTGTTTTAACGCCCATGGCTGATAAGATTGGAAAATATTCCCAACTATTCAAATCAACAGGCAACAAAAGTGCATGGTCAATAACTGTTTATATTATCAATGAATCAATCTAATTCACAAATCCCTAACTGGATTAACTGATCTTTCATGCAGAGGAACTGGTAAGCTATATGAAACAAATATTGGTAAGCTATAGGCGGTGAAAAAATAGTTTCACATTCGAAGTTTTGCATCACTAAATATGTATGCACTCAGTAGTTCTAAATATGATTTATTGAAAACAATATACCAGAATGATGAGAATACCTGATGATGATCTTGTTGAGAATAACTCACTTCCTAATATGAAAGCGCCAATAAAAAAGTTCATTAAACATAAATAGGAATTAGTATTTGTAAGCAATATGAATTAATAGTAGTTAATCCAATGCATGATCATCAACAGGAACAAGCATTGGAAAAGAAAGATAAAGTTCTGCATACATGTGACAAACAATATAATATGAATAGATTCTCGCCGAAAGTGACAAATGTACTATAGATCTAGGTGGATATATATGATGGATCTGTTGTGCCCATTGTTACCACTATGTACATGTGCTGTGTATGGCAAAGTGTTGTGTGCAATTCTTTTCTTTTCTGTTTTTTTGGTTGTGCAATTCACTTGTAACATGTATGGCAACGGTTGCAGTACAAAATAAGATTCTGTCTACTTACAGGCATTTCCAAATAAGCGATATGATTTCTGTATTAATATTTCTATATACTTTAACAACCAAATAAATTTTTAACAAATTGAACAATTTCTTACAAAGGAATAGTGGACCAGTCAATCACTTTTTATGTGCCCTAATAGAGAAAAAATGGCCTCACACATTTTTCAATATTTTGGACTTTTTAAATATTTCTTCAATTTTTTGGGGGGGACAAAAACCTTCACACCATAAACCATGATGCATCATCTCGACCTATTTAACATTCAAAAAAGAAAAAAAAAAATCATCTTGACCTATTTATTTTTCATTTTTCAATGCTAATGACAAACTTATTAAAAAGATTATTGACTCAAAGAAAATCAAAGAAAAGAAGTTTAATAACATCAGATGATGAAAAGCATAGAAAATGCCACATCTATCTGCAATTTAGTTGAGAGAAACACCTAAATCGACCTCTGGTAGAATGAGGCATGTTATCATAACGACTTTCTTTTTTTGTTTCTTTGGAAATGGATGTTATCTTAGGACTTGAAAATCCAATAGGCAATGTTATAGTTTAATAAGAAGAATATCCAAGCCATACTGACCTCTACAATATAGGCAAAACATTCTCTAGATACTAGTTTGTCCAAGCATGAACAGGTGTCGCTCGAATGGCCAGTAGCATAATACTCTCTCGTGCTCCACGCTCAATGCTCAATAATCCATATAAGTGTCAGGATCCTCAGCCTCGTACTCAAAAACACATAATACACAGCTTAGGCCAACTATACCAATCAATAATCATTGATAAATGCACAATGACATTCCAACATAGATCGCCAACATACAAGTGGATTGAAGCAGAAAAAAAAAGAGTCCTATGGAAATAAAACATTGACGTTTGTTATTTGTGGTAAATACAAAGTCATGCCAGTAAATCTTTCCATGTTCTCTCTAGTATATCCATCTTTGTTATGAGATAAGGTTCCACCAAAACAACGTTAGTTAGAACCCTCTCTAAAATACAAATCATAATTAAACTACAATCTAAGAACGCCTATTTTCTCTCTTCCGGATTTCTTTTTTAGAGTCAAATCAGCATTATAAATTACTTAAGCAAACACCTAATCATCTAAAATTAAATTACTTAAGCAAACACCTAATAATCTAAAATTCAAGAAACAAGAAAACTTATGTAAAAATACTCAAGTCGCTATGGGACCCTTTCTCAATCCTAAATAAGTCCATACAACTACATGAAATAATGACAATATGATGTAATTTCATGGACTCATCACTCCCTCCGACCAACATTTACGAGTCCCTAGTAAAAGATGTGAAAAGTTGAAGTTTAACTAACCCAACCTAAACTAACCTAAAAATACAAAAGAAAACTAATGCAAAAAACAAAAGCCACTTTCGCTGAGGCACTCTCAACTGCATTTAGCGTATGCAATAAGCCCTTATACCCTAGGTTCCCCTAGTGGACGAATTGTGCTTCGTGAGGTTTTGCCGTGATATACCCAGAAAAACTCAAAAAATTAAAGAAATCAAAAGAAACTCTCCAAAATTTTTTTTTTATAAACATTGGATACTCTTGATCCTCGGAATAGTCATAGTAAAGACAAATTTGAAATACGGTTCACCAATCTCATCTTTGGAAAGAAATTTTCAAAATCATGCTAAATATGATCGTGCACGATGACAAAGTACGTATACAAAAAAAATTAAGTGTTAAATGCTCCGTTAGAACCCTCGTGAAAACGACTCAATCAAATAATCCGGTCCACCTAGACTTAGAAGAAAAAAAAAAAAAAAGATTTCCTCTCAAGGCAACCATGATGGCTTTCGCACTATTGTTTTTTAAAAGGCCGTGAAATTTTAGCGACAAGCTTCTCTCTTTCTTCTTTTTTCTTTTCTATTGATTTTTTTTCCTCTTCAATGGTCCCCAACAATACGCAGCCCTTTTCATGTACCCGAATTAAGGCAACCATGATGGCTTTCGCACTATTGTTTTTCAAAAGGCCGTGATTTTTTTTTTTTTTTCAGCAGTCCCCAACAATAGGCAGCCCTTTTCATGTACCCGAATTAAGGGTGTACCCAAATCAAGGCAACCATGATGGCTTTCGCACTATTATTTTTCAAAAGGCTGTGATGTTTTTTCCTTTTCAACGGTCCCTAACAATAGGCAGCCCTTTTCATGTACCCAAATTAAGGGTGTACCCTAATTAAGGCAACCATGATGGCTTTCGCACTATTGTTTTTCAAAAGGCCGTGATTTTTTTTTCTTTTCAACGGTCCAACAATTTTTCATGTACCGAATTAAGGGTGTACCCAAATTGAGGCAACAATGATGGCTTTCGCACTATTGTTTTTAAAACAATTTTTTTTCCTTTTCAAGGTCCCAACATAGGCAGCCCTTTTTTCATGTACCCGCACTAATTAAGGCCGTGTACGGTCCCCAACAATAGGCAGCCCTTTTCATCAAGGCAAATTAAGGCCATGATGGCTTTCGCACTATTGTTTTTCAAAAGGCCGTCCTGATTTTTTCTACTTTTCAACGGTCCCCAACAATAGGCAGCCAATTTTCATGTACCCAAATTAAGGGTGTACCCAAATCAAGGCAACCATGATGGCTTTCGCACTATTGTTTTTCAAAAGGCCGTGATTTTTTTCCTTTTCAACGGTCCCCAACAATAGGCAGCCCTTTTCCATATACCAAATTAAGGGTGTACCCAAATTATGGCAACCATGATGGCTTTCGCACTATTGTTTTTCAAAAGGCCGTGATTTTTTTTTCCTTTTCAACGGTCCCCAACAATAGGCAGCCCTTTTTCATGTACCCGAATCAAGGGTGCAAAGGCTACCATGATGGCTTTCGCACTATTGTTTTTCAAGGCCGTGATTTTTTCTCCTTTTCAACGGTCCCCAACCAACCCGAATAGGCAGCTTTCCCTTTTCATGTTACCCAACAATAGGCAGCCCTTTTCATGTACCAAATTCAAGGGTGTACCCCAACCATGATGGCTTTCGCACTATGTTTTTCAAAGGCCGTGATTTTTCTCCTTTTCAACGGTCCCTAACAATAGGCAGCCCTTTTTCATGTACCCGAATCAAGGCAACCATGATGGCTTTCGCACTATCGTTTTTCAAAAGGCCATGAAATTTCCCGACAACTTCTTTCTTTCTTCTTTTTCTTTTCTCTTGATATTTTTTTTCCTTTTCAACGGTCCCCAACAGTAGGGCAGCCCTTTTCACGTGTGTGCCGACTTAATTCACTAATTTTGTAGAAAAATCTACCCAGATGAACCAGGAAACCTATAAAACTAAGGTTTGGTTTTCCTCAATATATTCAATCAAGTCGTTAAAAGAATGGAAATCATAATTTCACATTTAAAGGTTTTGAAAATGTATACAAACTGTGTAATGTGAAAGGATCAAGAATTTAGCACTTTTTCAAAAAGATTTTCTGTGAACAAAAACTCTCTTTTGTCTAAATTTTGAGAATTCTAAAATTCTAAAAGATTTCCGTGAACTATCTTCCATTTTATTGAAAATTCTCTTATTGAAAATTTCTCTTCAAAAAAATCTAAAAAGCCATGACAAACAACAAAAATTCTGGAAAGAAATTTTTTAAAACTTCCTAAATATAGAAAATAAAGCAAAAGGCGTGTGCAAATTATGTTAAAAAAATAGACAAGTGTGCTTATTCGCGCCCCCCCCCCCCCCCCCCCCCAAAAAAAAAAAAAAAAAAAAAAAAACCTTCGATGAACATCATTCCTCACGCTCATGTTTATGCATGCAATTGCAAAGAATATAAAATATGAGGAATATAAAGTACAACATGTAAAGTGAAGACACCGAAAGAATGTGAAACTTTTCGAACCTTGTCATGGTTAGACAAAAACCCACAAAAAGAAACAAAAGAAAAGGAAAATTACCCTACTAGCAACACAACTTGGAATCCACCCAGATCCAGAAAAAATTTAGTTGTATGCCCATTGTTACAAAGCTTTGCTAGCTAATTGCCATGCCCATAGCTTTCTAAACTATGTAATTATCCGATTAAATTAAATAATTCAACCTTGAATTGAGATTTTTTTTCTCGAATGGTGATATTTGCATTAAGTAGAGAGATGATGTTACATCAAAGGGCGTAAAAGCTCAACATCAAAAAGGACAAAATTACAAAAGTACTATCGATATGGTCTAAAAAGAAGATTCATACTTGAGAGATTTCAAGTTAGGTCCTCTAAGTAACCGGAAATGAAGGGTTGGTTGGTCATTCAACCTCATTACATATGTTATGGTACCTTATGTCTTCGGTCAGTTTCTGGTTTTTTGCATAATAAAAATAAAGAAAATATAAATAACAACTTGAAAAATGAAAACAATGCTCCATGATGAGAAACAATGATCCGCCACAAAATAATGTTCACGCAAGACCCTATTGAAAGCATAATTCCCAATAACCTTATAGAACTGCCATTGAAGATATTAACTTAATAGACCATAAAGAAAAGGTATGCTACAAGTGAAACAGTCAGAGAACAAAGAGTAGTCCATCAATCAAAGGGATCTCAGATATTCAAAGACATGAAGTACAATAGGATCACATTCGATACTAAAATGTCAGTATCGTGAGGGAGAACATCAAAATGAAGCCCAATCAAACAATAAACCACTAGGCGGTGGGCAGACATTTGGGACATTGCATAGGCAGTCGTTAAATGAGACGTGGCAGTAAAAAAGTGCTTGGATCAGAAATTTTCAAGGAAAAAAAAAAAAAAAACTTGGTAGGATCACAAAAGTTTTCTCCAAATGAAGACATTATTTCGCCACCGTGTCCTACTATGTATCAATCATTTAAAATCAATGTGAACTATATGTCTTCCATTTTAGACTGTTTTAAAGCTAACAAATGAAGAAGAATATCCTCTGTAGACAGATGGCATGAGGAGACACCTATTGTAGAGTTCCCTCCAACATCTAGTTTGTCATTCACTCATTTGTCAAGTATGTTATAAAGGAAACAAAAGAAAGAAAGAAGCTAGAATATACATTAAAATCATCGAAACCTTACTGCTGCCACTTGTACCACCACTAGCAACACTACTTCTCGCTGATATAACAAATGATATTCCATTAAGCATCTTTCGCTCTGTTAGGTATCTGAAATGAGAAAAAGAAACAAAAGAAATTATGCTCACAAATCAATAAAACTCGAAATTGGAATAGATATGGGAATGGAAGCATAATAAAATTCTGAAATAAAGCCAAGAGAAAAAACACACGAAAGACTTTTCATTTAAAAAAGATGCCCAAAATATAATAATCCACCAATATAAGATGACCTTTAGCAATAATACATAAAGCACCTAAACCAAAATAACAAATTCTTTGTAAAGGAATCACGTTAGAAAAATTTATAAATGTGAATGAACATAAAGATCTCAAAAGCAACAACAAAAGAAGTTAAGTAAATAGAAACTGTTAAACATGAAAATACCGGTTAGAGAACTGATGCATCAGTTGGTTTATGCCAAACAACATCCTTTAAATAAATAATTAAATAAATAAAAGAACCGATGCAACCTCAACTCTATAGAACAGTCCGCAGCATACACAAATCTTAGGATTATACTACTCGGATCTAGTGTCCTAAAAAGAAAAAACACAAACAGCAATAAGCAAAGACAAGCAAAACAAAAAAAGGAGCCTATGGCATAGTTAGGAAATGCCTGACCACCAGGCCATAGGTTCTAGTTAAACTACTAGTTAAAAAATAAAAAATAAAAAATAAAAAATAAAAAATAAAAAAATAAAATAAAAGATATGATGGGCAAAACACGTTTGACAAATTCTGCTTAGAATTACACATCCCGGCCATAGATCAAAACATGTCCAAAGGGTATTTTTAAGCATCAGATCTTTTCAATCCACAAGCTATTCACACCCTTTCTCATAATTATAATGACCAAGAATCGTTTGTAATCCAAATCTAACCCAAGTTCCATGGGCCATGCCTAGGTCTATTGGGCACAAGTCCAAGTCCCATGGTTGGCCTAACATTGACAACTATATAATGACTAAATGACCATGCTTCCTCTATTACTATTTACTATAAATAGCTCTTCTATTACTTTCTAAGGTGAAATTGTTTGTAATGAAGTGACTGTATTTAACATTGTTAATGGGCAAATTGTTTTAATACCATAAAGTCCTTTTTGGATGAACTGTCTAGCTTCCCTCGGACACAGCTCGTAACTTTTGACAGCACCCTCCATTTTTATAATATGAAGGCATGTGATTCTTTCTACTCTTGCATATATGATAAATATAGTCCTCTTTTTCACTGTTTCTCTTGTGTGTTTTTTCTTTATGATTGTTAATATTTGCTTTAATAAAACAGATTAATTACCGATACAAAGTTTGTTTTTCTGCAACAGTCATCTTTGACACAACCTCAAATGATTGTGGTTGGAGACCTGGATGACATATTTGCACCCTTGCCAGGTGATCTTCTTGTCAACTTGTTAGAATCAAGAAGCGTGGTTGATGCATTTTTGGATAGCGTTTCAGGACAATGTCAACATAGAATCTACTTTTAGACCTGCTCTTAAAGAAGCATTTATGGTTATGGTATGCCATGTATTCAGTTCCAGGATTATTATAAAGCCATTCAGCTTATAGTTTCTTGGACCACACCATCACGAAGGGAACCCAATTGAGTACGAAGGGATCGGCGGCTAAAAGCCGTCGAAAACTGAACGACGGCAAAAGCCATCTTTTTTGTGTATATCTTTTTTTGTGTATTGTTTAAGTTGAGAATCGCCTTTTTTTTTATTGTAAGTTCTCATATTATAAATCATGGTATAAAACTAAGGCTTGTTCAACATTAACCATCCATATAATTTACTTGGCTACAATCCAATCAATATAAAATACATTTAAAAATCAGCAGAAAGATTTGATATATGGAATAATAAAGCATGGAGAAGCAAAACAAATTCACTACCTTGAAGATATTCCAAACTACATGTGCAAACACAGCCATTATTCCAGATTATTCAAAATCAATAGAAGTATAAGTTACGTTTTCAACACATATAAGACTATTAAATGGATGAATATTCTTAAGACTCAACTCAGGCCTTGAAAGTAATGATGCTTCCCAACCATGATGAAACAAATGCGAACGCGCCTCCAATCCCAACCAACGTTCTCCACTTGGATTGGTTATTGGGTGGGCCCTCGCGAAGTGTGCACCTGTATATAAGTTTCTTCAAAATTTTGGTACATCCCAAACAGGAAACCCAACCCATTTGAAAAGATGTTTACTGAAAAAGCAGATTTGTGCACCAAATAGCAGCTAAAATGACTTCAGACCAAACGAATTGTTTATACATTTGGGTCAGTCTGGAAGTTAGTCAGGAATTGAACTATGCTGACAGTTTTCATTTCAGTTCTTGTACCCCTGATTTTGCTCCAAATCAAGATTAAGAAAATTAAGTGTGGACACTAAGCACATCCTACATTGATTTTGCCAGAAATGCAATATCCAAATAGAAACCAGCATTCACCCAATTTAAATCAGCGCTGCAGTAAAATGTAATCAGTTAGAAAAGGTACAATCTCACACTCAAAATCCATATAAACGTCCTCACAAAAGCTGAATAGGATAGTCTTTCTAAATTTTAACAATAGATTCCACCCATGGATAACAAATAAATAAAGATCTGGGGCAGTCATAAAAACTCAGTTTACACAAGACCCAATTCAGCATCAATTCCATCCAATCCAAAAACCAACAAAACCCCAAAAATCCATAGAAGGAAAGATCAAGTCAGATAGAGTTAGAGAGGGAGAGAGAGAGAGAGAGAGAGGAAAGAATCAATCGCAAGAGAAGACCTGTTGGGCCAATCCCAACCAACGTTCACCACCTGGATTGGTGATTAGGTGGGCCCTCACGAAGTGTGCACCTGTATATAAGTTTCTTCACATAACTAAACTTTAAAAAAAAAAAAAAAAAAAAAAAACATTTAAAGTCACACCACTCCAATGTTCATGTAGGTCATCTTGTTAATGGCAGCGGAAACTATACACCAAAAATTAACACCAGTTTCATCTAATATCGATCATCTTTCAATTCTCCCTATAGTCCATAATCCATACAACCTATGAACTTAAATATACTAATCTTAAGACAATTTATGAACTTAAGAAAACAGGATCAAAGTTCATATACTCATTAACCAGTTCCATTTCACAACAGAATTCAAATATATCACAAACACAAAGAAACTAAAAAAAAATATGTCTTCTATGTCTTACCACTCTGTGACTGTGAGGTTCCAGAACAGGCACCAACCACCTCTGCATCAGCTGCAGAGCAATGACTTCTCTCCAAACGCTGCAACCAACACATAACCAAAAAAAAATCAACAGCAAAAACAACCCTAAAAACCGACTGTTTGGAAGAGCAGGCGCAGTGATCTTGTTTCATATGTGGGGAAGTGAGGGGGAAGATTCTCGTGCAAAATCTTGTTTCATACATGGGGAACGATACTGATTACATACAAGTACACATCTTAATGAGTGCTTTACAGTTAGAAACAACACCATCTTTCTTGAAGTTTTTAATTTTCCAACAGATATCTTAATACACAATAAAGATAATCGGCAAAAAGATTTTATGGGGCTGTTTCTCTTGGTCTACAAACCCTAACAACAACTAGGTTCTGGAATAATAATAACAGATAATGCACATAATTCTACAAAAAACCATTTTGTTGAAGTGATACGATTAATACAACAGAACTTTTCAAACATATTACCTTCACAAGGTAAGTCAGTTAAGAGTACATGTGCTGTGCTCTACATTCTTTGTTTTCTTTTTAAGGTAATGATGAATTAAATTGGAAAGCCCATTTCCAGTACTTGTTCTCGATTAATTCTACAAGTCATAAAATGTTTGTTTCTCAAGGTGAGAATTTTACTGAAAGAATGAAAATGGAAAATCAGAGACCCCATTTCTCGGCCTCCATTTTCAATGAATGCACAAGTCATGGAACTGTTTGTTTCCTAAACATGGAAGTTGGTATTGGTATGACAGATTTTATCAATGGAAAACCACCCCTTGGCCACATTCTCCAATCACTGTAACACCCATGAATATAAGAGAGAGAGAGAGAGAGAGAGAGAGAGAGAGAGAGATAAACATCTTCAATGAATACACAATCCATGAAACTGTTTTCTGAAGTTTGAAGTTTTGGTATGGCAAATTTAATTAATTGAAAACCCATCTTATATCAATTCTTCAATTACTGTATGACCCATGAGAGAGAGAGAGAGAGAGAGAGAGAGAGAGAGAGAGAGCATCTTCGATGAATGCACAGCCCATGAAAATGTTGGTTTCCTAGAGTTGGAAATTGGTACTGGTATGGAACCCCTCCTCAGCATACCCTCAATGGCTCCCCAACTCTCTTGAAACAGCAGCAAGACACTTCCTTTTAGCAATTATACAGACTACACAGTACCCATTTCTCATCAAAAAGCAATAATAATATTAATAGACAATTAAGAAATGAGATCACACATCCACCATCCCTCTACCCCTTCAATGCCATTGCCCCACAACACTGTAGCAACTCCTTCCAAACTTCAGAAAATGATTCTACTAATTTCAGTGTTTTCTAATTTATTCTGTCACTTGTGGGGCACATTTTTACAAAAAAAAAAAAAAGGTTAGTTATTGAGAGTTGTTTCATATTTAAAATCAGATTAAATTGTGGCAGGACATAAATGAAACTTTAAAAAAATGTGGGCACTTGAGAGATTAGGATATCTGGTTTTTTCAGAGTAAAAAAAAAATCATCTTCTTCCTATTCTATTTATCTTTTGAACTGGTGATAATAACATTTTGAGTCTGGCTTTCCTCAAACAAAACATCTTCTTCCTCCTCTATTTATCTTTAGTATCAGGCATTGTCACAAACACCTATCATGCATATAATAACTGGCAATATCTCTCTAAATCTCTATTCTACAACCAACCCATCAACGTTCAGAAATAATTAAAAGAGAGAGAGAGAGAGAGAGAGAGAGAGAAATGGGTGCAGATACATGATATAATAATAAGTTAGACAGATGGGATACCTGAATCAGAACCGTGAAAGCGGAGAAGATCACATAAAAATCAATGATCTGAAACAAAGAAAGCTATGTTAGTTTTGCCTCTACCCCTTCAACGCCTGGAAACCGAGAGAGAGTCGAGAGAGTTCACTTCCTAGCCAGAAAGGTCGAGGGAGAAGGTCTGAAACACTTTCGATTTGGGGGTTTTCAAATGGACAGGGTTTTCGATGATGGGATGGACGATGGTTCAAGAGAGACGAGGGTAAGGGTTGGAGATTTGGGGGTTTTCGAATGGAGAGGGTTTTCGGTGATAGAGACCGTGCTCTTTGGCTGCAAAGGAAGATGAAAAAAGAGCTTTTCTTCTTTCCGATGTCTCTCACCTGTGTTGAGTTTCTGGGACTGCAAAATCCTCGGAAAGAAGAGAAATACTCCCTCGCACGAGAGATAGAGATAGAGAGAGATTGGAGAGAGAGAAGATTAAAAAAGAAAAAAAGCAAAAAGAAGAAGAGCAGTGGGGACGAAGACAGTGGAGAAAATGCGCTCATCGAAGACACAGGCGAGATCCCAGATCTCGTGTTGGTGAGCCCTCGCGGCTTAGCTCGGTTCCAGGGGCCGAGAGACGGATCAGATGGACCTGGAAGAAGAAGATAAAAGAAGAGATCTTAAGCTGAGGGTTTGGGATGAGAGGAATGTCGAATTTCGAATTCTAGGGTTTGGGATGAGTGGAACCAACCTCGTTTTCTTCCTTGAGGCTAAGGGTTCCTGCGAGGAAGGTGTGATGGTAATGGCATGCGCAGGGTAGAGATGGGGATGGGGAGGGGGTGCGCAGGGGAGAGATGAAGGTGGGAGAACGAGAGAGGGATGTTAGAGTGAGAGACGTTGACGTTGAGGGAGATGAGCGAGAGAGGGATACCGTTAGGTCATAAAGGGGTTTCTTGTAATAAAACTTGGGAGATGCTATTGCCACACAAAAAATTTTCTTTTCAAACGGCAGGGATTTATCTTTTTTTTATTATATTTTTACCCCTTCGTAAAATGACTTAAAATATCCATTATCCAATAAAAATTCAAAACTCATTCTCTTTTCACACACAACCTCATCTTCTTCTTCTCTCACCCATCTCACTCTCCACTTCCTCCATCTACCATGGGCAACTCATCTTCACTCACATTCCTCCATTTTCTTCTCCCAGGCAACTCATCTTCACTCACTATTTTTTAATTTTTTTGTCGCCTGGAACAAGTTTGCAGATTCCCGAAATATACAGTTTTTCATGGCCGAACAGATGGCATATGTTCGGATGTATAGTTCCAAACATAATGCATCTGTTCAGACCTATAGTTTCCGAACATATGCCATTTGTTCGAGCTTTTAAGACCGAACAGTGATATTTGACCTGAGTGTCCGAACACTATTTTTTTGTTCGGACATTCAGGTCAAAACACCTGCAATATGTTCCTTCAGAGACCGAATAGAGTCGTGATTTCTGGGTTAAAAACCCTTGCGATGATGGATAAAATGCAATGAAAAAAATGCAATGAAAAAACTTACATTGAATGAGAATCTATCCCCATAACAAGTTTTCATGGGAAAAAAAATGTAATCTAAGATGGGAAAAAAGGTAAAGAAGATATATGGAAGAAAAATCTGATTTGTGTGTGGGAAGAAAGGGGGAAATGAAGGGATGGGTAGTTTAGGAAATTTTCGTGTGTGTGAAAAGAACTAATATAATTTTTAAATTATAGAAATGTGTGTAGAGAGAATTTGTGTGGGAAAAGTAAAAATATGTGTGCCAGTAGCAACTCCCTAAAACTTTCACCGGGGCAACTTTTGGCCACCGAAACAACTAAGTTTTACCCTCAATCATCCCCATGACCGATGCTAAAAACTCATTTTACCCTCCACAATATTCGCCGCCGCTATAAATTCAATTGTACAAACAAAAAATTCCCCATGGGCCTTTCGCGGCATTGGACTAATGCTTTTAACGACAGTCATATCGGGGGCCACTGGTAAAAGTATTTTAAAATTTTCATTTCTGCGGGGTCAGTTTTGGCTGCCGCTATAAGTGTCTTTTAGCGACCAATTTTACTGGCCGCTTTTATAAGTTAGATGCTAAAAATGTACTTTCTTATAGTGTGGGATTGTCATCATATTGAGTGCTTCTGATTATCCAGATTGGTTCATCACATTAAGTGCTTCTGATTATCCAAATGTGACTCAAGATGGTAAGTTTCTACCCAAACTGCATCTTGTTTTCATTTATTTAGCTTACATAAGGGTGTTTTTGGATTGGATGTACATCAAGTTGTAATTCACCAATTGGTTTGAACATTTTGGTATAATAGATAGTTGTCCTTCTTATGTGAGATTCTATATTACCCTCTTCGTAATTCCAACTATGAAGATTATGATTTGGCATGGAAAGAGGGAAAAAATAAATTATATGGGATGTTTTTCTCCTACTACATTAATGCAGTATTCTTGCATCATCATCATGACTAGAGAATTAAGATTTCTACTATAGAATTCAAAGTGTTCCTGCTAACGCATTTCATAATATCTGCAATTTTAGGGAAATCAAGGTGATCCCCCATCTATGATGGATGGGCCTTTATAAATATGCAGTAGCAATTATTTGCCAAATGAAAATCATTTATACGTACTATAACTAATCAATGCATATTAACTATCAATAATCCCTTGTTAAGTTTTGTAAAGGTCCCACAATTGACGCTAGACCTTTTATAGGCCTTAGTGGTTATGTAGAGGTTCCCCAGAGAGGGAGAGAGAGATAGGTAGTGGGATGGTGTTGTGAATTTTTTTTTTTTAACCAATAAAAGTTGGAGTGTTCTTTATGTTAATTATAGAAAAATAATTAAGAAAATGAAGATCATGAGTCCGGATTTACATTCTCATCCCCCCTAACCCCGTGTCAGCCAGACTTCATCTCTTTACTAATCTTTTGGTGGAGCTCGTTTGACAATGGATTCATATGTAGTCAATCTCTATGTTCTTATGTATTCAATTCTAAGTCCAACAAACAGGCCCCATGTGATTTTTAGATATTTCAAAACATAATAAATATTAATCCATAGCCATTCAAATTGGCATAATTGGTCACTAATTAGAAGCTCACCCTATTCACCCCCCTTCTAGGGTTCGGATCCATGGACTTTCAAATACATCATAACTGATACATATTACAACGATTGATTGCAAACACCAGTTTCATATCATTTCTATGCCTAATTCATTCTACCATGTTTTCTTTACCATTTAAAACTAAGATAAAATGTGATAAAGTAAAGAAAAAAAACTACTTTACCAGTCCTTCCCACTTTACTTCACCATGCACTTTATCTCACCTTTACTTTACCAGACCTTTACCGTCCTATGAGATTTACTATTACTTTACTATACCATATGTGTAAACATAAACATTATGATGCATTTGGTGAACTAAAGTCTTTACTTTACTGTACCACTTTGTAATAGTCATTTTAAAGATTTTTATCTTGTAGAAAATTTTCTACAGGGGGGAGCTGTAGGAGAGAATATTGAGCTTTTTGAAAGAAAAGAATCTTTTCTTCAAATTTTTCTTGAGTTACCAAATGCACAAGATTTTCTTCTTAAAAAAATGAAAGATTATATTCTATAAAATATTATTTTCTTGTGTTTTCTTGTGCATCCAAATAGTTGTGCCTGTAATCTTGTAATAAGATCCCTAATCAGATCCACTAATCTAGGCTACAGTGTTATACATGTATCTTTCATTAATACAATCGATATGAATTCTCTTGCAACTTCTCTCTCTCGTCTATATGTCACTGCCATCTCTTGCATGCTTCTGGCTTGGTTTGATAACATCTCACACTGTTGAACCTCAATATATCCTTAATCTAAAACCCTACAAAAAATCTAAGGATATGTGGGAATATTTACAAAAGATTTATCATAGTGGAAACTCTGCACGACAATATCAGCTGGAGCTTGAGATTGCTCAATATTCTCAAGGAACCTCATCTATCCAGGACTATCACTCAAGATTTCTTAACTTCTGGGCTGAGTATGATGAGGTAAAATATGCGAAGGTATCTCAAGCTGCTCTTTCTGAGATACAACAGTTACAGGATACTAGTCATATGGACCAATTTCTCATGAAATTGAGACCTAAGTATGAGACAGTTTGTTCCAATCTTATGAGCAGAGTTCCATCTTCATCCTTAAATGAATGTCTAAATGAACTCTTGCATGAGGAACAAAGTCAGATAACTCAGCACGCTTTGAAACAACAGTCTTCAGGAGATGCTATTGATGTTGCCTATCTTGCAACCGGAAAACATCAATCTATTATCTCTCAGGGATCTAGCAAGGACCAAACAATTTTATGTTGCAAAAGGAAATTCCCAGGCAGAGATTTCAGCAAAATCCAGTGCTATGGTTGCAAGAATTACGGGCATTATGCTTCATAGTGTAAGCAGAAATTTTGCAATTATTGCAAAGCAAATGGACATGTCATTGCTGATTGCAGAAAGAGGCCACAAAATTGCACCCCTCGGGCCTATAATGCCAACACTACAGCTGATACTTCTTCCTGCAATACTACTTCAGCCACAACCATTCCTTCACCAACGCCTGCCTCCAGCTCTACTCCTTCTATCACTCCTGAGCTAATTCAACAAATGATCGTAAATGCCTTCTCTACACTTGGTATTTCAGGTAATCATCAACCCTTATCCTCAGTCTGGTATCTTTATTCTGGAGCCTCAAATCACATGACTTCATCCTCTACTCATCTATCCAATGTGCAAAAGTATAATGGTAACTTACAAGTTCATGTTGCTGATGGTCGAAAGCTTCCTATTACAGCTCTGGGTGATGTTGTTCACCCATTACCTCTGAAAAATGTTTTCTTATCTCCATCTTTGACTACGAATCTTCTATCTGTTGGCCAATTGATTGATGATAATTGTAAAATCTTTTTTTCTTGTTCTGGTTGTGTTGTGCAGGATTAAGTGTCGGGGAAGGTGATTGCGACGGGGCCTAAGTGTGGTCGTCTTTTTCCTCTTCTTGTGCCTCCCTCTCAGAATAAACATGAATCTGTTTTTTCTTGCTTCTCTTCTAATGATGTTTGGAGGATCTGGCATAATAGATTAGACCATCCTCATTCAAAAATGTTATCCTTTATGTTGAACAATGGCATGATTAATGAAAATAAATTTTCTCTTCGTAATGTTTCTGATAATTATTCTGCATGCAAACTTGGAAAGAGCAAGGTTCTTCCTTTTCCTCTACAATCTACTATAGCGTCAAAATGTTTTGAAATTATTCATAGTGATGTCTGGGGAATTGCTTCTGTAATTTCTCATTCTCACTATAAGTATTTTGTCACCTTTATCGATGACCATAGTCGATTCACATGGGTATATTTTTTGCATTCTAAATCGGAAGTATTTGATGTTTTACAAAAAATTATGGCTTATGTAGAAAATCAATTTTCAAATCGCATAAAAGTCCTACGGTCTGATTTTGAGGGGGAATATATGTCACATCAGTTTCAACAGTTTTTGCAAAAATACGGGATTTTGTCTCAACGATCCTGGCCGTATACTCCTCAACAGAATGGAGTTGCAGAGAGGAAAAACAGGCATCTTCTAGATATTGTTCGCTCTCTTCTCTTCGCATCCTTTGTTCCTACTAAATTTTGGTCAGAAGCTTTAGACACTGCGGTTCACTTTATCAACCGCATTCCATCCACCCGACTTTCCAATCAATCTCCATATTATTGGCTCTTCCACACACAACCTACTTACACTCACTCACGTACTTTTGGATGCATGTGTTTTGTCCATCTTCCTTCATCTGAGCGTACAAAACTAACAGCTCAATCTGTCAAATGTGCTTTCCTTGGCTATGCTTCACACCAAAAAGGGTTACTTTGTTATGATCCTGCATGTCATCGCATTCGTGTTTCTAGAAATGTCATTTTTTTTTCGAAAATCAAAGTTTTTTCTCTCATCATAATGTGTCATTACCTTCATTTACTCACTTGCCCGATTTCACTGATGAGGGTTCTTCTGCACCACTTATTGTTAGGCGTCGTCAAAAGGATGTTCCCATGCTTACTCCCCCTCTAGATTCATCACGGGCACCTGATCTTGCTCCTGACCCTATTCCTGCTACTAAATCTTCTCATGTACCACTTCGGTGGTCCAACCGTCTCACTCAGCTCCAGACAGTGGTTTCACTCACACTTCATTGCTTGCCACTTTATCCTTTGTTTCCATCCCTAACTCTTATTCACAGCCAGTGAAATATGACTATTGGCAGAAGGCTATGCAAGATGAATTAGACGCTCTTCAAGCAAATCATACATGGGATATAGTTCCTTGTCCCTCATCTGCAAAACCTATTAGATGCAAATGGGTCTACTCTATTAAACTTAAAGTCGATGGTTCATTGGAACGCTACAAGGCTCGACTAGTTGCACTTGGCAACTGTCAAGAATACGACATCGACTATGACGAGACTTTTGCCCTAGTTGCAAAAATGACGACAGTTTCGTACTGTTCTTGCTATTGCTGCTTCTTACTCATGACCTCTTTACCAACTTGATGTCAAGAACGCTTTTCTTCATGGTGATCTCAAAGAAGTAGTCTATATGCGCCTTTCACAAGGACTCATCGGAGCGTCTACAGGTGATGTTGCTCACTTATGGCGATCACTCTATGGTCTTAAGCAGGCACCATGTGCTTGGTTTGAGAAATTCCGGAACGCCCTACTTCAAATGCAATTCCATCAGAGTGCCTCAGATCCTTCCATGTTTCTACATCATTCCCACATGGGATTATAGTACTTCTAGTTTATGTTGATGACATCATCATCTCGGGTACAAACTCTGATATGATAATATGTCTTCAAACTTTTCAATGTCCATATTATTGGATTCACGACAATACAATGGAATATGGTTTTGCAAGCATTAACATTTAACCTACACTAACAGACAAACTTTTTTTTTTCTTCTTTTTTTTGTGTAGGAAAAAAAAAAAGACATGAGTGAAACTTATACCACAGCCTTGCAGTGCAAGAATAGCAAGTCATGAGGGCAGTTGTCCAGTAGATAAGCAAAATCCTTAGGTTCTGCCACTGAAAATTTTGTTTCAGGTAAACATGCAAGTTAAGTCAAATGTTTATAAAAATGCAGAAGAAATGGAAAAGGAAAATCCAGAGGCTCATGGAACTTAGTGGACCAAATATCAATAGCCACGTACTTAGAGTTCCCAAGACCACCCCACCCCTTGTTAATGATGCCTCTTTGTCCAGTTCTTTCTAGTGCTTCCACAATGATTTGTGTCATTTTTGTTGGTTCTTGAATAGGCTAGCGATGTCGACATAAAAAAACACAGGAAGACTCAGAACAAATTGCTCACATATCAAAAACCATTTAAAAATGCAGGGCTCTTGGTTATGAATAAGACTTGCAACAAAAAATAAACATGAGAAATCAAGAATATTTCAAGGCAGGAGTCACTGTCATGATATGACATAATATTTAACTAATTTCATTCTGAGTACTGTAGCAGAGGCATCAGTGGTTCCATTTTATAAAATCAAACACAAACAGCTCCGAAACGAAGCTTCGATAGAGGATCAGGCTTCACCTTTGGCTTATAGCAACTAAATTACATTTATTTTATTGACATATTCTGTCCATCGTCGGCATTTATTGCATAATTTCAATAGATGGGACAAGATTTTAATGATGATGATGATTCCTTCATTAGGTACTTCAGGTGAAAGCAAGTAATCACTGACATATATCTTTAAAAATAAGGGTTCATTGCTAGGAACAGAATTTTTTGGACGCAGGCTTTTGAGGTTTGCCTCCATATTTGTGTTGAAGATAACTCATCAATTATAAGGTCTAGGCCCAACTCAACTAGGCCCAAGTACAGCTTGTATAATATCCCACATGTGGGAATTAGTCAAAACACTGTACAGAAGATTTTCTCTTCTTATTTCCTTGTATAGAAGATTAGGATATATTCTTTCATTATTCTGATTGTAATTATAGCATTGTTAATTATTAAAGCCTTTGATTAGGCACAATGACAATATAAAACTGGATAGTCAATCCTCTATTGGGACACGACCACTCCAAATCTCCTCTTCCTTCTTCCTATACTGTTACAATTTGATCTTCAGTTGTCAGACATCTTGAATAATATGCTATCTTTTTCAGCTAATTTACACAAATGGAATGTTAATTTGTCAATAAAAGATGAACTAGTTACAGCACGTATCCATGGCTGGGAAATTTTGTTTACCACCAATTGGACACTTATAGTATACCAAGGCTTGGATGGATAGCTATTAGTTCTGTCCTTGATGGGGGTATTTGGAACCCCAGAACTTAGGGAAAAACCAATATCCAGTGATATCTTGAGGCAGAAAATCCCAACATAAATCAAGTAGTGTCTTCCCAATATATAACCTCCTTTTTCTCAATTGAGCCAAAAGATGTCCATTGTGCTTTGTTGCCCATCGTCTATTTGTAGAGAAGTCTCCTCTGAGGCAAAACTATTGGCAGCAGGCAATGCAGAAAGAACTTGACACTTTGACCACCAATCATACTTGGGACATTGTTCCTTGTCCCGCTAGTTCTAAATTTATTGTCTGCAAATGGGTTTACTTTGTTAAACTAGAGTCTAATGGCTCACTAGATCGATATAAAACTCACTTAATAGCTCTTGGAAATTAGCAAGAATATTGGATTAATTATGAGGAGACCTTTCGCTCTAGTTGTAAAACCCCAGAACCCCATTGAAGAAATTAGGAAATTTTAATTTTTGGGTATTATAATTTTATTTAGTTCCTTGATTATTTAAATTATTTGAACTTCTTGAAATTAATTGGAATAGTTACTATATAATTATTTACCATTTAATTAATTTTCTGAGTGACTTGAGTATTGTTAAATTAGATTTATTGGTTATATTAGTAATAATTGTTAGTATATACGTGGTTTTCTCAGTTCTTGGATTTTAGATAATTTGCATAAATAATTTATGTTTTGTGATTATTTATAATGATTAATCCTTTATGTGTTTATCTCATCAATTGTGAATATTATAATTACTATTATTGGGATTTTAATAATTGGAATGTTGGGACCCCACTAGAGTGGGCCCATGAATTTTGTGCTATACAATCAATGAAAGTAAGGTTTTGCTAGTGGGTACTATATCCTTGGGTTGGGCCCTGAGGCCTAATCCATACTTTTGGAGGTTTAGATAAGGAAACCACATACACCCACAAAACTTAGATTTATGTTTTATTAGGTAACGGCTTCAGGGGTTTTGGACGGCCCAGTGGCTAAACCTGTATTTATCAAATCCAAGTAGGAACCTAGTGGGAATATAGTGGGACCTTTATGTTCCAATAGGACCTCATGCCGGTAGGACCCAATAGGTGTAAACCGTTAGGTTTTATCCTCTTAGACTAGAGATAATTGGGACCCATGACTAACATTATAAGGGAGACTATTTTTAAATAATAAATGGACCCGCGACTAATAATAAAAGAGAGCACTGTAATATCCTAGTGGTGGGGTCAGTAAGGATAATTAGTAGAATTAATTTTGTTGGCAATCCTTGGTTTACTAAGATTATGTGTAGTTATAGTTGATTTATAATTATTAAGGTAGGCTCCTTATCTCTTAGACCTTTCAGTGTGTGTGCATATGTTAACTGGAACCCAACTTCCTCTAGGAGTCTTATGCTAGGAAAGAACTTCAATTTCCGTAGGAGTCTTATGTTAACATGTAGGAGTCTTATGCTAGGAAAGAACTTCAATTTCTGATAGGACACTTGCACGACAGAATCCTTATGGGCTCTAGGAGCAGACGACTATAAATAAGATCTCTCTCTCTCTCTCTCTCTCTATATATATATATATATATCAATAGCCAGTTCCTCCTAAGAAACCCAATTGTAGGTTTAGAAACAACGAGAATTAGTAATTAGTTTTAGAAGTAGAGACCAGCGAAGTGGAATCCCTCGTTGATCAAACTTGGGATGTTAATTCTCTACTGATTGTACTGGTAAAAATTATCGTTGACTGAAATCTGCAGATAATAGTGGCTTCTTGTGTGAATGGTCAAATACATTCAATGTAATGATTTGATGCGAGCAACAAAGTTAACGCCCAAACCTATTCCATGCATGAAAGAATTTATACTTTTTTGTGTTTTTAATAAATTGATAAATTACTTATTTTAATATTAAATTACTATGTACATTGCAATAATAAGATTTATTGATCACATTGTACATGCTACATTTTTGTTACTAGAAAGTGAAGTTGCAAATTTCATAAATACAAACAAATATTTGAAGAATGCACTATAAAAGTAATCTTACTAAACATATTTAAGTTTAGGGAAATTTTCAAAATACGGCTCAAGTTTTACCTAAATTTCAAATCAAGACAAAAAAAAAAAAAAAAAAAAAAAAAAAGAAAAAAAAAAGAGCTGGTATATGCACATTTCTCTTTACTCCTGGCAAGCCGACCATGGAACCCCTCTGGGACAATCCCAAAATACCCTCGTCCCCTCCTCCCTCCCTGCTCTACACACGATTCCTCCGTCTCCCACCTCCGTCCCTCCCTCCCTCTCTCTCTTGCCCTCCTTCTCCTTCTCATTCTCCCTCTCCTCCCTGATTATCTTCCCTCTCACTTTCGGCCGTGCAGGGCCAAGCAAATGAGTATATTGTTTGGCCATGGGTGGCCAAACAAGACGATCTTGCCATGGAGTAGAGTAAATGAGGGTTAAAATGGGATTAACAGTTGAATTTTTTTTACTCAAACATGTTTGAGGAGATTGCAACGGACAGATAAGGAGAGCCATGCAGACATGTTTACCTAACCTATTCCTTGCAATCTCCCCGAATAAGTTTTTGAATAAAAAACTCAACCGTTAGATCTCATTTCAACTCTCCTTTAATCTATTCCATGGCAGACAAACAAGTGAACTTCTTAAGTACTAAAATTTACATGCAATGGACTACATCAATATGGTCAAGATTCAAACCTGCCGTGAGATAGAAGTTATTTAAACCTTTAACAAGCTTGCCATAAACCATTTCTTATGGTCGGAATATTACTTCGATGTCTAGAATTGTATTGGTTTTCTCTCTTATTATTATTATTATTATTATTATTATTATACTCTGTAGTAGAAAAGACAGGAAATGGAATGTCAAAGTGATAGTATATCTCATGTTGATCATTGTACTTTTTACCCTTGCAAATGCTAGGCTTGGTGGGGTTGACCTAAATTTTGAGATAATGTCAATTCATGTGCTAAGCACTACAAGATGGACAATTTAGATCCTCATCCATGTTGATCATGTATACTATGAGTAGGAATGCCAATGGACCATGATGCGGGGACGTGCCCATGAGGCCGTTCAAAATCTATATCCCCACCGTTCATCTATTAAAGGGTTTAGTTTTAGATGGACTACTACACCTCAACATCACAAGATATAATTATAAACCACTGCATAGAACACTTGCCCATTCAATGAGGACCATTTGCTTATGATCATCGGACCATTTGACTTCGATAGTCCATCAGGCTAAAACCTGTTGGAAATTTTCAAACATAAGAAAACCGGGTTTGGATTTTATATTTTTGGAAAGTACTTTACATATTCATGCATTTTTCATGTAGAAAAAGTATTGAAATCTCATGAAAAATAACCATCTTGAGAACCCAAGACATCCCTCAACTTACTATATTAGTCTATTGATATACTTGAATCCTAACTGGTGGACTTGGGCTTGAAGTTTTAACCCAGAATGAGGAGGCCTTTATTTTGCAACTTGTTAGGCTAAGTTGGATTACTACTGGGCCAGGTTGACCCAACCCTTACTTAGGTTGATCCAATTGATTATGGGCCAGGTTGGACTTGTTTACCATGAAAAATCATCACCATGGGTTATATGGTTCTGCTGTTGGGTCCTTAAAGGGCCAATGAGTTTAGGGTTAATCTTCCGACCAGCAAACGCAGATCAACATTAGCTTTAGCTGAGCTTTATTATATCTTGAAGGCGGCCCACCTGTTAACCCATTACTGAGTTGGTCCCACCAAGGAAGTGGCATAAAACGTCTTAAGGAAAGCGATTAAAAAAGGACCGACACCAAACCTTTTCAGCTTAAACCATGCCACTTCACATGGACTACTTTTCTCCTCACCTGAGAATTGATTCTTCTGAAAACAGAAGTGAGAATAAAGAAAGAATAATTCTACTCGAAGAATGATCAAAAGCATATCTATCATTTTCCCTCTTTGCAATGGAATCATAATTTCTCTGTTGCCTATAGATCTTCTTTTATATGATTCATTTATCAGTATTTACATTAGGTGTTCATGTTTGAGGATGTAAATGGGTCAGTTTCATGTTGGAAATGGAAATGGGTCATCTTCATGTTGGATACATGGTGTACGTATCATTGTATCAGGATTCAGAATCAGACAGATTTTCAATGGGTAGGGTTTTTCAATGGATCTGGATCCGACAGTATTGATCCAACATCCAAAATCAGATGACATGGAAGTTTTAGACTTAGCGTTGGAGCCTTCGCCAATTCAGTCTCATTCTTCTTAAATTAATCTCAATCCACCAGTGGACTTATACTAAATGGAATATTAATCATCAGTCATTGACAGGCATAAAACTGGAAATATTAATTATTATTACAAACTTATATTTATTAGTGTTTTATCTTTACAAAGAACAAACTTATTACAACTTTAACTTCAAAAAAAAAAAAAAAAAAAAAAAAAAAACCACCACCCACAGCATCAGTGGATTATGTTAGCTTTCTCTTCCTAATTTTGTTGCTCCCTTCATTATCATTGTTGAAACCGCGTTTCCTGGACTCCAGCCTCTGCAAACACAAAATAGCCATAAGTTCACTGCAGGTTCAACTCAAACCAAATTACTGCATAATATAATTTATGAACCATGCACTAAACCAATGCCATACTCTATCTCAGTTATTATGAACCCTGGCCAACGTTTATTCAGGTCAGGACTGGAGGCGCTTACGCGGGCCCAAGAAAAATAAGGCCCAAAACAGAAATTAACACCGTGTTTCAAAAACTCAGAAACACATCTAAGGTTGGCTCAAAATTAGGTCACCATGACCAACCCACTACTGACTTGGTGACCTTCTGAGTTTCAAATTACCACTACCATTATAATTCTCAATGAGTTTTGTTTAATATATACATGCATATCACAAGGTATGAGAACATAAATAGAACATTGAATTTGCACAGTAGCCCTTTGACACAGGAGCTAATGATGAAGATCCATGTGGATATGTGATCGATCTAGCCGTTTATTATTTTGATCAAACCAAATTTTCATTTAAATCTAGGAAAGATCAAACATAAGGGGTCAAGATTTTTAATTGGATCACTCGAGATGGAACCAAATCTATTTTGAAGTTCTCAGGATCAGTTGAGGGATCAAACCATCACCATAAAGATAAAGATCCTTTTTGACAATCAAACCCAAACATAATGGAAAACCCAGAAAAGTTTTGAAGTTTTCAGGATCAGTTGAGGGATCAAACATTGCAACCTGGGCTATAGCATTATCTAGATTGGGCTCATTAAGCATCATGACCCAACCTGGGCCTATTCCATTCCAAATCCAGCCCATATGGGACACTCTGTACCTGACTTATTTAGAAGCCTATTCACTGGTACAGTAAGTCCAAAAGTGGGAACAACATACTATGAAACGTTCAATACCTCCACATGCAAGATACTGGCAAATTTCTAAAACAAGTTTCTTGTAGTTGTTTTAACAACGTTACCAAAGAAGAACAAGAAATGATAAGAAAATCACCTTTTCGGGAATCACTGGTGTTAGCAACACCCGCTCCCATAGCCCCTTGCCAGGGATCGATCCGCAGGGTGGTTTAAACTTCCCTCTCCTGGCCATTGGGCCAACTCATTAGAAAAAAAAAAAAAAAAAACCACCTTTTCTCGTAGAGTTTTCAGAATCCATTTTTCTAACTTGCCATTGTACTTGAGCATTTATGAAACCTAGTGGGGGAGAATATTTTGGGGAATTCTTAAAACCGGCTTTGCTTGACTCACTCAACAATGATAGCTGTGGGACTCCACATGGGCTGACATGTTGAAAGTCCAAGTTGCTAATGAGGGCCCATAGTTTTACTCTAATAGAAGTTGGTCAAACCATAAGATTGAGTTATAAAATTTTTAGTCATGCGCTCAATCTTACGGTGAAACCAACTCAAATAGAATTTAGAGAATGTCCATCTAACAGGAGGGTGTTGATTTTGTGCGCAACAAATATTCAATAAGTGCACTCCATTGTGGAGGTGCACTCACTTCTTGAAATAGGTGAGATGCCCCATGGGATCAAGATTTGTAACCTCCATTGTTACATGCTTAATGCAGGCATCATGGGCCATCAAACAATCACAAGTTACCAATCAACAGATTTCAGCAACTTATTGTGTATAGATTGGTTTACATGTCATCGATTTGATAGGTCCTACTTTGATTAGAGAGAGATATCGGCCCATTTGGCATCATTCTGGAAATGTATTGTTCTGAGAAATGAATGAAGAAAAACTTTGACATACATATTATTTCTCTCTCACAAAAATGTCTGCCAAAAAAGTTTTTCTTCATTCATTCTCATGCCAAATTAGACCTTGCCCATTGCTAAAATGAGGAGAAAATGATTATTTTGAATGGTTGGATTCATTATGGTGAGCTCTATTATTTCCATATTTTAACTGCCCTTGCTAAGTTTAGAGAAATTATGTTTGTGAATGTTTTGAGGTATTTCCAAATTTAGGAATTTTCTTCAATTCTTATTAAAAATTTTGCAAAAAATAAAAAAAAAATATTTTAAAAACTCAATAAATATAAAATATTATCGATCAACTATTTTCATCTGCAAGATAACCCTGCTCCACCACTGCCTGCCCATCCCATCGGAAATCAAAATATTATCAATCAACTATTTTTATATGCAAGATAATCCTAGCTCCGCCACTGCCCACCCATCCCATCGGAAATCAAAATATTATCAATCGACTATTTTCATATGCAAGATAATCCTAGCTCCGCCACTACCTACCCATCTCATGGGAAATCAAAATCTATCTACCAGTCATAGAAAATCAGAATTTTCTTTGACTTTTAGAAAATCAAAGCATTTTTTTTTATTTTCTAAAAAAAAAAAACTATTGCACCAAAAGACGGAAGAACAGGATGCACAAATATCAGAATAAGTTTTCTCTTTATCCATTTTATCGAGTTCCATTTTATCCAACTATGAATTCCTGTGCATTCCAATTTCATGCAAACATACTGCCCCATTTGAATATCATTTGTGTTCGAGGTCGATGCAAATAAAAAAGCTCATATGAATTGATTACTTCATATGTATTTTAAATCCTTGTAAATAAATAGGCCCATTTGACTCAATAATTCCTAATGTATTTCAACTCCAAGACAACAAACAGATCGATTCCATCAATGAATTCCTACGCATTCCAATTCCAAATAGGTTAATCTGAAAATAAATTGCTACTCATTCTGATTTCATGCAATCAAAGAGGCCCATCTAGATGAATCACTTCCCGTCTTCCAATTCCATACAAACAAACAAGCCCTTTGAATCAATTGTTTCCTATATATTCCAATTGCATGCAACCAAACAGGCACATACCATCAATGAATTCATTCCTATATATTCCAATTCCTTCCAAACAAACAAGCCGATAATTCCATGCCATGCTTGTTTGACAATAAATTTATTTGTACGCCAATTCATTTCAAACAAATAAGATATTTGAAAATAAATTCCTATGTATTCCAGTTCAATGCAAACAGGAATTGAGAATGAATTCTCATGAAACCAATTCCTTGTGAACAAACTCTTATTTGAATACATAGGTTACGTGAGAGATGGAGACTACACCTAGGAATGTAATTGGATCCCCGATTCTCCGATTACCCAGACATTCCGACCCGTTAAAAACCGAGTTTGGGTCCTTATTTAGGCCTCAATAAGCAAATGGCTCTAGGTCCACCTTGGTTCCAACCCATGGACCCAAGACCCAACATATTACCTCAATTTTTGAGAATCTCACCTAAAACTAGGTTGTTTTCCATATCTTTCTCTACCTAGACGTGGACCCGGACCCGTCCCATATATGGTTCCGGTTCCATCTTCTCATTGATGGTGCCGGTTCTAACTTCTCATTAATGGTTTTGGTTCAAGGTCCACCATGGACCAGGACCAAAACCAAAACTGACCCATTTACATCCCTAACTACACCCGTTGGTGTCAAAAGAGATGTAACTCATTTGCACACATAGATGAACACAAATAAACATGCACGTGTTTTTTTTTTTTTTTGGTAGAAAAATAAACATGCACGTTAGTGTTACACATGTATAACATTTACATCTATGAATGAGTTTATACCATTCTGGACAATTTTTTTACTTTTTTGTTGCATTTGGGACTCGAACGCACATTCTCACTCACAAACTCATGTCCCTAACCAACTAAACTATAAGGACTATGTTATGCTAAAATTACCAACAACAAATTGCATTACTTAGCATTAGATTTGCAGAAGGTGGTGTTAAGAAAGAAATTTACAAATTGCATTAGTTAGCTTCAGATTGGCAGTCAATGGTACTGTTGAAAAAGGAAATTTCCTTTTTTTTTTTTCCTGGCCCCGGCCCTTGAAAGAAGGGTTGTACGCCCACTAAGGGCTTTGGCCCGGCCTAGGCCCAGTGAGGGTAGGATACAGGCCGACCTCGGCCTAACTCAGGCTCAGCCGTTTGATACACAAGATCTAGGGTTTTTACATCCATTCCAGTCGGACTGATTGTTAGATTGAAATTAACAGAACAAAAAAAAAACAAAGAGTGTTTCCGCAAAATTGTCAAACTTGAGGGCCATGGATCGTGGTTAGAATGATCTAACAGACATAGAGTTTTACAACACAAGTCCCATCCAGATCTTTCAAACCTCCATTTCTCCATATGATTGCCATGGCTCTACATGACCCTATAAGGAAGTGCAAAAAGAAAACCAAAAACAATATAAGAAGGCGGGCTGCGATCCTACAGCAATAAAACACACTTTTGTACATACAACCTTCCCAGTGGCACTCATAAGACAAAAATAAATAGCCAGATATAACAGGATGGGAGTTGGACAAGGCTTTGATGGAAATGATAGGACGAAAATACATACAGGTTTTAATTTTATTGAAGTGGTATCAGCCCTGTTGCTTACTTCCATATTGAATTCCTTACGATTGGAAAACTTCCTACAAATATAAGAGACCAACCCAAGACATCAATAAATAAAAAAAGGCACCGATTCAATTATCTGAGCGAGCAACCTAATATCATACAAATTTACTTTTCGTCGCAGCCATTACCACTCTTGAAAGAAAATTAAATGAAACTAAATACAACAAAGTGGAAGGGCAATATAAAAACTACAAAAAGACCAACTCATTTTGATGGTAAATGACCCTACCCATAGGTGGAGGGCCAATAAATTAGCTATAAGTGCACAATTATGTCCTGATTGCCGCCGTGGGCAGGATGGTATTGGAAATTATACTATGAAGTCAGGGCATAGAATCCACACATGCTGGATATACAACACCCATGGGTCAAGATGAAAAAACTTGTGTAAGTATTCTAATACTAAAATTGTCAAAATACAGCATATATACCTCTGACTCTGAGGAACAGCCGAAATAGTATAGCCATATCCTCCAACTCCGTAGGGATCTTGGTGGCAGTATACACCCGAGATATAATCCATATAGGGTGGCATAGGGATTGAATAATGCATTATATCTCCATACACTCCTATCTGCATGCCTCCCAGAAATGGGTTGCAGGCAGGAGGACCAAAAGGCCTCACATAGTTTTCAGCAACAAAACCTTCAGAAGTTTTCCACTGCAAGTGCCCTGCAGAACAAAAATACAAAGTACATAAAGAAATGATTAGAACTAAGCACCTCAAGCTCTCACCAAAGATAAGCAGTGGACTCAAATGCCTCCATAATCTCTTCATGGGAAAAAATCATATAGAAACAATCCAGTAGCAGGATAAGATATCCTATGAACACTACCACTACTTGGACAAGTATTCAGAAATTCTGAACATCACCATGGAATAAGGCTCCTTATTTGGCCATAGCTGTTCTGATTGCTGAGGTGGACTGTCACTGTATTGCTTTCTTGAGCATCTGTTCATAGCTGGCAATGGACAATTGAAGGCACCCAATCTGTTCATGTGGTCTGCTAAAATTTGGTTATATCAAAGTTGTGAGAGTGAAGGAAAGGTGAATATATGCAAGGGGTCTCGATTCCTACCCTCTAAGTGGAAATGGTTGTCAACGGTAGAGAATGAGGCCCAACGGTAGAGAATTTCAACTCAACATTGTTTGGAGTGGCCTGGCCCGACAGATGAAGTTGACTGGTCGACCCACGTGGATCCAATTTCACTTGAACCTAATCACCTCGGTTTCCATGAGTAAAATCTATTCTATTCCTCTCCTCTCCACTTGGTAAGAGCTGATTCTACTCCTGCAACCGGAATCGATTCTACCCCGCAGCAGACTGACACTTCCTCTTTATATCTCAAGTAATCTCCCTCTCTCTCCCTCTGTACATTTTTGAATTGGAGTTTTGGTTTTTTTTATCATGCTATGTACTCACACCTTCTAGTTTTTTTTTGGAGATTTGGTTAACATCTGTTTTTGGATGTTTCAGCAGATTGGAATCAAATTAGGTATATAATTTGTTGGTTAATAAACTGAAAAAAAATCTGATAAAAAAAGGAAAAAGGAATAAAACACTGGGGCCCAACAAAGTTTTAGATTTCTTTTCTGCAAAACATGTTAAACAATAACCACTAATTCTGTTCAAACTACTTGTGGTTTGGGGTGTACTCAAATGCACTTTTAGTAATAGAGTCTTATGAAAAACATGTCTCATAAAATGGAAATTTAATAGTGAGGAAATATGATTCCATGTACTTGCTGTTAGGTTGCACTTCCGGTAGCAGAGTGTAGATTATTTTCATTAAATGTAGATAGAGCAACTTGCTGTGTTATGTGTCAGGTGAAGTTGATGCAATGGTACCTGTGCTGAAGTCATATCCAAATATTTGAAAGGAAAATAAAAGTGTTTCAAGTTCTGTATGAATGAATTCAATGTGTTTGTTGCCTGCACATGACTACAGTCATCTTTTGACTAGCAACTGTTCGATTCTGGTGGAACATTGAATCATCTGGGCTACTAGGTTTTTGATTTGGGGTTTTGGGTTTTTGTATTTATTGGCTTTCTTGTTAGTGGATTTTTATTTGGGGTTGGTTGGATTCTTAAATAGTAGATTTCTGATTTGGGGTTTTGAGTTTTTGATTTTATGGGCTTTCTTGTTTGTGGATTTTATTTGGGGTTTCTTAGATTTTTGAATTGTACATTTCTGATTTGGAGTTTTGGGCTTTTTTGGTTTGTGGATTTTTATTTGGGGTTGCTTAGATTTGAGATTTGGATTATGAATTTTGATATCAGTTTTTTATTTCCTTTATTTTAAGTTTGAATATGTTATGATAAAATGTTATGTATTTTCTGTTTTGAACTTGAGAAACTGAACAAGAAATGCTCATAGAGTCCCATGTGTGTCACGTTTACATTGACTGAATGCTTGGGCAAATGAGCCTACATGGTGGCATGCTTGGGCAAGAGCCCAATGGGACTGCTACCTTTCTCATTCCAAACATAGTTTTGGAATGCCCAATATTTCAAATCTTTCAAATCATAAGAAGAGTATGAAAGTATCACTCAACCTACACCATGTTACTCAAAATATCATAAATTATATAAAGAAAAATGTTTGGATGTGAAGTGGACCAATGTTTTCCTACTTATCAGCTGCCTGTGACGGCAATAATTTGGGCAGCAATAATTTGGGTCCAAAGAGATTTCTAAACATGTGCAATTTTTGCATACGAGAAGAACCAAAAGGAACAACTTTTCTCTTTGAAAGATGACTTGGTGTGATTCACATTGACAAACAAGTAGGCTCTAATTCAATGTATGACTAAGTGCTAGACAACTCCCTCACCAAGACACTTATCAGAGGTTATGTCCTTGCCATCCAATCATTGAATACAAAATTTTCTAATTATTTTTATCATATAGGTGATTTATATTGATTGTATACATTTATTTTTTTCCCTTCTTTGAGAATAAGGTGAAAAGCTAAATTAGGTGTAACAGGAAATCGCAAGCAGGACAAAAAATTATGTCTGAGTTCAGATAATGGGCAAAAAAAAAAAAAAAAAAAAAAACTGCCTAATTCACATTAGTCCTAGATCATTCTCAGATTGCTTGGCCCATGAACATCCATGAGTAAAACACTATGAAATGTTGTATAAATGTCATGAGATTCTCACCTTCTTTGATATTAAAAATGTTGTACAAACTTTGTTGAGCTCAATTATATGTCTCTTTCAACTTGATGACTTGTGCAGAGGAGTTGACTCGGATAGGTCAAAACAAGTTTTCCCAACAAGGATTTTTTTTATTTTTATTATTATTATTATTATTTTTAACCCAACCAAAGTGGCTGGGACCCATTAGAAGAGACCCCATATGCCTGGGAGAAAATATACAAATTATGACAGTTGTGCTCAATGAACATGTTCCAAGAGGAAGGAGTGGAGAGCCATATCTCTCCACCTACTTTGGCAAAAGCTGAAGATTCCAAGTCTGAGCTTGTGGCTAGAATTTCCTTCAACTTTGTAATCTCTCTTTTCCTTTACATGGGATCGCTACCTTTCTCATACATAATCTCTTTTTGCGTCACTTCTAAAGGAATGTATGCAACAGGTTACTTTGTCCTCATATAAAAATATTATTTAGGATTAAATGAATACTATGACATGAAACCATGAAATGGAAATAATTTATACATGGAATGTATAAAAGATTAATTACTTCATTTGATGATCATAATGTTGGAGTTAATATACAATTATGAAGATAATTTATGAAGATGTTGTATATGAAATTATATACTTTGGCTTTCAATATTAGATGGATGGGTCAACTTCTAATCGTGGAGAGGAGGAAGAAGAGGCGGAGGAACTTAGCCATAGAAATGTTGCCATCCTTGGGGCAGCTGTGGAAATATGCGGAACCAGATGACAATTGCAGTTGCATACTATGCAATGCTTCAGAACCCATTAGAAAGACAAGATAGAGAAAGAGAACGAGAACTTTATATATCCACCTTGACGAGAGGCCAAGAAGCCCACTGTATAAGCCAGTTGAGAATGAACAAGGATTGTTTTGATCTACTATGTAGTCATTTGAGAAATAGAGGGCTTTTGCAAGACACTCGTGGAGTAAAAGTGGAGGAGCAAGTTGTTTTGTTCTTGCACACTGTTGCACACAATGTTAGGAATAGAACAAATGCAGTGCGATTTTTTAGAAGTGGAGAAACCATGAATATTAATATTATATGGGACCTGTTGAAATGATCCCATTAAGTGTTCAGAGAAAGAATAAAAGAGAGCTTGTTTGTCTCTGTGTTCCCATTTTCACTTTACTCATAGGTATCCAAACACATACAAAGTATTTTAGATTTCACTTTACACAAAGCAACCAACCAGAGTGAAGTGAAGTTAATTTAATTAACTTCAACCCACTTCACTTTTCATGTAAAATTTACTCCACTTCACTCTACTCATCAATTATCCAAACAGGGCTAAGGAATTAAATCACAAGGGGTTGTTAGACGAGGAATAAAGGTAGAGAAAACTGTCCATAGTACAAAGCTGAACTCTCATAATTTTCTGCACCTGACATTCTCCATGAGCCATTTGCATTATTCGCATCGAATTCCTTCTGGTCTGTTAGGATGAGGAGAAAATGGAGGAAGAGAAAACCACATTTAAACTTCTAAATTTGAAAAATTTTCTCCTTTTGTTTTCGTTATTTGTTCTTTACATCCAAATGACCCCTAAAAATTAAGGGTGTGTTTATTGAAGGAGTATCGGAGAGGTGAGCAATGAACGGTCTAAATTGGAGATCTAGATGTGATCATCATCTTTCTAAGATGTAATTGAATACAATGGCAGGTGCATAACCATTTCCTACCAAATGAGAGGCTATTTAATGGCCCCTTGTGAATCTTCACTTTGAAACACTCATTTTTAGCCCCTTGGAAAGAAAAGTGTTCTTTAGAAATCTGAAGAACTCAATTCCAATTTAGGACACAGAATCCACATGATCTTTCCACCCTTTCTCTTCGTCCAAACAACCTTTTTCACTGTTTGATCCTTCATTCCACTCACAATTAATAACCCTTGGGATAAGAAAAGCCATTTTCTAATACACTAGGATTTTAAGCAGAAATTAGTCAAGTTGGCTCAAAGTGTTTATGCTGTATTATTATTTAACATAGATGTCCGTGGCAGGTGATTTCAGATCAGGGCTTTGAGCATACCAATTGCTAAGCACTTGAAAGTTAGAACTGGTAGTAACCCAGTACAAATGTCTATATTACCACCCATTTCCATGTGTTTCCACTTTGTCTTGGGTGCTGTAGTGTACTAATCATCTACTTGGATTCTAGATGAGAAAAAGTCTAAATTATTGGGTCATCTACCAAATTGCAATGAAAGTCTTTCCTTTCTACGCTTATGTCTTCCACAAAAGTTAAAATGCCAGCAAAGGCAGGTGTAAAATATACCATATAAAAACACCATGTTTAGTCATGCTTACAATTTAATATGATTGATTAATAAAGATCCCATTATAGAATATGATTTGAGTATTCCAGGTCAACACAAATAATCAATAGAGCAGTCACAATTTCAGAGACACCCACTCCAGCAACTTCCATGAAAGAGGAGCGTATTGACTAACAATAAAGGTGACCCTGATGCCATGCTTATAAAACAATTTACAGGTATAAGATTCTTAAAATTTTGAAAAGAAGAGAGAACAATCCAACATGTCCATGCATCTTTCTGTCAAAATTGGTGAGGATATCATCCATCAAAATATCAAGAACTTTTAGCTTCTTGATCCAGAGTAACCTATATTACTATACTACCCCGTGATTAGCTATATGGATCACACTAGTCTAGATTGCAGGTCAGTTTTCCATGGTTCACCATATCAAACAGTCTAATTTAGGATTCAATTCATTCACGAGTTAGAATCTTGATCCTCTTTGATTGTGACCCAAGTTTTCATAAATCTGATATCCAGGTTGCAAATCAACTTGGATTGAAATATGTCCATCCTATCAGCATCTTGAAATCTTAGATCTAAGATTTGGTCTCACTTGGAAATTAAAATGAATAGATGTATCTACACACGCATCCCAAAACTATGAATTGTCTCATTTACCACTAGCAAACTGGGACCATTTAGGCAGATCGCAAACAAAGGATGATAAACCTGAATTGTGATCCAGCTATCGAGTTAACTTCCTATAATTGTCTTAAACAAAGCACAAACCCATCAGAAAGACAAAAAAGTTATATCTAAAAAAAATTCTTTTGTTGTAAGAAGAAAGAAAATTAAAAGGAACCCAAAAGAAAATTAAAAGGAACCTGCACAGGTAGCTCAACTGGCATGCGTTCCAACTTAGGAACTAGATGTGCTAGGTTCGAGTCCCGGGGCTTAATTGATACACGGTTCTTGCAGGTGGGATCGTGTATCCGGGGTTTGCCCCACTCCCAGAAAGTGCGGTTAGGATTTCCTCATTACCAACAAAAAAAAAAAAAAAAAAGAAAGAAAATAAAATATATTTTTTTGTTTCTTTCCTTTTCTCTCGTGTTGAAAACTGAATATCCAATAACTTTCTTGACTGCTTAGTGAGATATTTCAAAAGAATAAAAATACCTTTTGTTCTCAGTTTTTTAAGAAGTTTTAAACACCAGCAAGGAGTGAAGGACCCCACAATTCCTCTACATTTACTTAAAATGTCATCCATATAATACACTAATACAAGTGGTAGGTAGGACAACTCAAATATACTCAGTCAATTGGCACTATATGCTTTTTCCTATTTTTTTCTCTGGTTGGTGGTGTTTCCTTCTTGGTTCTTTTACAACAAACCAAGAAAGGTTCCTTCTTCTTAAAGCTATGCTCCATTGCAAATATAACACACAAAATAGTGAAGTGGCTCTACTTTCAAAGATCTTTCATTGTTTCTCTGTGTGTTTGTGTGTGCAGTAAAGAAAGAGAACATGGAAAATGCACCTGTATCTATTGTTTTGAAAGAGTTGTATGACCTGGCGAAAGATGAGGTGAGATTGTTGACTGATGTCGAGAAAGAGATCGAACAACTTTTTAGGACATTCACAGCCATTCAAGCTGTACTGGAGGATGCTTAGAGGCAGCAAGTGACGAAAAAGGCGGTCCGAGATTGGTTAGCGAAGCTTAAAGAAGTGGCGTACGAGGTCGAGGACATACTAGATGAGTGGAGAACAGATGCTTTCAGATCACAGAGAGATAAAGATGATATTCATTTTGGCAAGAAGGTGCATCCTTACTTACTCTTTCCTTGCATATGTTTCAAGAAGGTTGAATCACGGCATGACACTGGACATAAGATAAGGGAAATAACAGAAAGACTAAATAAAATTCCAATTGAGAAGAGTGCATTCAATTTTAATGAAGGTAATACATGGGAAGGTAAGTCAAGTTCTGACATAGAACAACGACAAACTGGTTCATTAATTGATAAAACAAAGATTTTTGTCAGAGATCAGGATAAAGAGAGTATAGTTAATGAGTTGGTTTGTGCGAATGGTCAAGAGAAGCCATTTTCCATTGTTTCGATAGTAGGGATGGGTGGATTGGGCAAGACAACTCTCACTAAACTAGTCTGCAATGATGAGAGAGTGATAAAACATTTCAAAAAGATAATTTGGGTCTATGTATCTGATAGATTTGACCTTAATCAGATTGCAAAAAAAATCATTCTATCCATGAGTGGGTCTTCATGCGAGAACCTAGACTTTGACACTTTGCAGCATAGTCTTCATGAAGTTGTTGGTAAAATGCAATTTTTACTTGTGTTGGATGATGTTTGGAATGAAAATCATTCAGAATGGGAAAAATTAAAGGTTCCACTCAATGGTGCTGCACAAGGAAGCAGAATTGTTGTCACAACTCGTAGTCGTAAAGTTGCAGAGGTAATGGAAGCAACCCACATTCATAATTTGGGCATTTTGTCTAATTTAGATTGTTGGAAGCTATTTACATATGAAGCATTCAAAGGAAGGGAAGAGGAAAAGTACCAGGAGTTGACAGAGGTAGGTATGGAAATTGTACATAAGTGCAAAGGTGTACCTCTTGCTGTAGTGACGGTAGGAAGTCTTTTACGCCATGAAAAGAAAAAGTTAGATTGGAAATTCATCTTAGAAAGCGAAATATGGGAATGGAAAACTCCCAAGGATGAAGGAATGCTGCCATCTCTCTTATTGAGCTATTATAAGTTGCCCCTCCATTTGAAACCATGTTTTTTATTTTGCTCAGTGTTTCCGAAAGATCACAATATAAAAAAGGATGAATTAGTCAAGTTATGGATGGCTCATGGTATCATCAAATCTGAAAGAGCAGAGATTGAAGAAATTGGTGAGAAGTATTTTGATGATTTGTTGACACGGTCATTATTTCAAGATGCACAGGAAGACGACAGTGGAAACATTATTCAATGTAAGATGCATGATCTTGTTCACAATCTTGCAAAATTTGTCACATCTAGTGCTTACTGTATCAAGGAAATTGGAAACTCGAACTTGTGTTCTGATAGCAGCCATCATCTATCATTACTTGTGAACTATGATGCATCAATCATTCCATCTCTAATGTGCAAAAGATTGCGGACACTCCTTCTGTTCGGACCATCAAGAATTAAGGAAGGCATGACAGTTTATTCAATCATCTGAGATTTCTTAGAGCTCTGGATTTAAGTGGAACTTCTAGTGAAAAACTGCCAAGTTTAATTGGGAAACTAAAACATCTAAGGTATCTCAGCTTGTGTGGATCACAGATTGTGGACTTGCCTGAATTTATTTCTGAACTCTGTAATTTGCTGACTCTGAAACTTAATGATTGTGGAAGACTTTGCATACTGCCAAGTGGTATAAGCAAAATGATTAAATTGCGACATCTTGAAATTGAATTGACTCGTGATCTCACATTTTTAACAAACGGATTAGGAATGCTGACTTTCCTTCGAACGTTGTGCAAGTTCCTTGTGGGGGATGGTAACAAAGGATGTAAAATTAGAGAACTAAAAAATCTCAACCTTCTTAGAGGAAATTTAGAAATACAAAATTTGGAGAGGGTAATGACTTTGAATGAGGCTAGAGAAGCAGAACTCGATAAGAAGTGTTATCTTCATAGTTTGTCTTTACATTGTGAATACAAGATGGACGAAAAGTGGATAATGCTAGGAAATGATGAGATGGAAAGGATGGAAAGTGTGTTTGAAGGCCTTAGACCACCTCATTTTTACCTAAAGCAACTGCAAATACTAAACTATGCGGGTTCAAAGTTCCCAAGTTGGTTGGAGGATTCAGTGTTCTCCAGTCTAGTTGATGTTGAACTGAAGGATTGCAAAAAGTGTAAACTACTTCCAGGTCTTGGAAAATTGCATGCACTTAAATACTTGAAAATATATGGAGCTGATGATGTAAGAGCGGTGGGCAGTGAGTTTTACGGGAATGGTGATGATAGATGGATGGTACAACATGAGGTAAAGAAATGGATGGTACAACATGACTACGATATGCCTCCTTCAAAATTTCATCTTTATTCTATTGGACGTTTGGAACACATAACCTACCTTTATAATACAATGTGCCATCAGCAATAGAGAAATCTGGTTTGTTATCCATTTTGTTGAAGATTTCCATTAATGCTTCATCACCCCTTTGGTGATCCTTGATCCTTTGAATTAACTTAGGCCGTACTATGAAACTCCCCAACAATATTTTGTCGCTAATCGGCTATAGATTCACATACAAATCATTGATCTCTTCAAGCAACCTCCATCCTACTATCAAACAAGCCATCCTAACGGACTTCCGACTTAGGGTCTGTTAGCAACTACATTCGCTTTGCCTAAATGATAGAAGATAGAGAAGTCATAGTCCTTCAGAAATTTCACCCATCTTCTCTGCCTTAGATTTAAGTCTTTCTCCGAGCAAAACATGCTTCAAACTTTGTGATTTATTTAGATTTCAAATTCTTCTCCGTGCAAATAATGGTGCCAAATCTTTAGTGAAAAAACCACTCCAGCCAATTCTACTTCATTTGTGGCATAATTTTGTTCGTGTGCCTTCAACTGCCTAGAGGCATAAGCGATCGCCTTACCATGTTGCATAAGCACACACCCCAGACCATGCATTGATGCATCCCAAAATATTGCATAAACTTCATCGTCGGAGGGGAGAGCTAATACTGGAGCTGATGTTAGCTTATCCTTTAGCATTTGGAAACTTCGCTCACTTGTCATCTGATAAAAAACACACATTCTTCTTAGTAAGTCTTGTTAATGGCCCTGATATTGTCCGCTTTGGCTCACGTGCATGCATGACGACAGTCAGTTATGCACGCATGGAGAGAATAATATTATTGGAGGAAAACATGTAACCCTTAGGGTTGTATCCTTCTCATTATATAAGGGTTGATTACCCTATTATTAGTATCCTAATACAATTCAAGTTCCTAAATTATAGCTAACTTAATGATACAAGTACCTAAATTATAGCCAACTTAATGATAGAAGTTCCTAAATTATAGTTAACTTAATGATACAATCACCAAGCTTGCGTAGATGGGCTGGTTTGACAAACCCCCCCCCCCCCCCCCCCCCCCCCCCCCCCCCCCAAATTGATGCGGGGGAGTCATAAAGCAGCAATTTGGAAACCAAAAACTGATGTCGAGGCCGAGGAAGTCCTTTGGTGAAGATATCAACAAACTGAAGGTCAGTAGGGACATGAGGTAAAGAAATGGCATCACGCTTCAATTCATCCCGAATAAAGTGGCAGTTCACTTCAATATGTTTGATGCGTTCATGAAATACAGAATTTTCAGTGATCCTGATAGCCCTAGTATTATCCGCATGTAGAGATGTAGGAGATGTTTGTGAAAATCTGAGTTCCGGAAGAAGTCCCCGTAGCCATAAGATTTCTGAACATGCGGAAGACATTGCCCTATATTCAGCCTCTGTAGAAGATCGAGAAAAATGCTTTTGTTCTTGCATTTCCACGAGATTAGAGAATTGCCAAGATACATGCACCAACCAATAGTAGACCGACGAGTTTCTTGACAGCCGGCCGACGAGTTTCCTGACAGCCGGCCCAGTCAGCGTCTGCATAAGCGGTCAACTAAAGCTGATTATCCTTGGGATAATATAAACAACGAGTGACAGTTCCCACCAAATACTGGATAATGCGCTTGATAGCAATCAGATGAAAGTGTCTAGAAGATATCATGAATTGGCTCACAAGATTGACAACATATGATATGTCTGGTCGAGTGATGGTGAGATAGACCAAACTGCCCACCAGGTGCCTGTAAGTATGTGGATTAGGAAGAAGATCGCCATCATCTTTACTCAATTTTAGGTTGACCTCTACAGGTGTATCAACTGGCAAAGATTTGTGTATTTGTGTTGATTAAGAAACATGCATTTGGGAAATTGATGCACTTCTAAGCCCAAAAAATAATGTAAAGGGCCCTAATCCTTCATATGGAAATAATCTCGGAGAGAAGCTTGGATAGTCTTGATCATACTATCATCAGTGCCAGTGATAATAATATCGTCAACATACACAAGTAGAACAGTAACACCAGTAGATGTTGTGTGCATGAACATAGATGGATTGTAAGGGCCTTGAGTAAAGCCACTTGTGCATAAACGCCCCCTAAAAGTTTCAAACCATGCCCGAGGAGCTTACCTTAGACCATAAAGAGATTTCCGGAAGTGACTGATAGAATTTTTAGATGGAGAGGTGACGGTGTGCAGTATCCTCATATAGACCTCTTCTTTTAAATTCCCATAGAGAGGCATTTTTTACATCCATTTGGTATAACGGCCAAGATTTTGAGGCAGTAATGGCGATAAGTAACCGAATAGATGTCATTTTTACCACAGGAGCAAACGTCTCCTCGTAGTCAATGCCATATTCTTGCCTGTTTCCGAGTGCCACAAGTCTAGTTTTGTGTCTATCCAACGAGCCATCAGATTTAAGTTTGATGGAAAAGATCCATTTGCAACCGATCGGTTTAACTACTGAAGGACAATCCACAATGTCCCTTGTGTGATTCTGATCTAATGCATTTGATTCTTCCCTCATAGCCTGGTTCCAACTATCATTTTGTATTGCCTGCAAATAAAAACTGGGTATAGAAATAAAGGAAAGGGTTGTCATTAAGGAAGTTTGGGTAAATTAATGCCGCTCAGGTGGTCTCGAAGTTCTGGAGGAACAACGCAAGATATGAGGAGTTGTGGAACCAGTTGCCAGCAGAGGATCAGGAGGACGGGCATTTGCAGTGGTTGGTTTTTCCTGACGATGATAAACAAAGTCAGGATGAAATCTAGTAACAGTTGTTTTATCTGAAAAACCCGGTATGAAAGTGGGAGAAGAGGGATGAGGGCAATCCAAGTGAGTTTGAAAAAAATACTGGTTTTCAAAGAAAATAACATTACGAGAAACCTTGATGCGACGACCAATGGGGTCGTAGCACACAAAACCTTTTTGATTGGTGGCATAACCCAAAAAAAAAAAACATACCTGCGAGATTGTGCAATTAATTTTATTTGATTTGTGGGAGGTAAATGAACGAAGCAAACACATCCAAAGGTATGTAGCTGATCAAACACATGATGATGACCAAACAGTTTAAAATGCTGTGCTAATTGAGAAATGGTATGGGATGGAAGACGGTTTATTAAATGTACTGCAGTGGTGAGAGCTTCTGCCCAAAAACGAGGAGGAATTGATGATTCAATCAGTAGTATTCGAGTAACATCAAGGAGATGCCTGTTTTTCCGTTTTGTGACTCCATTTTGTTGAGAAGTATATGGACAGGTACGTTTAAAATTATTCCGTTAGTCCTTAGAAAAGATTGAAAATCATTGGAAACATACTCCCCCCTTGAATCCAAGCGCAAAGTTTTAATGCATTTAGAAAATTAGGTTTCAACATAGCTAAGGAAAAAGTGAAAAGCATTAAGAACATCAGACTTGGAATGCAATAAATAAACCCAAGTAAACCGGCTGTAGTCATCAACGAACGTAACAAAGTACTTCAAATGACCATGGGAAAGGTGAGGGGCAATGCCCCAAATATCACTGTGAATTAAGTCAAAACATTCAGTGCTCTGTGTTGTGGAATGAGGAAAAGGTAAAGTTTTACATTTTCCTAATTTACAAGCATCACATTCAAAAGAAGCATAATCAAATGTAGAACATTCTATTATGCCACTACCGAGAACTATTCTGAAGAAAAAAACAACAATTGGTGTAAAAACTTGTTCTGAGTAAATGTAGAAACTGGAAGGGAAAACAGTCTGCCATGCTTAGGCCCCCTCGCAATCACTTCCCCCGACTCCTGGTCCTGCACAATACAACCAGAAGAAGAAAATGAAACATTGTAATTATTCTCAACAAGTTGACCCATAAAAACCAAATTTGTAGCAAGATGAGGAGATACTAAAACATTGTTAATGGTAAGGGGCCAGGGATATCACCAACAGAGGTGATGGGAAGATGGTCTCCATTGGCAGTTTGAACAGTAAGAGTACCAGTGGAAGGAACAACATTTTGCAATTTTGTGGGTGAAGAGGTCATATGGTTACTGGATCTAGAATCTAAGTACCACGTATGAGACAGACGAATTAGTAACGGAGATGTTCATAGATGCTAAGGCATTGATAATCATTTGATTTACCATATCAGGAGTGAGAGGACCTGGGGATGCAGATTGTGATGAGTAACCAGACTGTGAAGAAGAATCATACAGGAGAGAACCACTGAAGTCAGAGGGTGCATATTGTTGAGAGGTCGTTGTGAAAGCACAAGAAGCGGATTGTACTGTGTAAGTACCAGGGGCTGACGGCGTATATTTGTGTGAAGTAGAATTACGACCCTTCTTTTGACATTCTTCAATAACGTGACCAATGGCTTTACAATACCTGCAGATTTTTGTTTTGCATTGATTTGCAAAAAGACCAAATGTTTTACAGTTATAGCACTGAACTTTACTGATGTCCCTGGGAGGTGGTAAGGTTGTTGTAACATAGGTAAGTGGAGCCTCAACAGATCTCGGTTGTTCCATAGCAGTTTTGGTAACCAGACGTTCTTCTTCCCGAAGAAGTTCTTGAAGATGGTCATGTAAGCTGGGAAGAGTAGCTTGGCTCATTAAGTTTGATCTAACTGTCTAAAACAACGGACAAAGTTTCATAAGAAATTCATCCCGATGGCTATTTTGCTGTATGGAAGAAGTTCGGGTAGAAGTGCTTCAGACATAATGGCAAACTTGATCTCATCATATTCCGACCACATTCTTCAATATCCATTGTAATATTCCTGTATAGACAGGGTGCCTTGAGTAAATTGAGAGATATCAAGCTCCAATTGAAATTGGCAAGCAGTATTGCCTTGCTGACAAATATTTTGAAGATAGTCCCTCATCTCACGAGCAGTTTTGCAAGGTTTCAGGTTGAGGATAAAATGTGGGTCGACAGAGCCCAGTAACCAAGTTTTGATTTTGGCATCCTTAGTTTTCCAGGCGGGAATCTTTTTGTCATCGTCCTCCGGCTTACTTTCAGACCCATCAATATATCCCCACAGTTCTTTTCCTTCTAAGTAAATTTGAAACTGAAAATCCCAGGAGGTATAATTTTTTCCATCAAAGCGGACGAGGGCAGTTTTAGATTTCTCCATTATGTGACTGATCAGTCAGAAAGTGTTAGATAAGATGATAGGAGAGTCAACTATGCGCCAGAAAAATAACTAGAATAGTTGCTGATACAGCAACTTTGCACAGTAACCGAGCCCTAAACAGGGACTGACGACCCAAAAAAATCAATTTGGTTGTGTACATGGGCCCCACTAAAAGATCAGCGGACAAATTAGTTGGCGTGGATGAAAGCACAGAAGATTGAAGCAACTTATGGAAGAAGATTTAGCCAAAAACAGTCCAGATCCAACTTTTTCGACGGCTGAGATGAAATCAGAAGTATAAACTTGATTATTCACAGAATGTAGTAGAAGGCCTACCTTGGATGATAAAAAAATTGCTGAAAAATAACCACAATTACTAAGAATTCCAGTTGACCATCATGGGCTAGTTCCGCAGAGGTGTTGAAGACGATCTCAGGTGGGCCACACCTGATCTGAGATGATTGGAGACACACCAAGGGCTTCCAGACGTGGAAGATGTCAGGGAGGATCTACAGATCCTTGTAACTTGAGAAAACTAGAACACTAGGGCATGAACAGTAGCTCTGATACCATATCAGTTATACACGCATGGAGAGACTAATATTAGTGGAGGAAAATGTGTACCCCTGACATTATATAAGGGTTGTATCCTTCTCATTATATAAGGGTTGATTACCCTATTATTAGTATCCTAATACAATTCAAGTTCCTAAATTATAGCTAACTTAATGATACAAGTTACGAAATTATAGCTAACTTAATTATACAATCACCAAGCGTGCGCAGATGGGCTTGATTGACAAGGACTTCCCAGTCGGTCACCCATTTTGGTATTGCTCCCACCCGAGCACACTTAACTTCGGAGTTCTTATGGATCCGGGGCTGCTTGACTTCAAAACGCAGACGAGGGTAGACTTATAAGCCCAGGGTTAGGACTTGGATATATCCAACGTGGGACTTGAATAAAGCCTCACGGTGCTAGCTGAAACACTCCACCCTTACCCCTGCGGATTACTGTTTCTTGGCTCATAGGATCACTTGGCCTGATTTATCCTCAAGTGATTCCCTAGGCGGATTGGGGTCTCACAGTCATTTCATCCATTCACCATTGATGCCATTAAAACCCTAACAGCTACCATTATCCACATAAATGAGCTTTAAATAGGGTATCTACATGTATAAAGGCATGGAATCAAACATTCAAAGCATAATAATCATGTTATTAACATTTTTTCACTTACCTTTGGTTTTTGCACAAAAGTACCCCTTTTGGTGCCTTGGGTTTCAACCACACTTCCTCCAAAATGCAATCCCACTCAAAGGAGTCAGGAGCTCAATCCCATTATGCCAAGAAGAAGAAAAACACCTCTAAGCTATGAATCCCTGGTCCTAGCATGTCTAAATGGAATCTACATGAGATTTGGGGAAGTTGTTGACAAAAGAAAGTGAAAAAGAGGAAGGAGTTCAAGAAGATGGTGGTGGTCTTGGAGGCCTGGGAAGAGCTTGAGCTTGGCCTGAAGTCCTTGGGGCTTGAGTTTGGTAGAGGGAATAAGGAGAAACGTGAGGAAGAGGAGAGAAATGGGAGAGAAGTGATGAAAAAGGGAAAAGAAGAAGTCAAGACCTCTTGTAGAGAAAGTTGTGAAATTACAAATAAGGGTTTCTAGGGACCTAAATGAAAATGGGCTTTTGGTTGCGTTTTGGGCTGTCGTATCGCAACGAGCCCAACATGAAAGATGACATGCATGATGAGAGCTACCTGATGCACCTAATTATATAAAGTTTCTAAAATTGCATCTAACCCCTCCTAGCTCACCATAATTACGAAATACCCCCCTACTACATTCAAACTCACCCTGATGCCTTGAAACTCACCGAAACCATTTCTTATACTAAAACCAACTCGCTAAGCTGCTAACCACAATTAACTAACCCTAATCCTAATTAATTACACTAATCCACCTAATTAAGGCCAAGGGCCTTACACAAACTATGAAAGAAGAAAAAGAGGGGAGGAACATGAAGAAGAAGAAGAAGAGAAGAAGCTGCTGCCTACCTGCCCTGCCGCTCGCTGCTCGTCTTCTTCTACCATGCTACTGCTGCTGGCTGTTCATCTCTTCTTCTAATGTGCTGTGTGCTGCTGCCGCTCGTCTTCATCTTGTGACGACTACCATGTTGCTGCTGCTCGTCTTCTTCTCATCTGATTCCAGGTACTTATTCATTCTACCATTTTTCTCCTCCCCCCTGAATGCAGAAGTTGACTGGGAGTGGGAGTGGAATTCGTCTTCTCTCCTTTTTAAATATTAGTTTGCTTTCATATGGGCTGCAACTGCAAGTCAGGAGTCAGACTGGAGCTGTTTGCTGAGTGTTGTTTGAGTAGGATTCGTCTTTTTTATTTTGCTTTTTAATCGGCAGTTGTATGTTGCTTTTTTTTTTTTCGCTGTTTGGGAGTTGGGACTGGGACAAGTCACCGGGCAGCTGCTAGGGGTGGGCTCTTGCCGCTATTTGGTTTTTTTTATTTTTCCTGTGGCTTTTTTTTTTTTTTTTTTTTTTCAGTTGGGGCGTGGGAGTGGGCTAGGGCCTAGGGCTTCTGCTTTTCCTTTTCCTTCCCCCCCCCCTGCCTGCTATTTTTTCCTTTTTTTTAATCTGTTCACTACTTTCTTTTTCCTTGTATTTATATTAATGAGTCTATTTTTTGTTTTATATGTCATTGCATCAGATATTTTGAATTGTGGTGATTGCAATTAATCATCATGGGTGACACGAGCTATGATATTGCTGGTACCCTTCAATCATCTCAACCTTCATCAAGTGGCGTACCTGCTCGATCTGATGATCCAGCATGGAAACATGCATTTTTAGATCCAAATAACAAGAAACATGTTATTTGCATCCATTGTAAGAAGTTCATTAAAGGGGGTGGAATTACAAGACTAAAAGAACACCTTGCTGGGATTACAGGAGACATTGCACCAAGTAAAAGTGTATCTGGTGAAGTTAAATGGCAAATGGAAAGAATGGTAATGGAGACAGAGAAAAAAAGATATCTAAATAAGGAAATTGGAAACCCACAGGGGACTCCAATTGATGATGAAGAATTGGAAGAAGAAGAGGTGTGGAAATAGAAGAGATTACTCCCCTGAAGCGTCAAAGGGGTAATGAACCACAAATTTCTTCTTTCAAAATAATGGTATGCCCATGACATCAAAAGAACCCCAAGGTAGACCAATGACCACCTTCCAACCAAGAACCACTCCTGGATCACAACAAAGCATTAGATCTGCTATGGCAACTAAAGAGCAGAAAGATGCAGCTGATATGGCTATGGCACGTTGGTGGTTCGATCCAAGTCTTCCCTTGAATGCAGCAAATTCAAAGTTCTTTCAACCAATGGCTAATGCAATCACTTCTGTTGGACCGGGATATAAAGTGCCAACCTATGATGCTCTAAGGGGGAAGCTTTTAAAAAATTTAGTGGAAGAAGTTAATGCTTTGATGAAGCATTATAAATCATCTTGGAGTGAAACTGGTTTCTCCATAATGGCTGATGGTTGGACAGATGGTAGACAAAAGTCTTTGATAAACTTCCTCATTTACTGTCCTATATTATTTTTTAAATCGGTGGATACAAGTGCTGTTAGAAAGAATGCTGATGCTTTATTTGGACTTTTTGAAGACGTCATATCTGTTGGGCCACAAAACGTTTGTTGTGCTTATGCACTGATAAAGCCACACAGAATAGAGAAATAATCACACCACGATGATATCGCACAAGGGTTTTACATGGTTCGGCTTGAGCCTACATCCACAGGAGAAGACGGCAAGAATGTCACTAGGGAGGAAAGATTACAAATGGGAGTCCTCACTCCTTCAAACCCCAATCCCACTTACACCCAAACCTCACCCTTTCGGTTTTGCTTGTTGTTTTCTTCACACCTCAAATGAGCGACGAAGGCCTCTATTTATAGCCTCCATCGTTGCAGAGGTCCATAAAGCGATTGCTTGCGGCACAAGTTCTGGTAGGTACAAGCAAGGTGCCCATGCTTTCTTTGCTTTGCACCATGTGTGATGTCAGTTGGCCCATGTGAAGATGTCCCATGAGAAAAAATTCAACATTCTAACAAATCTCTACCTTGGCGAACATTGTAGTCGATCCTCATAACATGAAACTCTTCTTACCGCCTTAAACTGTCCCTTACGGCACTCAGGTACTATTTATACTAATCAAGTCCAAGCAATGCTTGAACTTGGCTACTGGAATAGGTTTAGTCATCATACTTGCTGGGTTTTTTGTCGTAGTGATCTTCTATACTACAATAGCACTCTGGGAAATTACATCCCGAATGAGGTGTGCCCTAACATCAACGTGTTTGGTTCTTTCATGATACATTGGATTGTTTGTCAGATCGATAGCACTGTGGCTATCACAAAAACAAAACACAGTAGTCAACTTCTGTTGCAATCCCAGATCATCAACTAAACCCCTCAGCCAAATAGCTTCCTTCACTGCCTATATAGCTTCCATATACTCTGCTTCAGTGGTAGACAAGGCAACTGTAGATTGCATTGTTGCCTTCCAACTGATGGCACCGTTAGAAAGAGTGAAGACATAACCCGTCAAAGATCTTATTCTATCTAAATCTACAGCAAAATCTGAATCAACATATCCAATAACACTCCCAAAAGTGTTACCGTTTCTGTCATATACTAATCCAACATCAATATTATCTAGGTAACGGAGTATCCATTTCACAGCCTGCCAATGAACCTTTCCAGGTTTATCTATGTATCTGCTTACCACACTAACTGCGTGTGAAATGTCTGGCCGTGTACAGACCATAGCATACATAATACTCCTAGCTGCACTGGCATGAGAAACACGTGACGTGTGCTCCACGCCTTCCTCAGTTTGTGGTGATATAACAATGAAAAGTGACGTGCTCCACGCCTTCCTCAGTTTGTGGTGATAAAACAACGAAAAGTGACATGTGCTCCACGCCTTCCTCAGTTTGTGGTGATAAAACAACAGAAAGTTAAAAATGAGCTGCAAGTGGAGTATTCACTAGTTTAGAACCTTGCATACCAAAGCGTTCAAAAACTTCTCAAGGTGCCCCTTTTGTGACAGACAATTTGCCCTCATCCATGTCCCTTTGAATCTCCATTCCAAGAATTTTCTTCACAACACCTAAGTCCTTCATCTCAAATTGACCACTGAGTTGAGCCTTCAACCTGTTGATCTCAAACATGTTGTTAGTAGCTATTAACATGTCATCAACATACAACAATAAATAAATAAAAGAACCATTTGAGAGCTTCTTGTGATAGACACAATTGTCATACTCCTGCAAAAGCCGTTTCCAACCATAAAGGTATCGAAACGCTTGTACCACTGTCTAGGAGACTGCTTTAGGCCATACAATGATTTCTTTAATAAGCAAACATGGTCCTCCTTACCTTGGATTTCAAAGCCTTATGGTTGATGCATAAAAATTTGTTCTTCTAGCTCGCCATGTAGAAAAGCAGTCTTGACATCATGCTGCTCGAGCTCTCAATCTAATAGAAAAACCGTAGCAAGTAGCACCCTGATGGAGCTATGTTTCACCACAGGAGAGAACACTTCATTGAAGTCAATACCCTTCTTTTGAGTATAGCCTTTTGTAACCAGCCGTGCTTTGAACTTCCACCCCTGGAGTTCCTTCTTCTTGAAGACCCATTTGCAATCAACGGTCTTCTGACCTTTTGGCGGTTTCACCAGCTCCCAACTATAATGCTTGTGAAGAGACTCAATCTCCTCACTCATGGCAATGGTCCATTTTGTTGATTCTTTACTAGTGATGGCATCATGATATGTTACCGGCTCTGCCTCAATATTTTCAGCCGTATTAAGAGCATAAGCAACAAGATTTTCATAGCCAAATATTTGAGGTGGCTTAACTTGCCCCCTCCCTCTGTTCCTAGTAAGCATGTACTCTTGTGGAACCGCAATCTCTGCATTTAAGCCTTCTACCTCTTCTACATCTTGTTGATCTAGGACATTTTCCTGCAAACTCTCTTGCAAGTTTTCTGAAGCTACCACTTCAAGCTCCACTTGTTTACTGACACCGTGGTTTGGCCCAACATCTAGACACTCCTTTCTTAGTTTCAGCATTGCAGACTCATCAAAGGACACGTCTCTGCTGATAATGCATTTGGGTGATTTTCTATCTAGGCATCATAGTTTATATCCCTTGACCCCATGTGCATACCCTAGAAATATGCACTTTCTTGCCCTTGGTTCAAGCTTACCATCATTCACATGAGCATAAGCAGGACAACCAAATATTCGCAAATTTGTGTAACTAGCAGGAGACCCGGACCATATCTCTTCAAGAGTTTTACACTTGATAGCCTTTCATGGGGACCTGTTGATCAAGTAATAAGCTGTATTAATAGCTTCCGCCAAGAACTTCTCGGGTAACCCGACATGAGAGAGGATACACCGAGTCCTCTCCAAAAGAGTTATGTTCATCCGTTCTGCAAGCCCATTCTATTGTGGTGTATTCCTGACCATGCGATGTCTCACAATACCTTAATTCTTATAGAACTCATTAAAAGCACCTCCATAAAATTCCAAGCCACTATCCGTTCTCAAGCGCTTGATCTGTTTGCTTGTCTGCTTCTCGATCATAGCCTTCCATATCTTGAACTGTGCAAAGACTTCATCCTAGTGCTTTAAAATATACACCCAAACCTTTCGAAAATAATCATCAATGAAGGTCAACATATATCTGCCACCACCAAGAGATGGAATACGAGTGGGACCCTAAAGGTCAGAATGGATATAATCCAAAGCACCCTTGGTCCAATGTACAGCTATGCTAAACTTGACTCTGCATTGCTTTCTGAAGACACAATGCTCACAAAAGTCTAGCTTTCCTGTTTTCTGGCCACATAGTAAACCTTATTTACTCAGCTCCACCATACCTTTCTCACTTATATGCCCAAGCCGCATATGCCACGGCTTGGTAGTGTCCAAATCTGAATCTGAGGATGACACAGCAGCAGCACCTGTAACTGTGGTGCCTCGAAGAAAATAAAGACCATTATGCTTCTGCCCCTTCATCATCACGAGAGTGCCTTTGGAAATTCTCATAACTCCACCTCCACCTTTGTAATTACAGCCATTGGAGTCAAGCGTACCCAAGGAAATCAAATCTTTTTTCAACTCCGGAATGTGCCTGACCATTGGACAAGGTTCTTACAATACCGTCATACATCTTAATTTGGATTGATCCTATTCCAATAACCTTACAGGCTGCATTGTTCCCCATAAGAACTTTAGCACCATCTATAGACTGATCCTTGTTAGGACACAAATGATAGGGACAACCCGAATCAAGGATCCACTCATCACCTGACCTACTAACGGTAACAGGGAGAAAATCTGCACTATCAGAATTGTCCTCTGCAACACCGGCTACATTTCTAGAGTCGGAGATTTTCTCCTTCCCTTTACGTTCTTGACAGTCTTTCTTAAAGTGCCCTTTCCTTAAGACAATAGAAACACTTTAATTTTCTAGATCTTGATTTTGATTTAGAATGACTTCTTATGTTTGGACCTTTCTTCTCTGTTCTTCCCCGTACAACCAAACCCTCACCTGAGTTGTCCTTTTCAGCCATAACCTTTTTATTCAACTCCTTAGAGTTTAAGGCCGACTCAACATCCTCCATGGACAATCTCTCTCCCATATATCATGGTATCAACAAAATGCTTGTATGGGGGTGGTAAAGAACACAACAGCATAATAGCTTGGTCCTCATCATCAATTTTGACATCTATGTTTCCTAGATCCATAACAGCTCTATTGAATGAATCAAAATGGTTTGCAATAGACGTACCTTCCTACATTTGTAAAGTGAACAACCGCTTCTTCAAGTACAAGCGATTTGTGAGGGACTTTGTTATGTACAGATTCTCTAACTTCTGCCATAAGCCAGCAACATTTTTCTCCTGAGTAACCTTTCACAGTACTCCGTTGCTAAAAAATAGCAAAACTTGACTGTATGTCTTTTCCAACAAATCATCCTTATCTACACTAGCATGGTCTCTCGCAAGTCATTCCTGCCCTTCAGAGATTTGTACAACCCATTTTGAACTAGCAAAGCATGTATCTTCATATGCCATAAACTGAAGTCGTTTTTGCCATTGAATTTTTCTATATAAATTTTGCCGCAGTTGCAAAATTCCAAATTTCAGTGCTTCACAATGGACTTCGCTTTATGACTAATCTGAGCAAGTCAGGGTGACCCGGATCTGACCTCGTCCCCAAAACAGGGCCTTTTCTTCTTCTGTTCCGTTGCAGGCTCTAAGGGACCACCAATTCTCTGGGTGCTTCAGAGTACCAGGTGGTACATGTTCCTTTTCCCCCCACTGAAAGAGGGAGACAAGTTTTTTTTTTTTTTTTTTCTATTCAAAAGGCTGTCAGAAACCTTTTCTCTCCCACATGCCTTGATAAAAACGAAACAAAAAAAAAGGGGACAAAACAAGTGACCCACTTTGAGATCAACACGAGACGGTCCTCCTCTGTGATGGCCTTTTCATTTGCAACGATGTGAAGATCTGTAGAGTTCAAATATGTGTTTGCAGGAAACCAAAGAGCACCTTCTTCTCCGGCTTCGGGCTTCGTTTGGTCCGACGGCAGTAGGGAATGGTTGGGCAGCACCCAACCTTTTCTGCAAAACCATACACTGTGCCTTGCTGCTCCGACAATGGCACTTGGATAAGGTCAGATCTGCAATCCAAGCACAAATCCCCTTTCTTCTTTCTCTGTTGTACTTCTATAAGCAACCAAGATCCGATCCAAGATGACCAGATCCACAATCATCGTGCCCCACTTGAGACCGATCTAGATCAGCCTATTTCCACTGCTATTCAACACCTGATCCGAGATCAGGAACGTGGACCACCTTCGATCTGGGCTCTGATACCAGTTTGTTGTGCTTAGGCAACAATAAAGCCATAGAACAGAGAAATAATCACACCATGATAATATCGCACAAGGGTTTTATGTGGTTCTGCTTAAGCCTACATCCACAAGAGAAGACCGCAAGAGAATCACTATGGAGGAAAGATTACAGATGGAGTTCTCACTCTTTCAAACCCCAATCCCACGTACACCCGAACCTCACCCTCTCGGTTTTGCTTGCTGTTTGCTTCACACCTCAAATGAGCCATGAAGGCAGCCTCCATCATTGCAAAGGTCCATAAGCTGATTGCTTGCGGCACAAGTTCCGGTATGTACGAGTAAGGTGCCCATGCTTTCTTTGCTTTGCACCATGTGTGATGTCAGTTGGCCCATGTGAAGATGTCCCATGAGAAAGTCAACATTATCGGCTCCTATAGAGCCATTATGATAACAACGTTGTTCAATTTATAACAGATAAAGATGCTACATAGAAAGTACCAGGAAAAAATTGGCAACAAAAATATGGAACATTTTATTGGACAGCTTGTGCAGCTCACTGCATATTCTTAATTTTAGAAGACATGGTGAAGCCTAGTTCGTTTCCAAGAAATGCAGAGACAATTGAGACAACAAGGAAAGTTACATAATTCATTTACAATCATGCATATGTGTTGAATTGGGTGAAAAGAGATTTTACTAATGGGAGAGATCTGATTCGCCCGGCTATTACAAGATTTGCAACAATTTTATTAGCTTGCAATGTCTTTATTAGTTCAAAAATGAACTTAGACAAAATGTGGACAAGTACTGCTTGGGTGCAATCCAGCTATTCTGCTACTGCTATTGGGATGGATATCAGTGAAATTCTTTGGAGTTCTCAATTTTGGAGGAATATATAACATATTTTAAATGTTAGTGAATCTATTGTCACTGTTCTTCGCTTGGTTAATAGTGAAGATAAGTCTGCCGTGGGCTATATCTATCAGGTGATGGATAAATCAAAAGAATTCATTCAAAAAAGGTTCAAGAAGAAAACTGAATACTCTCCTTATTGGAATGTCATTGATCGCAGATTGGATAGTCAGTTGCATTGTTCATTACATGCTGCGGCTTTCTACTTGAACCCCCAAGTCTTCTTCAATCCCCGATCGGACATGAATAGTAGAAAAATTAATAAAGGCTTGAATGATGTAATTACAAGATTAGTTGCTGATGAAGATACCTAAGACCTCATTTTCATGCAAGTGGATGAATATAAGGAGTGCAATATGGGATTTGGGTCTGAACCAGCAATTCGCAACCGTCTCAAGCTGTCGCCACAGGTAATCAAACATTTAATATCCTTTATCTTTTATTAATTATTAAGTAATTAGTTCAAACTTTTAACTTGAATTTGAAAGTCTTATATTTTATTTAAAACTTCGACAGATAGATGGTGGGAAAGATTTCGAAATAACACTCTTAAGTTGCAAAGACTCGCAATTCGAGTGTTAAGTCAATGTTGTAGTGCAAGTGGATGTGAAAGAAATTGGAGCAATTTTTAGCACATCCATTCTCCTAAAAGAAACAGACTAGAGCATCAAAGATTAAATGATCTAGTTTTTGTACACTACAATCTAAAGTTGCGGGAAAGGTATGTACTTTAATTTAAATCTTACTTTAAGAAAAATTATAGGTATAGCGATAGAATCTTTTATTTTATATAAATTGCAGGGACCTGATTAAAAGAACTGGGAAAAATGCTATGGACCCTATTAGCTTGGAGAACATTGATATTTTGGCCGATTGGGTTGATGAAGAACCAGCCCTGATGACCATTGAGGAGGTTCATGATTGGGCTAATGTGGATCGGCTGTGCAGATGGGGATATTCCGGAGTTTGATGAGGGAAATCAAGTGAATGTTGCAAATGAGGATGATGATGGAAATAATGACAGTCACGATAGTTGATATGACTTTAGCATTTGGCAGAACTTTTTTACTTTTGTTGAGGGATGTAGTAAATTTAAACTCCATGGTTGTGACTTGTGATGAATATTTTGAAGCTTTAGACAGTTTAGTTGTTGAATTTTATTAATATGGGCCATTTTGAATGACATTTATCTTGACATTTGTTTTGAAAATTGGAAATTTATTAGGTTGTTTTATTTGTTTATATAATTCATGTCTAATTAGCCAGTCCAATATCTCTAGCAAATCTAACCTAATATCTCTAACAAATCTAATATCTCTAGCAATATCTAAATGTGGATCATCCATCATCTAATTAGCCAGTCCAATCAGCATCTAAATAAGCTTAACATGCAAATGATGATGAACAACATTCCTCTGCTAGGGGATTTCTTAATATACCAAAGAACTTGATGAACAACATCAAGATGAGCTGTCACAGAAACATCAAGCAAAAAAAAAAAAAAAAAAAAAAAAACATCAAGATGAGTGAGTCCCAGGAGCATGCATAAATTGGCATCACCTACACATGATTCTCCTCCAAATGGCAACATCATCATAATAATGTCAACGTGGGGAATGCCCAAGAGTATTTGTGAACAAGTGAGCCATCCCTAGATGGGCACAAGAGTGTAAGATCAAATGGTGAGAATGATGATCCAATGTTAAGGAATGCAATTCAAGGATGAGGATGATCAATGATGATCCAAGAAAAAGGGAGGCTAGAGCCATGGTGATCCAAGGGTCACATAGTGATCCAATACAAGATTGTGAAGATCCAACAGATGGATGGCTCAGCCCCATGGGAAGGATGATGATTGAATTGTGGTGAAGCTAATCCAGTGGCTGGATTTGATGGACAAGATGATGGACCCCATTGGGTTGATTGAGAGGGTTCAATGGGTGGAAAGCTAGTATGCTTCCCCATCATTACTATTTGAGACCATTGTGGAAAAACTGCAACAAATACCCGGTCATCGTGAGCATTTCATAATGCAACTAGAAAATTGGAATTTTCAACCATTATTAGTAGACAGAAAAGGCACCAAATACCAAACAAGTAATCAAAAGAGAAATCAAGTCATACTACCATGCACAGCTCAACAACCACTAGTAGCAAGAACTCAACAATCAACTTCACAAGCACATTGGGTATGATTTTAGAGATCAACTAAGTCAGACATAATAGCTACCTAGTTGAGTCACCACCTTGGTTGAGTCCTATGAGAAAAGATCGACACTCATTTGCTTCCCCATTTTCCTGTTGAGATAAGCTGTGACAAGATCATGGGGACCTTCTATGTTGATTTGGAAGATTAGAACCACATTTTTTGGAAGATCTTAGCATTCAAAGATCAAAGGTACTGCTCATCCTATTTATTTTTTTTAAAAGCAACATGGTTGCTTATTACTAATTAAATTTATACCTAATAATTAAACTACAAATCTTAAAATTACAAATTCAGATGACATTGTTTTCTAGTTTCTAAGACCTTTTTCATTTTCATAAATTTTGAAGACTTTTAGGCCGCCAGGATGTAACTAGGTCCAACTTGGCTTAGTCAACTTGACTCAGGAGGTGATTTAGTCACCCAAAGAGCATGAACCTTGCACCACATTAAGCTAAAAACCACGCATCAGAATGCTTTTTCGATAATTTAGAAATCAAGTTTCAAGAGTATCACCTTCAAGAAGAAAACCGAAAAAAGGACCCATCAAGTAGTCAATACTTTTACTGATCCCTTTTTGGTCCCTTTCTTGTAACATGCTTGCAACCTCAAAATGTAACCAAACACATCAATAGAGAGCAATCCAATGCAAAATTGTCAAACCAAAGAGAAAAACAAGAAATGACTCATTGGATAAAGAACAGGTTGCTAGGAGGCTTCTCAGTTGCTCACAACCAAAGTTACCCAACAGACGTAACAAATAGACTGGCAAGTGGAAACCACACTAAAAAAGACAAATGAATGCCATTCAAATTCAAATTTCAATGATTTTAGATACTTTTTTTTTTTTTTTTGGTGGGTGGGACGTGGGTTGGGGGTGGGTGTGGATTGGAACTTTCCAAGTGATCTTCAATTTTCAAACTAAACTCATCATGGATATCCTAAATCCATGCTCTTCCAGATGTGAAACTTCTTGCTTTAAATTGAAGGCCTATAAGGTGAAGGGAATAGAAAGGAGAAGCCAAAGCAGCCCTAACCCTAGAACCAAATAACAATGAGCAGAGAGAGAGTTTTCAGATGTAGATCTCTCATTATTATAAGCAATGACTAATGCATTTTAAAGAAATATCCTTCTAACACACTGCAATGGCTGGAATGTCCTATGGCCATGAGCCATCTTACTGTCTAAAACTGGGGCATGCTAAAACTATTAGAGAGAAGAAAAAAGTGGAAGTAGCAAACTGTTCCCAACAGATATAAGCGGAACAGCAAAGATTTTTTTTTTTTTTTTTTTTAATTGGTATCAAAGAATCATTGTTATACACACCTAACCCACAAAATGATAAAGGATGCACCTAAAAAACTACCATGTTAATTCCAAAAGCATGGAAAGTGATAATTGAGGAAACAAATGAGGAAAGGATCCATTTGCCACCTTTCCAAATTCCTCATTTATGGATTTAATCATATATTTAACATTTGAACTTCCATGTAATTAACTGAGATGCCCAAATGTATTACCTTGAAAAACATACAAGTTAACAAGTCAGAAAGGTTGAGCTGTGTACTATGAGAGAAGGTACCTGTTATCATCATAAAATTCAGTCAAGTTCTGAATCTCCACATATTCAAGACCAACTTCTCTAGCCAACCTGATTCGAACATTCCTTTGTGTTAAGATCATCTTGACATTTTTTTTTATTGAAAATGATCTCAAGAAATCAAATTCTAAGATGAGATGAAATTTTAACCTGATCAAGCTTGGAAAATGAACCAAACAATGAGTTTCAGAAGCAATGTCATTAGTAAATTTCAACTGATATTTCTTTCCAAATAATGGGAACCTGAAAATTGATTTGCGTGTTATAATTGTAACAATAAAGTGGTTGATAAAGAAAGGGAATAAAAAGGAATTGAAAAACATCAATGATGACACGGAGATTCATTAATACTTCTCTTCCTCGACTTCAAAAGTAATGACATAGTTCTCTGATCGTATGCAATTTGGAACTGTGTTTGGCTTCATACCACCTCCCTTATTGTGTGATGCTTCAACATTCTTTTGGTACTTCATCCTAAAACATTTACGAAGATAGGAATCACAAAAGTAACCGACTTTTCAAATTTACTGCCCATTAAACTTGAGGATGCAAAACAAAGATTAAAGCCAGCAGACAAGTTGCACTTTGTACTGAATCAAAGTATAAGATACCATTTATTTCTGGAAGGAAACAAAACATTAGTAACAACAAAAGAAAACACAAGAAGTTACTAACAGTCTCTCTCACACCAACAATGATATTATACAATTCAACACAAAGGACATGGTCCAAGGGACTATAGTTCTCTTTCAGCCCATTAAAGTGCATTTGTTGAGTTACCTTGGACTATCAAGGGTCCTTAATAAACTTAAGGGGTTTTTATGAACAAAAAACCTTAAAGTTAAAAAATATGACGGAGGGCCCAAAAACTTCACAATAACGGCAGAGGACTTCTATTCCATGATGTCATGGAAACCTGATATTCTATGATATCATGGAAGAACCTACATTCAAATCTTGGGTTATTCTATGATACCATGGAATAGAGGACCTTTGTCGTCATTATGAAGTGTATATGCCCCCCCCCCCCCCCCCCACACACACACAAATGTATTTCTCAACTTTAAGTAAAAATCCCTAAACTTCATTAACAATATTTTAATAGCCAAGATTTCATATCAATTTGAATCCGCTCATCCTACCCGAGCCAAAAAGGACTTACAATTTATCCCATCATTTTCCAGCCCTATTCCAAAAGATCCTAGCTTGCCTACAGCTCTCCTTCCAGCTTTAATCCTCACCACCCATTTTAGGATGAAAAGTCAGATCAAACCTTCTTCTAAGACCACAACTAGGCCTGTCAATCTGGCCCTCAAACAGTCCTTAAAATGAGGGCTTTTGTTTTTAAAGAAAAGCCCTAGGGCCAGGCTCGGACAATTTTTTGCAGGCCCTAAAATTTGGGGGTTGGGTTGGATAGTACCCGGGCCCTTCTACTTTTATTTATTTTATACAGTACGTCTTTATATATGTAACAATCACTTAGTTATTAATAAAATGTAGATATGAAGACAACTTCATACCCACCTACCTATTACAAAATGTCCTAAAAATCCATACACATACTTGGTTCATTTCATCTATATTTAATTATTTAAGTTACGTATTGTACTTAATGCATAAGCAATAAGTGTTGCACGGTTTTATTGCTTCTTATTTAGGTTTTTTATGTTATTTTTATATATTCTTGTAGTGCAAAAAGGGTGTACTCCTTTTTGTTAACCTCTGTAGAGTTACTTGGGATGCCAACCAATTCATAGAGGTAGTTTGTATGTGCATGAAACTTTAAGGATATGGGGTGATCCAAATATCCTTTTAATTAGATAACTATAGCTCTCAATTTTTAAAAGGTTATATACTAAAAATATTTTTTAAGTGCATTTACGTTTATGAATGAAATCCAACAATGCTTGATAGTCCGATTAGTGTTAAATTGAAAATAATGCTAATTGATAAAAGGCATGTGAATGTAAATAGTTTAAGATTTTTAAAGATAAGACACTGCTGAAATGATTTCATACGTGAAAATTCTTGTGAGAGGTGAAATAGATGAGATGAGACTCTTTAACCATTTTCCTTCTTAAACAAAATAAATAAAGCCGTATGTCTAGAACCCAAGTCACCAAAGCACGTATGACTTTGTCCGATAAAAGAAATTTAGAGACAACTTATATTCTCCAAATGTTTTCTTAATGGTTCCTTCGCAATTGAGGTTAGACAAGATAATGCTCGTTCCACACTTGATTCTTGGTAACAATGTAACAATAAATAAAAATAAAAATAATGGTTTTCTTGTTTTGAGGCCCTGAGCCCTGCCCTAGCCCTAACCACAACCCATTCCATATCCAAAATGATATGTGATCTTCCTTCTAAATTTATTTACTATTAGTCCACAAGGCATTCCAATAGAATTGGATTCTTTAGTAGGAATCAATGAGAGGACATAATTCAAATCCCGGATCTCCGAATTAAGAAGATAAAGAATTCTCAGAATTTCTTAGATTCGTGGGTTCAATTTGATTCAATGGGATCTTTAACTCCCAATTTTCTTTCCGGTAAGGGAGCTCCATGAAACCTTTTGACCCCCGAATTTGGAGCAAGAGTTAATGTCACAGCCCCACCCAACTCAGCATGAAATTGTCCACTGCAGCCCACGTGTACGCAGGGACTTTCCAGGAGGTCACATCCTAGTACTGCTCTCGCCCGAGCACACTTAACTCCAGAGTTCTTATGGTTTTTGGGGCCGCACGGTTTTAAAAGTCCTTATGTTGAGTTAAGACGGAGTTTGATTTACAAGCCCAGGGTCAGGACTTGGATATTTTTGATGCGGGCTAGCGGAGACTCACCGTTTGAAGCCCGTAGTTGACACACTACACCCCGTGGTTAAGGGTGCCGCCCGGACCAAGTTCTCACATTCTCCCCCACCAGAAATAGAGCCGTCCTTGGCTCTAATACGAACTGTCACAGCCCCGCCCAACTCTTCATGAAATATTCCGCTTTGGCCCACGTGCGCTTGCGGGGACTTTCAATGAGGTCACCCATCCTAGTACTCCTCCCACCCGAGCACGCTTAACTCTAGATTTCTTACAATTTCCGAGACCGCACGGTTTTAAAAGGCCTCATGTTGAGTTAAGATGGAGCCCAGGGTCAAGACTTGGATATTTCCGATGAGGGCTAGCGGAGACTCACCGTTTGATGCCTGTGGTTGACATGCTATGCCCCGTGGTTAAGGGTGCCACCCAGACCAAGTTCTCACAATTAATCTTCAGAGTCAATTCACAATCAGAGAACATTTCCATTGACGGTTTGATTACTTTCCTTCCAAACTCCCCATGTTATCACTAAATTGGGATTTTCGAGAGTACTAGCTCCCTTAGAAAATGTTCCTGAAAAGAACACAGAGTGAAGAGGAAGGTAGGCAAGAGAAAGGGTAAAGTAAAATACCAAATGACATAAGCTGAAAAACAAGGTAGGAAACATGATCAACAAATTGCATCATTGACCCACACATGAAACAGAAACTGGGAAGGAAAAAATTGTTTTCAAGTGAAGGATTCTATTTAAGGTAGTACTACGAGTGAAGGCTTTGACTTGAGGAGGTAGAGATCACACCCGAACTATTCTTAACGGAAGATGCTTCACGGATCAATTGATAAGGAAGTTTCCCATGCTTTTACTAAAAAAAATAAAATCCCTAAGTAACTGGGGATTTAGTGCCTCGTCTTATCATGACAATCTCTTGGCAATAGGACGCAGCCGAAGCTCTTTGGGGAGTGGAGTGGACTCTTGTCTTCAATTTTTCTCACAACCTCTAGGTTTGTTTTTAATATCTTGTTACTTGTATTCTTCCTACAGACGTATTTATCATCTTTCTATGATCTAGAGCAATTGGGTAACCATCAAAAGGATTAACAATCTTGAAGTACAACGTTACTTTCGAAATTCACAGTGGTACTATACAAAAAGAAAAAAAAAGGTTTTGTGATTAAAAAAAATTACCAAGAGTTCTTGGCCATTAACTGTAAGCTAACTGGATATTTCAGAATAATCTCAAATTAAAAGATAAAGCTAACAAACAAAAGCAAATGAAAGCTTATTACATACCAAATGGTAGATGAGTCAGTAGTAATAATCCCCCTGGCTTAAGCAGAGACGATACATTACGAAGCAGTCTCCTTGCCCTGTCCTCAGTTTCAAAACACAATTGTGCAGGGATACTTGTTTATCAAGAATATCATTAACATAGAAAACAAAAATACAATAAGAAGACTTAAGGACACTAATAGAACCTGTAGGTGCTGCAAACAACAAACAATATCTACTGGGACACCTTTGTCTTGCACAAATGATTCCAAATTTTCCTACAAAAGCAAATTACCGAAGGTGTCATATTCAACTGGCGCAAAATATGAGTACTCCAAGAACACACTAACATAAATGAGTATTTTATATTGCCCAGGCCAAGATAACACATGAAATGTATAAGTACTACTATCGGAGTCTACAATTGCATAAAGTGTAAACATAGTTCAAAGACTAATCCATAGAGAAAACTCACTACACAAGGATCTAACTCGCAGAAATGTGCAGTGTAAGGCTTTCTCTGGCTCTCCCACGTCACCCGAGCGTCGTTGATTCCAGACAAGGACGCATCTACACCAAATTCAAGATACCCAAATCAGTTGAAACTCGAATGTTAAAGAAAAACACAACATTTCAACATTATAACATCCAAACTGTTGATGAGAAAGCTTGGCCCCAGAGTTGAAGAGCCCTAACCGTTGAATTGGGTCACCCAGAAGAGGCCAAGAAATGGATGGTTAGGATTTTTGGCGATCTGGGCATCTGAAAAAAAGGGTTTTTGGGAGAGTTACCAATGCCGATGTAGTGACCGATTTGGGCTTCGTCCCATTTGTCGATGTCGATTCCACCCCCGCAATACAAATCACAGACCTCGAAAGAAACAGCAAACCATCGATATCACGCGTAAAAAGAGCAGCTAAAACCAGCAAAAGAAGAAGAAGAAGAAGGAAAGAGAAAGAGAGAGACAGTGGCATAAGGAGAAACGAAGATTTTGATAAGAGCGGTCTTAGCAAATTCAAAGAGTCGATGATGAGGCAATTCCGAGCGGGAAATGAAGAAAGAACTCATTCCATCAAATCCCAGTTTCAATTTTCTCTTCTTCTTCTTCTATTCTTCGATTTCGAATTGACTAGCAGGCAAGACGAAGAGGAAGAGAGAGTACCGGGTAGGGAAAAACATAATTTAATATATATAACCCCTCAACTGTTTCTAGTTTTACGAACAACTGTCTTTGTTTTAGTGTTATAAGTGTTTTCAGTCAATCATCTTGATGAGGGGTGAGACCTGGTTGGCATCGTTTTCGTATTGTTATTATTTTTAATAGTTAATATTTGGATGAAAAAGCTTTCAGGGCATTAAAGGGGTTAATAATTTAATTTTTTACTCTAAAATGTGTTTCATACGATTATGGGCAGAAATATGAGTTTTATGATATCCGAAGATACGTTTTGTTTTAAAATGCGTTGTATGCGATTCTAGAGGTTGGAACGCATTATAGGGGATTAAGGGTTGTATAAGACCGAAAGTCGTAATTCGAGCAGTTCGTAGGGGATTCTAGGCGGGTCTGGAAAAATTTTAGATCTAAATCGCGTTTAACGTAGTTCACAGATGAAAGACAGTCTCAAGAAAATTAGGGCGAAATAACTAATCTAATGGTATTTAAGGCCAGAAACAAGGAACGTAATTTGTGCAATCAATAGCCTGTATTTCAATAAAAATAATAATACTCAATGATTCAGGGGCATTTTAGGGTATTCTGAACTAGTATTTTGCATTGAAATGCATTCGTGTGATTCTATTTTGAAATACACGTTTTATGACATTCTAAGATACTTTTATATTTAAAATGAGTTTCACAGGCGATTCTAGGGTTAGGAATGCATTACATGGGATTAAGGGCCGTTTAACACTGAAACCCATGCTTCGCGCCAAGAGTAGGGGATTCTAGACAGCTCTGGGAAAATGTTGGCTTTAAATCGCATTTCAAACATTTCTGATCCTTTTCTACCTGAAATACACATTTTTAGTATATTCAGAGATACTTCTATCTTTAAAATGGGTTTCAAGCGAGTCTAGAGTTAGGTATGCTTTACATGGGATTTATGGTTGCTTAAGACTGAAACACATGCTTCGGGCAGTTCAAGCGCTATTTTAATATTAAATTGCGATCTATGCGGTTCTAGGAAAATGTTAACTACAAACTGCGTTTCAAGCTATTCGCGGTTGAAAGACGCGCTCTAGAAAATTTTGGAATATCTTTTTTCCTTTAAAATGAGTTTCACGCAAATTGGGGCTTAAGAAGTAATCTCGTGAGATTCTGAGCGATTTCTGGCAACAAACCGTATTTGGTGCAATTAATAGCGTATATTTCAATCAAAACGCATGCTGAGTGATTCCATGGCATGTTAGGGCACTATGGTTTAGTCTTTTACTTTGAAGTGCATTTTTTACGAATCTTGACCGAAATATGCATTTTAGGATATTCTGATATATGCTTTTCTTTCAAATTGGTTTCACATGATTTTGGGGTTAGGAACGTGTTGCAGGGGGTTGGGGTTGTTTAAGAGGGAAACCCGTGCTTCGGACAGTTCGAAGGGGATTTCCAACTGTCTCTGCGAAAATATTGGCGGTAAACCGCATTTTACACAATTCAGGATTGAAAGACGTGCTCTAGAAAATTTTGTGATTTTTTTTTTACTGCAAAACATGTTTAAGGAAAATTAGGACTTAATAACTAATCTAGTGGGATTCAAGTCCGTTACTGACGGACAAACAACTTGTTTCGTGCGATCAATAGCAAGCGCGTAACTGGATAAAATCGCCTACTTGATGATTTTAGGACATTTCATGGTATTCTGTTCTAGTCATATGCTTTGAAATGTGTTTCATGTGATTCTATTATCAAATATAAACTTTAGATATCTTCAGATACTTTTCTGTTTTAAAATTGGTTTCAAGCGATTGAATCGTTAGGAACGCTAAAAATGAGATTTAGGGTTGCGCTCTAAAAAATTCTGGAATATATTCCTCCATTAAAACAGGTTTCAAGCAAATTAGAGCTTAAGAACTAATCTCGTGGGATTATTAGCTATTACGGAATTAAAGCCTTATTTCGTGCAATCTATAGCCAATAATACGTTAAAAATGCATGATGGATGATTCTACGGCATTTTACAGTATCATGGCCTAGTCTTTTGCTTTGAAATGCGTTTCATACAATTCTAGGCAAAAATATGCATTTTTTTATGTGAGATACATTTTGCTTCAAATTGGATTTCACATGTTTCTGGGGTTAGAAACACATTGCAACGGATTCATGACTAATTAGGACTGAAAACCCGTGCTTCAAGCAATTTGTAGGGGATTATAGGTGTCTCTGGGAAAAGGTATGTCGTAAAGAAACTCACGGTTGAAAGACTCGCCCCAGAAAATTTCGTGATATCTTTTTACTTTAAATCGTGTTTCACGCAAATTGGGGCTTAACAACTAATATCATGGGATTTTGTCCCGTTTCCAACCGACAAACATATTTCGTGTTATCAATATAGCCTGCATTTGTATAAAACGCGTGCCGAGTGATTTTAGGGCATTTCAGGGTATTCTGGTCTAGTTATTTGCTTTGAAATGAGTTTCGTGCACTTCTAAAATGATACACGTTTTTTAGGGTATTTTGAGATACTTTTCTCTTTAATATGAGTTTCAGGCGATTCAAGGGTTGGGCACTCATTACATGGCATTTAGGGTTGTTTAAGACTGAGACCAGTGCTTCCGCAGTTCGCAAGGGGTTCTAGAAGGCTATTGAAAAATGTTTTCTCCAAATTGCATTTGAGGGTAGAAAGACGCTCTAAAATTTTTTTTGAATATCTTTTTCCTTTAAACTGGATTTCCGGCAAATCCGGGCTTAATAACTAATATCGTTGGGTTCTGAGCCATTTCTGAGTGAAAATTGTATTTCGTACAATTAATAGCCAATATTTGGATAAAAAAGCGTGCTTGGTGTTTCCAGGGCATTTAAGGATTTAATTGTCTAATCTTTTGCTCTGAAATGTGTTTCATGTGATTATTGGCTGAAATAAGAGTTTTAGGATATACATTTTGCTTTAAATTTTGTTTCACACGATTCTAGGATTAGGAACGCATTGAAGGGAATTAAGGGTTGTATAAGACCGAAAGCCGTGATTTGGGCGTTGGGAATTCCCAGTGAGTCTCAAAAAATGTTGTGTAAACCATATTTCACACGGTTCACCATTGAAACACGTGCTCTAGAAAGTTCTTTGTTATTTTTTTTTACTTTAAAATCGGTTTGAGGCAAGTTAGGGCATAAGAACTAATCTAATGGTATTCAAGGCCGTTTCTGGCTGACAAACAATGCATTTTGTGCAATCAATAGCCTATATTTTGAAAAAAAACGCGTACTGAATGATTTAGAGGCATTTTAGGGTATTCTGAACTAATATTTTGCACTAAAACGCATTCGTGCAATTCTATACTGAAATACGCATTTTCGGGTATTCTGAGATACTTTTCTATTTAAAATGGGTTTCACAGGCGATACTAGGGTTAGGAATGCATTACATAGGATTGAGGGTTGTTTAAGACTAAAACCCATACTTCGAGCCGGTAGTAGGGATTCTAGACAACTCTGGGAATATGTTGGCTGTAAATCACATTTCACGCAATTCATGGTTGAAAGATGCGCTCTAGAAAATTCTGAAATATCTTTTTCCTTTTAAATCAAGATTTAGGTAAATTTGGGCGTAAGATTTAATCTCATGAGATTCTGAGCCGTTTCTAAAAGAACTACACATTTTAGTATGTAATCTCGTGGGATTTTAACGGTTTATGACTGCAAACACTATTTGGTACAATCAATAGCGTATATTTCGATGAAAACGCATGCTAAGTGATTCTAGGGCATGTCAGAAAATTATGGTTTAGTCTTTTGCTTTGACTTCCATTTTTTCTATTCTTGGCTGAAAAAATGCATTTTAGGTTATTTTGAGAGACGCATTTCTTCCAAACGAGTTACGCGTGATTACATGGTTATGAACGTGTTGCAGGGGATCGGGGTTGTTTAAGACCGAAACACAAGCTTCAGGCAGTTCGGGGGCTATTTTAATATAAAATCGCATTCTATTCGGTTTTAGGAAAATGTTGTCTATAAACTGCATTTCACATTATTCATGGTTGAAAAACGCGCTCTAGAGAATTCTTGAATATCATTTTCCTTTAAAATGTGTTTCGGTCAAATCTGAGCTTAAGAACTAATCTCGTGGTGTTCTAAGCTATTTTTGAATGAAAATCGTATTTCGTGCGATCAATAACTAATATCTGAATGAAAACGCGTGCTGGATGGTTTTAGGGCATTTAATGCTTTAATAGTCTAATCTTTTAGTCTGAAATGTGTTCCATACAATTATGGGTAGAAATACGAGTTTTATGATATCCAAATATACGTTTTGTTTTAAACTGTGTTGCATGCGATTCTAGGCTTAGGAACGCATTATAGGGGATTAAGAGTTTTATAAGACCAAAAGTTGTGATTTGAGCAGTTCGAAGGGGAATTCTAGGCGGGTCTGGAAAAATATTGGATGTAAACAGCATTTTACACAGTTTACAGTTGAAAAACACTCTCTAGAAACTTAGGGCGAAATAACTAATTTAATGGTATTCAAGGTCGTTTCTAGCTAACAAAGAATTTAATTTCTGCAATTAATAAACTGTATTTCGATAAAAACACATACTCAATGATTCAGGGGCATTTTAGGGTATTCTAAACTAGTATTTTGCATTGAAATGCATTCGTGTGATTCTATGTTGAAATACGCATTTGAAGATATTCTGAAATACTTTCATAATTAAAATGGGTTTCATAGGCGATACTAGGGTTAGGAACGCATTACATGGGATTAGGGGTCTTTTAAGATTGAAACACGTGCTCCGCGACGGGAGCAGGGGATTCTAGACAGCCGTGGGAAAATGTTTGCTCTAAATTGCATTTCACGCAATTCTGATATGTTACTACTTGAAATACACATTTTAGTATATTCAGAGATACTTTTCTCATTAAAATAGGTTTTAAGCGAGTCTAGGGTTAGGTATGCTTTACATGGTATTTAGGGTTGTTTAAGACCGAAACGCATGCTTCGGACAGTTCGACTGCTATTTTAATATTAAATCGCGTTCTAGGTGGTACTAGGAAAATGTTAACTTTAAACCGCGTTTCACGCTATTCGCGGTTGAAAGACGCGCTCTAAAATATTTTGGAATATTCTTTTTCCTTTAAAACTAGTTTCATGCAAATTGGGGCTAAAGAAGTAATCTCATGGGATTTTGAGCGATTTATGACAGCAAACCGTATTTTGTGCAATTAATAGCGTATATTTCAATCAAAACGCATGCTGGGTGATTTAAGGGCATGTCATGGAATTATGGTTTAGGCATTTTTTTACTAATCTTGGCTGAAATATGCATTTTTTGATATTATGATATATGTTTTTCTTTCAAATCGGTTTCACGTGATTCTGGGGCTAGGAACGTGTTGGAGGGGATCGGGGTTGTTTAAGACGGAAACCAGTGCTTCGGGCTGTTCGAATGGGATTTTCTAGCCGTCTTTGTAAAAATGTTGGCGGTAAATCGCGTTTCACGCAAGTCAGGGTTGAAAGACGCACTATAAAAAATTTTATGATATTTTTTTTACTATAAAACATGTTTAAGGAAAATTAGGACTTGATAACTATTCTCGTGGAATTCAAGCCCATTTCTAATGGACAAACAACTTGTTTTGTGCGATCAATAGCAAGCGCGTAACTGGATAAAATCGCCTACTGGATGATTTTAGGACATTTCAGGGTATTCTGGTGTAGTCTTTTTCTTTGAAATGTGTTTCATACGAATCTCGGCACAAAAATATGCATTTTTTTCTTAATGTAGTATACATTTTGCTTCAAAATGGGTTTCATGTGTTTCTGGGGTTAGGAATGCATTGCATGGGATTCATGACTAATTAGGACTGAAAACCCGTGCTTGAGGAAGTTCGTAGGAAATTGTAGGCGTCTCTGGGAAAATGTATGGTGTAAACCACATTTCACAAAATTCACGGTTGCCAGACTCGCCCCAGAAAATTCTGTGATGTCTTTTTACTTTAAATCGTGTTTCACGCAAATTAGGACTTAACAACTAGTATCATAGGATTTTATCCCATTTCAAACAACATACCTATTTTGTGTTATCAATATAACATGTCTTTGTATAAAAACGCTTGCTGTGTGATTTTAGGGCATTTCAGGGTATTCTGGTCTAGTTTTTTTTTGCTTTGAAATGCGTTTGTGCACTTCTAAAATGATACACGCATTTTAGGGTATTCTAAGATACTTTTTTTTAAATATGAGTTTTAGGCAATTCAAGGGTTAGGCACTCATTATATGAGATTTAGGGTTGTTTAAGACTGAGACTGGTGCTTCCGGCAGTTCGCAAGGGGTTCTAGAAGGCTATTGAAAAATGTTGTCTCCAAACTGCATTTCAGGATAGAAAGACGCTCTAAAAAAATTGTTGAATATCCTTTTCCTTTAAAATGGATTTTCGGCAAATCAGGGCTTAATAACTATTCTCATTGGGCTCTGAGCCATTTCTGAGTGAAAATCATACTTTATACAATTAATAGCCGATATTTGGATGAAAAAACGTGCTCGGTGTTTATAGGGCATTTAACGGTTTAATTGTCTAATATTTCGCTCTGAAATATGTTTCATACGATTATGGGCTGAAATAAGAGTTCTAGGATATCCATATATACGTTTTGCTTTAAATTTTGTTTCACGCAATTATAGGATTAGGAACGCGTTAAAGGGGATTAAGGGTTGTATAAGACCGAAAGCTGTGATTAAGGCGTAAGGGATTCTCTGCGGGTTTGAAAAAAAGTTGTGTAAACCGTATTTCATGCAATTCACCGTTGAAACACGCGCTCTAGAAAGTTCTTTGTTATTTTTTTCACTTTAAAATGGGTTTGAGACAAGTTAGGGCATAAGAAGTAATCTAATGATATTCAAGGCTGTTTCTGGCAGGCAAACAACGCATTTTGTGCAATCAATAGCTTGTATGTCGATAAAAACGCGTACTGAATGATTTAAGGACATTTTAAGGTATTCTGGAGTAGTATTTTGCATTGAAATGCATTTGTGCGATTCTATATTGAAATACACATTTTAGGATATTCTGAGATACTTTCCTATTTAAAATGGATTTCACATGTGATATTAGGGTTAAGAACGCATTACATGGGATCGATGGTTGATTAAGACTAAAACATGTGCTTCGAGCAGATAGTAGGGGATTCTAGACAACTCTGGGAATATGTTGGCAATAAATCACATTTCACACAATTCACGGTTGAAAGATATGCTCTAGAAAATTCTGGAATATCTTTTTCCTTTCAAATCTAGATTTAGGTAAATTTGTGCGTAAGAACTAATCACATGAGATTCTGAGCCATTTCTAAATAAAATACCATTTTAGTATATTCCGAGATACTTTTCTCTTTAAAATGGGCTTTAAGCGATTCTAGGGTTAGGTACGTGATAAGTCCACAAAATAAAGTCAATAGGTCATCATATCATGAGCATTTGTGGACTTAATTACGTTTAATTGCATATAATTGCACTTAATTTCATGATTATCTGTAGTAAGGGATATTTTTGGAAAAATGGTCATAATTGATCAAAATTCATCATATTGCATGACTTTCATTAAATTAGGGGTTTTCATCTCATAAATCACCAAAAAATTTAGCTTTTTGGCTTCAACAGTGCATACTTGCTATTTTAGGCACCATGTGCTATTTTTGGAAAGTTTGTCATTTCGGTGCATCATTAGGCATGTAAGATCCCATGCATGATTCATGCTTATTTTATTACATGTGATTAATGTTAAATTTATTTCTTTCAATCTGTAGGAGAAATCAACAACATGGGACCCACGTTGATGAAGTTTGAAAAGAGAGGTCAAAGGAAAGTCAAATGTGCAAGCATGGGAAACCCATCAAACTTGAAAAGAAAATCAAAAAGATTTCCATAAAATGCAAGGAAGTTCTTAGTGCTTTATGGCCCACACATGGAATTTTATATAAATATATCCCATGAAGATTTACATGATTGGTGGACCATGATGGTTAGATGAATGTGTCTCGGTTGTAAAAGAGTTTGTTAAATTTAAGGAGGCTTCCACCTAATACAAAGGAGTCAAGTTTACTTGGAATTATTATGGCATGGAAAGGCAACGTTTGTAGATGGCAAGTTTGTATTGGAATGAGGAAATCAGATTACTTAAAGGACGTGCCATGCAATCTCTCATCACGTGCAAGTTTTGAATATTTTTTGGAACATTGGCTCATCCACACCACTTGCAATTTTTGAGAGATATTTTAGGACTCTACAAGGAAGTTATTGTTCACCAAGAAATTGCAATTAGCAACAAATCCTCATAAAGTCAAATTCTTTCCAAGTATGAAGCCTAACTTGAAGCCTAAGCAAGAAATCTCTACACATTAGGAAACAAGTCCCTAAAAGAGAGGAGATTCTTAGCAAAAGAGGAGGCATCACACACTATAAGATCAGCCCATAGGAAGGCTGGACAGGCATCACCTTGTGTAACAACCTTGGAGGCTCTCTCTCTCTCTCTCTCTCTCTCTCTCTCTCTCTCCCCACCCCATCCATTCCCTTTCTTTCTAATCTCCTTCTTCTTCTCCCTTTTAGTTGTTTAGACATACGTTGAGAGATCATGTTGAAAGAATAATAAAGAGAGGAGAATCTTAATTTTTTTTTATACTTCAAGATCGAGGAATAAGACACAACTTTGATTGATTCTGCGTGCTCAAGTTTTTCTTAGAGTAAGTGATTTATGTTTTCCTTGTCTAGTATCTTTGATATGTTATGATTGGAGACTATATATCATATGCTTAGATCTAGGGATTGAAAATAAAAGAGGTGAATAAGAGTCGAGAGAAATCACGTAATTCTAAGGTCACTTGCATCTTTCCCTACTCTGAGAAGAGAGGAGAAGAACTACGCAACCCGTATTTTCAATGCTTAGACCTATGTCAAGTTCTTAAATCTCAGGGGCATAATTTCCCGCTTTACATTTTTACCACCGTTCTTAAATCTCAGGGGCATAATTTCCCGCTTTACATTTTTACCACCATTCTTATTTTATTTTATTTTTAGTTATTTACTTGAATGTTTATGCAGATATTTTTCTGATTTAGAAGTTTAGAACTGCATCTTCTTAGGTTTAGTAGAAACTTTCTATTTGTCTTTTCATAGTCTATGGTTGGAAAGTACCCATTGCATGCATCGGGTTTAAGAATTTTATTTAAACTTGTGTTTGGTTGCTGGAAACCAAAGACTATTGACTAATTTAAAAGATCAAATTCGGAACTTATACGTGAATATTGAAGAAGAAGCATTGTTACAGTAGTTTCAGGCTGTTTTTCTCTTAAAAGTGCGTGATTTGAAAATTAGACAAACAAGCTTAGTCTCCATCGAAACTTTGCAGAGTTAATATTTGAAAACAAGTCTTTGAAAATCCAGAGTTTCAGAGAAAAGTAAGTTTAGAAAGTTGGATAACCAGCGGCCCAAACAGGGGTAGTCGGACAGCCTGCAATCAGATTTCCAACACAAAACTGTTCAACTAGGCATCTTTAGGTGACCATATCTTTTTCGTTTTAAGTCCTTTTTTTATTCTTCTTTTTCTATTGTGTTCACGCATTATCGGAGTATTGATTCCAGTCATTAGATTTAGGTTCATATCATCTTAGGCCAGTCGTATAGTCCAGCAAAATTGGGTTTGTGCAATAGTTTCCAAACTTGAAATTTTTAAGCATGCATCAGATTTTTAGGAACTTGTCTAGAATTGCATGTTTTTCATGTAGGATCTCATAAATCATTCAAATTTACATTGTAATTTGTTTTAGGAACTTTTCTTTTGATTTATCTTAAATTAAATTGGTTGTTTGATTTGTGTATTCTTTTACAGGTTTTTTAGCTTAATTAGTATTATTTAGATTAGTTTTTTTATTTTTTGAAAATTATTGTAATTAATTTTTTTTACATTTAGTTATTTTAGCAAAGTTAATGTAATTTAATTAGTTTCCATTTAGACCAGATTTAGTGTTTATTTAGGACAGGTAAAAGTTCGAAGGCTTCTTAAAAAGCATTGCCCCCTTTGATCGACCTAGACTTATCATATTATAAATACAATCGCACCCTACACTTGAGGTCCGATCAAGTTTTTGATACACTTCACATGGGATATAGGATTGTTTAAGTACGAAATGCGAGTTTCGGGCAGTTCGAGTGCTATTTTGTTATTAAATTGCGTTCTATGTAGCTCTAGGAAAATCTTGGCTCCAAACCGCGTTTCACGCAATTCTTGGTTGGAAGACGTGCTCTAGAAAATTTCGGGATATCCTTTTCCTTTAAAACGAATCTCATGCAAATTGAGGATTCAGAAGTAATCTCTTAGGATACTGAGCGGTTTCTGACTACAAACACTATTTGGTGCAATTAATAGCGTATATGTCGATGAAAACGCATGCTAGGTGATTATAGGGCATGTCGCGGAATTATGGTTTAGTATTTTACTTTGACTTGCATTTTTTTTTTTTTTCGATTCTTAGCTGAAAAATGCACTTTAGGTTATACTGAGAGATGTTTTTCTTTCAAATGAGTTTCGCGTGATTATAGGCTTAGAAATCTATTGTAGGGGATCGGGGTTGTTTAAGACCCAGACGTGTGCTTTGGGCAGTTTGGTGGCTATTTTAATATAAAATAGCATTCTATTCGGCTTTAGGAAAATGTGGTCTCTAATATATGTATGAAAAAGCGTTCTAGATGATTTCAAGGCATTTAAGGGTTTAATGGTCTAATCTTATACTCTGAAATGTATTTCATACGATTATGGGCAGAAATACCAGTTTTATGACATCTAAAGAAACGTTTTGTTTTAAAATGTGCTGCACACGAATCTAGGGTTGTATAATACCGGAAGTCGTGATTCGAGAAGTTCGAATGGAATTCTAGGCAAGTCTGAAAACATGTTGGATATAAATCGCGTTTCATGCAATTCACAGTTGAAAGACGCTCTCTAGAAAATTAGGGCGAAATAACTAATCCAATGGTATTCAAGGTCGTTTCTGGCTAACAAAGGACGTAATTTTTGCAATTAATAGCCTATATTTTGATAAAAAATAATACTCTGATTCATGGATATTTTAGGGTATTCTAAACTAGTATTTTGCATTGAAATGCATTCGTGCGATTCTATTTTGAAATACACATTTTAGGATATTCTGAGATACTTTCATATTTAAAATGAGTTTCATAGGAGATACTAGGTTTAGGAACGCTAGGGGTAGGAACGCATTACATGGGATCGAGGGTTGTTTAAGACTAAAACCCGTGCTTCAGGCCGGTAGTAGGGATTCTAAACAACTCTGGGAATATGTTGCTGTAAATCACATTTCACGCAATTCATGGTTGAAAGATGCGCTCTAGAAAATTCTGAAATATCTTTTTCCTTTTACATCGAGATTTAGGAAAATTTGGGCGTAAGAACTAATCGCATGAGATTTTGAGTCATTTCTAAATGAAATACACATTTTAGTAAATTCCAATATACTTTTCTCTTTAAAATGGGCTTTAAGCGAGTCTAGGGTTAGGTACGCTTTACATGGAATATAGGGTTGCTTAAAAACAAAATGCGACTTTCGGAAATTTCGAGCGCTATTTTAATATTAAATCGTGTTCTATGCGGCTCTAGGAAAATCTTGATTCCAAACCGCGTTTCACGCAATTCTTAGTTGAAAGACGCGCTCTAGAAAATTCCAGAATATCATTTTCCTTTAAAACGAGTTTCATGCAAATTAGGGATTGAAAAGTAATCTCGTAGGATAATGAGCGGTTTCTGATTGCAAGCACTATTTGGTGCGATCAATACATATATTTCGATGAAAACACATGCTAGGTGATTACAGAGTTAGAAACGATTTGCAGGGGATCGAGTTTGTTTAAGACCGAAACACGTTCTTCAAGCAGTTCAGAGGTTATTTTAATACAAAATCGCGTTCTATTCGACTTTTTATAAAAAAATTGTCTCTAAACTGCATTTCACGTGAGTCACGATTGAAAGACGCGCTCTAGAGAATTCTTAAATATCGTCTTCCTTTAAAATGTGTTTCGGGCAAATCCGGGTTTAAGAACTAATCTCGTGGGGTTCTAAGCTATTTCTAAATGAAAACTGTATTTCGTGCAATTAATATCTAATATCTGGATGAAAATGCGTGCCAGATGGTTTCAAGGAATTTAAAGCTTTAATGGTCTAATCTTTTACTCTGAAATGTGTTTCTTACGATTATGGGCAGAAATACGAGTTTTATGATATCCAAAGATACGTTTTGTTTTAAAATGTGTTGCACACGATTCTAGAGTTAGGAACGCATTATAGGAGATTAAAGGTTTTACAAGATTAAAAGTGGTGATTCGAGCAGTTCGAAGGGGATTCTAGGTAGGTCTTGAAAAATGTTGGATGTAAACGGCATTTCATGCAGTTCATAGTTGAAAGATACTCTAGAAAATAAGGGCGAAATAACTAATCTAATGGTATTCAAGGTCGTTTCTGGCTAACAAAAAACTTAAGTTGTGCAATCAATAGCCTATATTTCCATAAAAATGGATACTCAATTATTCAAGGGCATTTTAGGATATTCTAAACTAGTATTTTGCTTTGAAATGCATTCGCGTGATTCTATGTTGAAATACGCATTTTAAGATATTTTGAGATACTTTCATATTTAAAATGGGTTTCACAGGCGATATTAGGGTTAGGAGCGCATTACATGGAATCCAGGGCTGTTTAAGACTAAAACTCGTGGTTCGGGCCGATAGTATGGGATTAAAGACAACTCTGGGAATATGTCGGTTGTAAATCACATTTCACGCAAATCATGGTTGAAAGATGCGCCATAAAAAAATTTGGAATATCTTTTTCCTTTTAAATCGAGATTTAGGTAAATTCGGGCATAAGATCTAATCGCATGAGATTCTGAGCCATTTCTAAGTGAAATAGACATGTTAGTATAATCCGATGTACATTTCTCTTTGAAATGGGCTTTAACCGAGTCTAGGGTTAGGTACAGTTCACATGGAAATATAGGGTTGTTTAATAACGAAATGCGAGTTTTGGGGAGTTCGAGCGCTATTTTATTATTAAATCGCGTTATATGCGGCTCTAGGAAAATCTTGGTTCCAAACTGCGTTTCAGTAATTCTTTGTTGGAAGACGCGCTCTAGAAAATTTCGGGATACTCTTTTCCTTTAAAACGAGTTTGATGCAAATTGGGGATTAAGAAGTAATCTTGAAGGATACTAAGCGATTTCTGACTGCAAACACTATTTGGTGCAATCAATAGCGTTTATTTCAATGAGAACGCATGCTGGGTGATTCTAGGGTATGTCGAGGAATTATGGTTAAGTCTTTTACTTTGACTTCTATTTTTTTCGAATCTTGGCTGAAAAATGCATTTTAGGTTATTCTAAGAGACGCTTTTCTTTCAAACGAGTTGCACGTGATTACAGGGTTAGGAACGTGTTGTAGGGGATCGGGGTTGTTAAAGACCGAAACGCATGCTTCAGGCAGTTTAGGGCTACTTTAATATAAAATCGCGTTCTACTCGGCTTTAGGAAAATGTTGTCTATAAACTGCATTTCACATTATTCATGGTTGAAAAACGCGCTCTAGAGAATTCTTGAATATCATTTTCCTTTAAAATGTGTTTCGGTCAAATCTGAGCTTAAGAACTAATCTCGTGGTGTTCTAAGCTATTTTTGAATGAAAATCGTATTTCGTGCGATCAATAACTAATATCTGAATGAAAACGCGTGCTGGATGGTTTTAGGGCATTTAATGCTTTAATAGTCTAATCTTTTAGTCTGAAATGTGTTCCATACAATTATGGGTAGAAATACGAGTTTTATGATATCCAAATATACGTTTTGTTTTAAACTGTGTTGCATGCGATTCTAGGCTTAGGAACGCATTATAGGGGATTAAGAGTTTTATAAGACCAAAAGTTGTGATTTGAGCAGTTCGAAGGGGAATTCTAGGCAGGTCTGGAAAAATATTGGATGTAAATAGCGTTTTACACAGTTTACAGTTGAAAAACACTCTAGAAAATTAGGGCAAAATAACTAATTTAATGGTATTCAAGGTCGTTTCTAGCTAGCAAAGAACTTAATTTCTACAATTAATAAACTGTATTTCGATAAAAACGCATACTCAATGATTCAGGGGCATTTTAGGGTATTCTAAACTAGTATTTTGCATTGAAATGCATTCGTGTGATTCTATGTTGAAATACGCATTTGAAGATATTCTGAGATACTTTCATATTTAAAATCGATTTCACAGGCGATATTAGGGTTAGGAGCGCATTACATGGAATTGAGGGTCTTTTAAGACTGAAACACGTGCTCTGTTATGGGAGCAAGGAATTGTCGACAACTGTGGTAAAATGTATGCTCTAAATTGCATTTCACACAATTATGATCCATTTATACATGAAATACACATTTTAGTATATTCGGAGATACCTTTCTCTTTAAACTGAGTATCAAACGAGTCTAGGGTTAGGTACGCTTCACATGGGATTTAGGATTATTTAAGACCGAAACGCATGCTTCGGGCAATTCGATAGCGTTCTATGCGGTTCTAGAAAAATGTTAACTCCAAACTACAATTCACGCTATTCGTGGTTGAAAGACGCACTCTAGAAAATTTTGGGATCTTTTTTTTTCTTTAAAATGAGTTTCACACAAATTGGGGTTTAAGAAGTAATCTCATGGGATTCTGAGCGATTTCTGACATCAAACCGTATTTGGTGCAATTAATAGTGTATATTTCAATCAAAACGCATGCTAGGTGATTCAATGGAGTTAGGAAATTATGGTTTAGTCTTTTACTTTGAATTGCAATTTTTACAAATCTTGGTTGAAATGTGCATTTTAGAATATTCTGATATATGTTTTCTTTCAAATCGGTTTAGCATGATTCTGGGGTTAGGAACGTGTTGCAGGGAATCTGGGTTGTTTAAGACGGAAACCCGTGCTTCAGGCAGTTCGAAGGGGATTTCCTAGCCGTCTTTGCGAAAATGTTGGCGGTAAACCGCGTTTCACTAAATTTAGGGTTGAAAGACGCGCTCTAGAAAATTATATTTAAGAATGAAACCCATGCTTCAGGTAGTTTGAGGGGGATTTCGTAGCCGTCTCTGCGAGAATATTGGGGGTAAACCACGTTTGAAGTAATTTATGGTCGAAAGACGTGTTCTAAAAAATTATGTGATATCGTTTTACTCTAAAATATGTGTTTGGATCAGATTTTGGAAAGAAATAAAAAATACTAAATAAAGCAAGCAACTATGCAAATATAAAGACTCTAAATAAAAAAAAGTAACCATGCCAAATTAGATATTCTAATTTTAGTAAGTCCTCTCTTCCACGTGGCCCAATGAGGAAAGATATCTTGGACTTCTTCATTTTCCAAACTCTTTGGGATTCCTCAAACTCTTTGAATAACTCCAAACATCACAAACTCTTTGGTCAAAAATCCTTTCTCACCATCTATCTTGTCTTAAAAGCCACCGGAACTTACAAATAATAAAAATTAAAAAATACATGAAATTCCTATATCTCAAAAATTGAGATTTACATGGCAATCTATTATTGAAAATAAAATGGGCTTAGGGAAACCATCATGCCCTGCCCTTTCGCGGGAAAACCAAGGAAACCATGATGCCCTTTACAAGTTGCCCAACATAACCAACAATAATAACAAAAATAGAAACTTGTGGGGCCACATGGAGAGGACAACAACCTGCAAGGTTAGTATCACATACACAATATGAACTAGGGCTAAGAAAATGCCATTCATCATGATGAAAAATTCGAATTGTCAAAACAGACAGCGGTCCTGCGAGCGGAGATGAACCCGCTCGAGCGGGTTCAACCACGCTCGAGCGCCCTACTCGCAGAAACTGGATCAGCTCAAGCAGGGATGAATCCGCTCGAGCGCCTGACACGCTGTTTGAAGAAAACAATGATTTTTGCCCAACCAATTCCTTCTCATGCAAACTAGAAAACATAATACATGCAAAAAAATAAAATAAAATAAAATAAAAAACTGATCCTTACACAATCCTAAATCTATCCATTCCACATCTCATGTAGAGACTAGAAGACCGATCTAACACGATGAGAATATAGGGATCGCTCTGATACCAATTATTAGAAGTAAGTGGGCCTCCTGGATAGGTATTTACAAACTTTTGACCCACTTGATGCAGGAATCAAATACCCCTAAGGCCAAAAACTCAACCTAAAGATCTAAAATCCTAATCTCATGCATTAATATCAAATAAACCATCAAGAAGATAGATCAAGAAATAAACATGAACAACTAGATAATAAATGTATACCTTTGGAGCTTGGTTGTCCTCAAAACGAGAAGTTGAAAACTTGATCTCTGCAAAAAATCTTTCCGCCTTATTTACCATTTACAACGCACGTAGTTGTTAGTGAGAGCAATGTTGTCATAGTTATATGTTTTACTATTATGACTAGTGGAGACATACGTGCAACCACTATCATCAAATAATTAGATGTTTTAACTATAATAACATTGTTTTAATGGTACCTATAATAACATTTTATAAGATACTAAGTTATAATTGTATTCTAGGTCCACAAAAAGCATATAGAAAAAATTGGTATTTATTGCCCTATAATCAAATTCATCTTTGGGGTAAGTGCTCAAGTTGAAATGAGAAGTGAGAAGTGAATAGGATTTTTTTTTTTATTTAAAAAAAAAAAAAAAACTTTAACCAATCCACAGTAGGTAAGATGTTAACCATGAATAGCTTTAGATTTCCAAATTTGCTGTCAGAGTTGGTGTAAAAAGAAAAAAGGAAAGCAAAATCCCAATGAGCACAGAGAAGGTAAGTAGATGAATATTTTAATTGACACATATATAAGAAAGGAGAATGTGAATCTTGGAACGCGGCCTAACTTTCTGCCCTGCCAGCCAAAGCCATCTTGTTTGTGCAATAGATAATTTCAAGAAATTGTTCCATCACAAAATCAATAAAGCGGAAATAGAATTATTTGAATTACAGAAAATAGTCTTACTTGTTTTTTATGAACCCATGCCAACTTTGTTAACAGGGAAGTCCATCCAAATATGAATAATCAACATACAGAGCAGCATTGGTGCTGGAGTCCATATAAACATTCCCACGCCATCAGAATTGCCTTAATTGCCTTAATTGCCTTTATACTGGCCAAGAACAATATAATAAATCTCCATATGGATAGAATAAAGTAACTTGACTTTCAATTAGAGTATGATATCAACTATGTAAAAAAAAAATTCTTATGTCAATAAACTTATTTTCACTAAAAAAAATAAAGAGGATTGCCAAGCTTTAAAAAAAAAGGAAAAAACTTCCAGGAAAAAAGAAATTATTTTACCTTTTCATTTATATTTGCTTCTCAATCAAGACTCACAGGTTGTCCATAGCAAGCAAGCAATACAAATCTTGAAGATATGGCTACGGACTGTCATTGATGATCCAATAACCTTCAAAACATCTATGAACCAGTAAGATACACACCTATACAATTTCTAATATAGAAACAATGTTAACTTGTTAAACAATATTAACTTGTTAAACATGAGCTCCACTACAGTTGCAATGAGGAAGGAAAAAGGTCAATGTAAGGCACAAAAAGATACAAAGTAACCTGTATATAGCCTAGTTAGCCAACAAGAAGTAGATGGGAAAGTCTTCAATGATGATTATAAGTTGTAGCGACAGTTTAGGACTATAGATCATTGTGGGTCGTAGATGGGAAAGTCTTCAATGATGATTATAAGTTGTAGCAACAGTTTAGGACTATAGATCATTGTGGGTCATATTGGGTTGTTTGGAACCACTAATCTAATCAATAGTAGGATAATACTATCTCTGTTTTTGTTCTGCTTTAGGACTACCCAGGGAAAAAGAATACACCAAAACATACACCAAAACATGTGATATTAAGTTACCTTTCCTTCTCCTCTTCTTTCTGATAGTATACAACAAACCTCAAGAAAACACAATCAAGAAAGAAACCCCAAAAAGAAAAAAGGATGCATATGAGATGCACAGATATTAGAAAGCAAAAATTCCAAATCATATCTAGTTATTATCCAAACAGACACCAGATGAGATATATGAATCTACGCACAATTTACTGAAAGTGTTTTAACGCCCATGGCTGATAAGATTGGCAAATATTCCCAACTATTCAAATCAACAGGCAACAAAAGTGCATGGTCAATAACTGTTTATACCTGATCATGATCTTGTTGAGAATAACTCACTTCCTAATAATTGAGTATGAAAGCGCCAATAAAAAAGTTCATTAAACATAAATAGGAATTAGTATTTGTAAGCAATATGAATTAATAGTAGTTAATCCAATGCATGATCATCAACAGGAACAAGCATTGGAAAAGAAACATAAAGTTCTGCATGCATGTGACAAACAATATAATATGAATAGATTCTCGCCGAAAGTGACAAATGTACTATAGATCTAGGTGGATATGATGGATCTGTTGTGCCCATTGTTACCACTATGTACATGTGCTGTGTATGGCAAAGTGTTGTGTGCAATTCTTTTCTTTTCTGTTTTTTTTTTTGGTTGTGCAATTCACTTGTAACATGTATGGCAATGGTTGCAGTAGGAAATAAGATTCTGTCTACTTACAGGCATTTCCAAATAAGTGATATGATTTCTGCATTAACAGGTGTCGCTCGAATGGCCAGTGGCATAATACTCTCTCGTGCTCCACGCTCAATGCTCAATAATCCATATAAGTGTCAGGATCCTCAGCCTCGCACTCAAAAACACATAATACACAGCTTAGGCCAACTATACCAATTCAATAATCATTGATAAATGCACAATGACATTCCAACATAGATTGCCAACATACAAGTGGATTGAAGCAAACAAAAAAGAGTCCTATGGAAATAAAACATTCACGTTTGTTATTTGTGGTAAATACAAAGTCATGCCAGTAATTCTTTCCATGTTCTCTCTAGTGAATCCATCTTTGTTATAAGATAAGGTTCCACCAAAACAACGTTAGTTAGAACCCCCTCTAAAATACAAATCATAATTAAACTACAATCTAAGAACGCCTATTTTCTCTCTTCCGGATTTCTTTTTTAGAGTCAAATCAGCATTATAAATTACTTAAGCAAACACCTAATCATCTAAAATTAAATTACTTAAGCAAACACTTAATCATCTAAATTTCAAGAAACAAGAAAACTTATGTAAAAATACTCAAGTCGCTAGGGGACCCTTTCTCAATCCTAAATAAGTCCATACAACTACATGAAATAATGACAACATGATGTAATTTCATGGACTCATCACGCCCTCCGACCAACATTTTACGAGTCCCTAGTAAAAGATGTGAAAAGTTGAAGTTGACTAACCTAACCTAATCTAACCTAAAAATACAAAAGAAAACTAATGCAGAAAACAAAAGCCACTTTCGTTGGGGCACTCTCAACTGCATTTAGCGTATGCAGTAAGCCCTTATACCCCTAGGTTCCCCTAGTGGACGAACTGTGCTTCATGATGTTTTGCCGTGAATATACCCACAAAACTCAAAAAATTAAAGAAATCAAAAGAAACTCTCCAAAAAATTTTTTTTAAACATGGGATACTCTCGATTCTCGGAATAGTCACAGTAAAGACAAATTTGAAATATGGTTCACCAATCTCATCTTTGGAAAGAAATTTTCAAAATCATGCTAAATATGATCCTGCACGATGACAAAGTACGTATACATAAAAAAAATTGTGTTAAATGCTCCGTTAGAACTCCCGTGAAAACGACTCAATCAAATAATCCGGTCCACCTAGACTTAGAAGAAAAAAAAAAAAAAAAAAGATTTCCTCTCAAGGTAACCATGATGGCTTTCGCACTATATTTTTTTAAAAGGCCATGAAATTTTAGCAACAAGCTTCTCTCTTCTTTTCTCTTTTCTATTGATTTTTTTTCCTCTTCAACGGTCCCCAACAATAGGCAGCCCTTTTCATGAACCCGAATTAAGGCAACCATGATGGCTTTCGCACTATTGTTTTTAAAAAAGGCCGTGATTTTTTTTTCTTTTCAGCAGTCCCCAACAATAGGCAGCCCTTTTCATGTACCCGAATTAAGGGTGTACCCAAATCAAGGCAACCATGATGGCTTTCGCACTATTATTTTTCAAAAGGCTGTGGTGTTTTTTCCTTTTCAACGGTCCCCAACAATAGGCAGCCCTTTTCATGTACCCGAATTAAGGGTGTACCCTAATTAAGGCAACCATGATGGCTTTCGCACTAATGTTTTTCACAAGGCCGTGATTTTTTTTTTTCTTTTCAACGGTCCCCAACAATAGGCAGCCCTTTTCATGTACCCAAATTAAGGGTGTACCCCAATTAAGGCAACCATGATGGCTTTCGCACTATTGTTTTTCAAAAGGCCGTGATGTTTTTTCCTTTTCAACGGTCCCCAACAATAGGCAGCCCTTTTCATGTACCCAAATTAAGGGTGTACCCAAATTAAGGCAACCATGATGGCTTTCGCACTATTGTTTTTCAAAAGGCCGAGATTTTTTCTACTTTTCAACGGTCCCCAACAATAGGCAGCCCTTTTCATGTACCCGAATCAAGGCAACCATGATGGCTTTCACACTATTGTTTTTCAAAAGGCCGTGATGTTTTTTCTTTTTCAACGGTCCCCAACAATAGGCAGCCCTTTTCATGTACCCAAATCAAGGGTGTACCCCAAATTAAGGCAACCATGATGGCTTTCGCACTATGTGTTTTTCAAAAGGCCGTGATTTTTTCTCCTTTTCAACGGTCCCCAACAATAGGCAGCCCTTTTCATGTACCCAAATCAAGGGTGTACCCAAATTAAGGCAACCATGATGGCTTTCGCACTATTGTTTTTCAAAAGGCCTTGATTTTTTCTCCTTTTCAACGGTCCCCAACAATAGGCAGCCCTTTTCATGTACCCGAATCAAAGCAACCATGATGGCTTTCGCACTATTGTTTTTCAAAAGGCCGTAATATTTTTTCCTTTTCAACGGTCCCCAACAATAGGCAGCCCTTTTCATGTACCCAAATCAAGGGTGTACCCAAATTAAGGCAACCATGATGGCTTTCGCACTATTGTTTTTCAAAAGGCCGTGATTTTCTCCTTTTCAACGGTCCCCAACAATAGGCAGCCCTTTTCATGTACCCAAATCAAGGGTGTACCCAAATTAAGGCAACCATGATGGCTTTCGCACTATTGTTTTTCAAAAGGCCATGATTTTTTCTCCTTTTCAACGGTCCCCAACAATAGGCAGCCCTTTTCATGTACCCGAATCAAGGCAACCATGATGGCTTTCGCACTATTGTTTTTCAAAAGGCCGTAATATTTTTTCCTTTTCAACGGTCCCCAACAATAGGCAGCCCTTTTCATGTACCCAAATCAAGGGTGTACCCAAATTAAGGCAACCATGATGGCTTTCGCACTATTGTTTTTCAAAAGGCCGTGATTTTTTCTCCTTTTCAACGGTCCCCAACAATAGGCAGCCCTTTTCATGTACCCGAATCAAGGCAATCATGATGGCTTTTGCACTATCATTTTCAAAGGGCCATGAAATTTCAACAACTTCTCTTTCTTCTTTTTTCTTTTCTCTTGATATTTTTTTTTCCTTTTCAACGGTCCCCAACAGTAGGCAGCCCTTTTCACGTGTGCCCGACTTAATTCACTAATTTGTAGAAAAATCCACCCAGATGAACCAGGAAACCTATAAAACTAAGGTTTGGTTTTCCTCAATATATTCAATCAAGTCGTTAAAAGAATGGAAATCATAATTTCACATTTAAAGGTTTTGAAAATGTATACAAATTGTGTAATGTGAAAGGATCAAAATTTAGCACTTTTTCAAAAAGATTTTCGTGAACAAAAACTCTCTTTTGTCTAAATTTTGAGAATTCTAAATCTTCCATTTATTGAAAATTCTCTAAAAAAATTTCTCTTCAAAAAAATCTAAAAAGCCAAAGATAAACAACAAAAATTCTGGAAAGAAATTTTTAAAAACTTCCTAAATATAGAAAATAAAGCAAAAGGCGTGTGAAAATTATGTCTAAAAATAGACAAGTGTGCTTATTCGCGCCCCCCCCCCCCCCCCCCCCAAAAAAAAAAAAAAAAAAAAAAAAACCTTCGATGAACATCATCCTCATGTTATGCATGCAATGCAAAAGAATATAAAACATGAGGAATAAAAGTACAACATGGTAAAGTGAAGACACCGAAGAATGTGAAACTTTTTCGAACCTTGTCAATGGTTAGACAAAACCCACAAAAAGAAAAAGAAATTACCCTACTAGCAACACAACTTGGAATCCACCCAAATCCCAGAAAAAATTTAGTTGTATGCCCATTGTTACAAAGCTTTGCTAGCTAATTGCCATGCCCATAGCTTTCTAAACTATGTAATTAGCCGATTAAATTAAATAATTCAACTTGAATTGCGATTTTTTTTCTCGAATGGTGATATTTGCATTAAGTAGAGAGATGATGTTACATCAAAGGGCGTAAAAGCTCAACATCAAAAGGACAAAATTACAAAAGTACTATCGATATGGTCTAAAAAGAAGATTCATACTTGAGAGATTTCAAGTTAGGTCCTCTAAGTAACCGGAAATGAAGGGTTGGTTGGTCATTCAACCTCATTACATATGTTATGGTACCTTATGTCTTCGGTCAGTTTCTGGTTTTTTGCATAATAAAAATAAAGAAAATATAAATAACAACTTGAAAAATGAAAACAATGCTCCATGATGAGAAACAATGATCCGTCACAAAATAATGTTCACGCAAGACTCTATTGAAAGCATAATTCCCAATAACCTTATAGAACTGCCATTGAAGATATTAACTTAATAGACCATAAAGAAAAGGTATGCTACAAGTGAAACAGTCAGAGAACAAAGAGTAGTCCATCAATCAAAGGGATCTCAGATATTCAAAGACATGAAGTACAATAGGATCACATTCGATACTAAAATGTCAGTATCGTGAGGGAGAACATCAAAATGAAGCCCAATCAAACAATAAACCACTAGGCGGTGGGCAGACATTTGGGACATTGCATAGGCAGTCGTTAAATGAGACGTGGCAGTAAAAAAGTGCTTGGATCAGAAATTTTCAAGGAAAAAAAAAAAAAAAACTTGGTAGGATCACAAAAGTTTTCTCCAAATGAAGACATTATTTCGCCACCGTGTCCTACTATGTATCAATCATTTAAAATCAATGTGAACTATATGCCTTCCATTTTAGACTGTTTTAAAGCTAACAAATGAAGAAGAATATCCTCTGTAGACAGATGGCATGAGGAGACACCTATTGTAAAGTTCCCTCCAACATCTAGTTTGTCATTCACTCATTTGTCAAATATGTTATAAAGGAAACAAAAGAAAGAAAGAAGCTAGAATATACATTAAAATCATCGAAACCTTACCGCTGCCACTTGTACCACCACTAGCAACACTACTTCTCGCTGATATAACAAATGATATTCCATTAAGCATCTTTCGCTCTGTTAGGTATCTGAAATGAGAAAAAGAAACAAAAGAAATTATGCTCACAAATCAATAAAACTCGAAATTGGAATAGATATGGGAATGGAAGCATAATAAAATTCTGAAATAAAGCCAAGAGAAAAAACACACCAAAGACTTTTAATTTAAAAAAGATGCCCAAAATATAATAATCCACCAATATAAGATGACCTTTAGCAATAATACATAAAGCACCTAAACCAAAATAACAAATTCTTTGTAAAGGAATCACGTTAGAAAAATTTATAAATGTGAATGAACATAAAGATCTCAAAAGCAACAACAAAAGAAGTTAAGTATATAGAAACTGTTAAACACAAAAATACCGGTCAGAGAACTGATGCATCAGTTGGTTTATGCCAAACAACATCCTTTAAATAAATAATTAAATAAATAAAAGACCCGATGCAACCTCAACTCTATAGAACAGTCCGCAGCATACACAAATCTTAGGATTATACTACTCGGATCTAGTGTCTCCTAAAAAGAAAAAACACAAACAGCAATAAGCAAAGACAAGCAAAACAAAAAAAGGAGCCTATGGCATAGTTGGGAAATGCCTGACTACCAGGCCATAGGTTCTAGTTAAACTACTAGTTAAAAAATAAAAAATAAAAAAAAATAAAAGATATGATGGGCAAAACACGTTTGACAAATTGTGCTTAGAATTACACACCCGGCCATAGATAAAAACATGTCCAAAGGGTATTTTTAAGCATCAGATCTTTTCAATCCACAAGCTATTCACACCCTTTCTCATAATTATAATGACCAAAAATCGTTTGTAATCCAAATCTAACCCAAGTTCCATGGGCCATGCCTAGGTCTATTGGGCACAAGTCCAAGTCCCATGGTTGGCCTAACATTGACAACTATATAATGACTAGATGACCATGCTTCCTCTATTACTACTTACTATAAATAGCTCTTCTATTACTTTCTAAGGTGAAATTGTTTGTAATGAAGTGACTGTATTTAACATTGTTAACGGGCAAATTGTTTTAATACCATAAAGTCCTTTTTGGATGAACTGTCTAGCTTCCCTCGAACACAGCTCGTAACTTTTGACAGCACCCTCCATTTTTATAATATGAAGGCATGTGATTCTTTCTACTCTTGCATATATGATAAATATAGTCCTCTTTTTCACTGTTTCTCGTGTGTTTTTTCTTTATGATTGTTAATATTTGCTTTAATAAAACAGATTAATTACCGATACAAAGTTTGTCTTTCTGCAACAATCATCTTTGACACAACCTCAAATGATTGTGGTTGGAGACCTGGATGACATATTTGCACCCTTGCCAGGTGATCTTCTTGTCAACTTGTTAGAATCAAGAAGCGTGGTTGATGCATTTTTGGATAGCGTTTCAGGACAATGTCAACATAGAATCTACTTTTAGACCTGCTCTTAAAGAAGCATTTATGGTTATGGTATGCCATGTATTCAGTTCCGGGATTATTATAAAGCCATTCAGCTTATAGTTTCTTGGACCACACCATCACGAAGGGAACCCAATTGAGTACGAAGGGATCGGCGGCTAAAAGCCGTCGAAAACTGAACGACGGCAAAAGCCATCTTTTTTGTGTATATCTTTTTTTGTGTATTTTTTAAGTTGAGAATCGCCTTTTTTTTTATTGTAAGTTCTCATATTATAAATCATGGTATAAAACTAAGGCTTGTTCAACATTAACCATCCATATAATTTACTTGGCTACAATCCAATCAATATAAAATACATTTAAAAATCAGCAGAAAGATTTGATATATGGAATAATAAAGCATGGAGAAGCAAAACAAATTCACTACCTTGAAGATATTCCAAACTACATGTGCAAACACAGCCATTATTCCAGATTATTCAAAATCAATAGAAGTATAAGTTACGTTTTCAACACATATAAGACTATTAAATGGATGAATATTCTTAAGACTCAACTCAGGCCTTGAAAGTAATGATGCTTCCCAACCATGATGAAACAAATGCGAACGCGCCTCCAATCCCAACCAACGTTCTCCACTTGGATTGGTTATTGGGTGGGCCCTCGCGAAGTGTGCACCTGTATATAAGTTTCTTCAGAATTTTGGTACATCCCAAATAGGAAACCTAACCCATTTGAAAAGATGTTTACTGAAAATGCAGATTTGTGCACCAAATAGCAGCTAAAATGACTTCAGACCAAACGAATTGTTTATACATTTGGGTCAGTCTGGAAGTTAGTCAGGAATTGAACTATGCTGACAGTTTTCATTTCAGTTCTTGTACCCCTGATTTTGCTCCAAATCAAGATTAAGAAAATTAAGTGTGGACACTAAGCACATCCTACATTGATTTTGCCAGAAATGCAATATCCAAATAGAAACCAGCATTCACCCAATTTAAATCAGCACTGCAGTAAAATGTAATCAGTTAGAAAAAGTACAATCTCATACTCAAAATCCATATAAACGTCCTCACAAAAGCTGAATAGGATAGTCTTTCTAAATTTTAACAACAGATTCCACCCATGGATAACAAATAAATAAAGATCTGGGGCAGTCATAAAAACTCAGTTTACACAAGACCAAATTCAGCATCAATTCCATCCAATCCAAAAACCAACAAAACCCCAAAAATCCATAGAAGGAAAGATCAAGTCAGATAAGAGTTAGAGAGAGAGAGAGAGAGAGAGAGAGAGAGGCAAGAATCAATCGCAAGAGAAGACCTGTTGGGCCAATCCCAACCAACGTTCTCCACCTGGATTGGTGATTAGGTGGGCCCTCACGAAGTGTGCACCTGTATATAAGTTTCTTCACATAACTAAACTTAAAAAAAAAAAAAAAAAAAACATTTAAAGTCACACCACTCCAATGTTCATGTAGGTCATCTTGTTAATGGCAGCGGAAACTATACACCAAAAATTAACACCAGTTTCATCTAATATCGATCATCTTTCAATTCTCCCTATAGTCCATAATCCATACAACCTATGAACTTAAATATACTAATCTTAAGACAATTTATGAACTTAAGAAAACAGGATCAAAGTTCATATACTCATTAACCAGTTCCATTTCACAACAGAATTCAAATATATCACAAACACAAAGAAACTAAAAAAAAAATATGTCTTCTATGTCTTACCACTCTGCGACTGTGAGGTTCCAGAACAGGCACCAACCACCTCTGCATCAGCTCCAGAGCAATGACTTCTCTCCAAACGGTGCAACCAACACATAACCAAAAAAAAAAATCAACAGCAAAAACAACCCTAAAAACCGACTGTTTGGAAGAGCAGGCGCAGTGATCTTGTTTCATATGTGGGGAAGTGAGGGGGAACATTCTCGTGCAAAATCTTGTTTCATACATGGGGAACGATACTGATTACATACAAGTACACATCTTAATGAGTGCTTTACAGTTAGAAACAACACCATCTTTCTTGAAGTTTTTAATTTTCCAACAGATATCTTAATACACAATAAAGATAATCGGCAAAAAGATTTTATGGGGCTGTTTCTCTTGGTCTACAAACCCTAACAACAACTAGGTTCTGGAATAATAATAACAGATAATGCACATAATTCTACAAAAAACCATTTTGTTGAAGTGATACGATTAATACAACAGAACTTTTCAAACATATTACCTTCACAAGGTAAGTCAGTTAAGAGTACATGTGCTGTGCTCTACATTCTTTGTTTTCTTTTTAAGGTAATGATGAATTAAATTGGGAAAGCCCATTTCCAGTACTTGTTCTCGATTAATTCTACAAGTCATAAAATGTTTGTTTCTCAAGGTGAGAATTTTACTGAAAGAATGAAAATGGAAAATCAGAGACCCCATTTCTCGGCCTCCATTTTCAATGAATGCACAAGTCATGGAACTGTTTGTTTCCTAAACATGGAAGTTGGTATTGGTATGACAGATTTTATCAATGGAAAACCACCCCTTGGCCACATTCTCCAATCACTGTAACACCCATGAATATAAGAGAGAGAGAGAGAGAGAGAGAGAGAGAGAGAGATAAACATCTTCAATGAATACACAATCCATGAAACTATTTTCTGAAGTTTGAAGTTTTGGTATGGCTAATTTAATTAATTGAAAACCCTTCTTATATCAATTCTTCAATTACTGTATGACCCATGAGAGAGAGAGAGAGAGAGAGAGAGAGAGAGAGAGAGAGCATCTTCGATGAATGCACAGCCCATGAAAATGTTGGTTTCCTAGAGTTGGAAATTGGTACTGGTATGGAACCCCTCCTCAGCATACCCTCAATGGCTCCCCAACTCTCTTGAAACAGCAGCAAGACACTTCCTTTTAGCAATTATACAGACTACACAGTACCCATTTCTCATCAAAAAGCAATAATAATATTAATAGACAATTAAGAAATGAGATCACACATCCACCATCCCTCTACCCCTTCAATGCCATTGCCCCACAACACTGTAGCAACTCCTTCCAAACTTCAGAAAATGATTCTACTAATTTCAGTGTTTTTCTAATTTTATTCTGTCACTTGTGGGCACATTTTTACACAAAAAAAAAAAAGGTTAGTTATTGAGAGTTGTTTCATATTTAAAATCAGATTAAAATTGTGGCAGGACATAAATGAAACTTTAAAAAAATGTGGGCACTTGAGAGATTAGGATATCTGGTTTTTTTCAGAGTAAAAAAAAAATCATCTTCTTCCTATTCTATTTATCTTTTGAACTGGTGATAATAACATTTTGAGTCTGGCTTTCCTCAAACAAAACATCTTCTTCCTCCTCTATTTATCTTTAGTATCAGGCATTGTCACAAACACCTATCATGCATATAATAACTGGCAATATCTCTCTAAATCTCTATTCTACAACCAACCCATCAACGTTCAGAAATAATTAAAAGAGAGAGAGAGAGAGAGAGAGAGAGAGAATGGGTGCAAGATACATGATATAATAATAAGTTAGACAGATGGGGATACCTGAATCAGGGAACCGTGAAAGCGGAGAAATCACATAAAAATCAATGATCTGAAACAAAGAAAGCTATGTTAGTTTTGCCTCTACCCCTTCAAACGCTGGAAACCGCAGAGAGAGTCGAGAGAGTTTCACTTCCTAGCAGAAAGGTCGAGGGAGAAGGTCTGAAAAACACTTTCGATTTGGGGGTTTTCAAAATGGACAGGGTTTTCGATGATGGGATGGACGATGGTTCAAGAGAGACGAGGGTAAGGGTTGGAGATTTGGGGGTTTTCGAATGGGAGAGGGTTTTCGGTGATAGAGACCGTGCTCTTTGGCTGCAAAGGAAGATGAAAAAAGAGCTTTTTCTTCTTTCCGATGTCTCTCACCCTGTGTTGAGTTATCTGGGACTGCAAAATCCTCGGAAAGAAGAGAAATACTCCCTCGCACGAAGATAGAGATAGAGAGAGATTGGGAGATGGAGAGAGAGAAGATTAAAAAGAGAAAAAGCAAAAGAAGAAGAGCAGTGGGACGAAGACAGTGGAGAAAATGCGCTCAGTCGAAGACACAGGCGAGATCCCAGATCTCGTGTTGGTGAGCCCTTCGCGTTTAGCTCGGATTCAGGGCCGAGAGACGGATCAGAATGGACCTGGAAGAAGAAGAATAAAGAAGAGAATTCTTAAGCTGAGGTTTGGGATGAGAGAATGTCGAATTTTCATTCTAGGGTTTGGGATGAGTGAACCCAACTCGTTTATCTTCGCTTGAGGCTCATCCTGGCTAAGGGTTTCCTGCGAGGAAGGTGTGATGGTAATGGCATG
>QPKB01000006.1:9431547-9528164 GCA_003546025.1 Camphora micrantha | reverse complement strand
AATCACAAAGTTTGAAGCATGTTTTCTTCATCGGAGAAAGACTTAAATCTAAGGCAGAGAAGACGGGTGAAAATTTTCTGAAGGACTATGACTTCTCTATCTTCTATCATGAGGCAAAGCGAATGTATGGTGTGCTAACAGACTCTAAGTCGGAAGTCCGTTAGGATGGCTTGTTTGATAGTAGGATGGAGGTTGCTTGAAGAGATCAAATGATTTGTATGTGAATCTATAGCCGATTAGCGACAAATATTGTTTGGGGAGTTTCATAGTAACGGCCTAAGTTGAATTCGAAGGATCAAGGATCACCAAAAGGGGTGATGAAAGTGCATTAATGGGAAATCTTCACAAAATGGATAACAAACCCAGATTTCTGCTATTGCTGATGGCACATTGTATTATTTAGAACGTAGGTGGTTATGTGTTCCAAAACTCCAATAGAATAAAGATGAATTGTTGAAGGAGCATATCGTAGTCTGTCTGTACCATCCATCTCGGTAGCACAAAGATGTTACCAAAAAATTTGAAAGAAACGATTTTGGTGGATCGGCATGAAGCATGATGTTGCTGAATTTCTGGGTAGATGCCTAATGTACCTATAGGTGAAAGCCATCCACAAGAAACCGGGAGGATTGCTACAACCACTACCGATACCAGAATGGAAATGGGAGCAAATCTCAATGGACTTTGTGTCAGGATTCCCAAAGACCTCCAGGAGTAAAGAAATAATCTAGGTTGTGGACAGGTTGACGAAGTTTGTGCACCTCATACCCCTCAAGAATAAAACTACGATCGAGTAGTTGGCACAAATGTATGTAAGAGAAATTGTAAGGCTACACGGAGTACCAACTAATATTGTATCAAATAGGGATCCCAAATTTATGTCCAATTTTTAAAAGAGGTTACAGGCTGTGATGGGTACCAAATTAAGTTTTAGTACAGCATACCATCTACAAACCGATGGTCAAACTGAGAGGACCAACCAGACCCTTGAAGAAGTGCTGAAGGCTTGCACATTAGATTAAAAAGACAATTGGGATGAACAATTGCCGTTGATAAAGTTTGCATGCAACAATAGTGACCATGCAAGCATAAAGAGGGCACCTTTCAAAGCATTGAACGGAATGAATTGTCGTTCTCCTATTTGTTGGGAAGAGGTAGGTGACAAGAGGATACTTGGTCTAGATTGAGTGCAATCACACCAGCGCTAATGCACCAGATCCCATCAGAACTCCGAAGTTAGGCGTCTAGGGCAGGAGCAATACCAGGATTAGTGACTACATGGGAAGTCTTTGTGCATGCACGTGGGCTGGAAAAGACAATGTCATGCTTAGGGGGGCGGGCACTATGACAATTGGTATCAAAGCCGATGATGTCTCTATTTCTGATGGGAGAGTGTGAGGCATATTCCCTTGAGGTAAGATCAGGATTGAGTGATCCTATGAGCTAATAAAGGGTAATCCATAGGGGTAAGGGTGGAGTGCTTTAGTTAGCAAAGTGAGGCTTTGTCCAAGTCCCACATCGAAACTATCCAAGTCTTGACGCTGGGCTTATAAGTCAAACCCTTTCTTAACTCAACATAACGCATTTTAAAGTCGTGCTATCATGAATCCCATAAGAACTCCAAAGTTAAGCGCGCTCGAGTAGGAGCAGTACTAGGATGGGTGACATGGGAAGTCCTTATACGCGCACGTGGGCCAAAGCGAATAATATCATGCTGAGTTGGGCGGGGCTGTGACAATGACCCATAAAGTGGTAGGTTGAGATGATAATAGGGACTGAGACTGCCCTTTAGATGTAATAGGAACCCCAAATGTGAAATGAGAGATGGCTCCCTTGAATCCCACATCGAATCCTATATAGATTCGAATTCTCAAACTTACGGCGAGCCGTGGAGGGTCCACGGCGAGTAGTAAGCTTCAGTGGATCCCATATCCCACGTGACAAATCTAGTTGGATTTAGTCAAAACTATATAATACTTTTCCTTGTACAGAAGATTAAATACCTGTACTGTATATATTGATTCTTTCATTATTTCATTGTAAGTTCAGCCTTCGATTAGGCAAGGTATGATTATAAAACAGCACAGTGGATCCTCTGTTAGGACACGACCTATTCACCATATTTTTCCTTCCTATTCTCTTCACAAACTGGCTTATCATAGTTAAGTCAACATGGTATCAGAGCTACCTTTGGTCTTCTAGGAATCATCTCCTACCTCTCTCTGACAGCTGTGCTACAAAACAAAGGAGTATCTTTGACCGACCTCTGCGGGCTGCTTACTTGGGTCTACTGCAATAGATTCATCAGCTTCAACATCCTGCTTCCTGCCCTGATCCAACAAAGACAAGTTGAATCCTCCTTTTCTTAATCATCTCTTGACCAGATTGCCTCTCTCAGATTCAGAAATTACTCTGCGTTAGATCCTCAAAATTCCAGACAACATCACAGAACCATGATTCTGTGCAATCGGCAAATGGGGCCCGCCCGCAATTTTCAAATCAAGGCAGGATCTTCTTCGAGGGCCGACCAATCATCCATGGTTTTATGGACATTTCTCCGGAATTTTTAACCCACAAAGGTTAATCATTTTCTACTCTCTAGTTCGGCAGTTTTAGCAGACAGTTTTGCTTCCTTGCACTCTATATCTCATCCAACCATTGGATTGGAGTGGCCAACCACTCACTAGGTGCGAAAATCCATCATTATTATATTGTAACTATTGCAAACGAACCGGCCATGTTATTTCTAAGTACACAGAGACCATCTCGAAGAAATGAACAGCCAAGCATGGACAGACAACCTTTCAAGCCCAGCACTCCCAGGCAGTAATACTAGAGCATGTTGAAACTATAATCCTGACCTGCTCAGATTTGAGAGATGATCGATAGTTATGTTGCATCTGCATTTACATCAATGGGAATTACTGGTCTGTCTCTTCCTCCACTACTTCATTTCCTGCATTTCATCCATTCCTCCACTGCACTCTTTGAATCCATCTCCACTTCTACATTGGTTTTTGGACTCAGGAGCCTCTAATCAATATGACCGTCTATGGAACAAAATCTACAAGATTCCCAAAACTTTGTAGGGCATGAATCCATAACACAACAACGAATGGAAACAAATGTCCATCACCGGTGTGGGTTCCATTGAGCTTTCTTCACCTTATATATATATATATATATATAATGGGAGATGCTCCTATGAGAGATTATCTCTCACCTTATATGAGAGATAATGGGTGGGGGGCCTCACATTTAAGTTGTTGGCATTGGATATGGATGTGAGGGCCCCACCACACAATCTCTCATTTTAAGGTGAGAGATATCTCTCATGGGAGCATCTCCCTATATATAAATACACACACACACACACATTCACTCTTTCAAATGTATATTTTGTTCCACAACTGTTTGCCAATTTGATTTCTATAAGTCAACTTGTTGATTCTGGGTATCTTATTAACTTCTCTTCCTCTGCTTGTGTTATCCAAAAAGGGCAACTGGGGAAGTGATCGGGACGTCGGGAGTAAACCATTGGCAGGTGTATGTCAGCAGAACGTATTTGGGTAAGCTGCACTTGTGTAGTAAATTGAAGTGAATGGTCACTTTAAGAGACCAAAAAGGAAGATGGGTCATAACAAAAAAGTACAAAAAGTAATTCTCTCATTCCACTAAATGATAAAAGGCCACTTTTTTATCCAAAAAAGTTTCTTCTTATACCACAAAATGACAAAAGGTAAAAAAAGTAGATATTGGGATTTTGTACCTTTTGATATGACCCGTCTTCTTTTCTTGTCTTTAAAATGACTCTTTGCTTAAATTTACTTTACAAGTGAATTACCAAACAGGCCGTATTTGCTTCTTCTTCTCTGGGTATTTTACAAAATTTGTGGACCAATTGGCGCAGATGCCTTGGTCATTTGAATAATACTAGTTTAATATCTTTATTTAGACATGGTTGTTTGGACAGTTCTATTAATGGTATAAAATTTCTTCATTTGCTACATCTAAGTGTGAGTCTTGTGTTGCTATGAGCAAAGTCATGTTTTTACTTCCAATACATTATTATTGTGCTACTGCACCCTTTGATGTTATTCACACTGATGTTTGGGGAATTGTACCGCACTTAAATAGAATGGGATATAAGGATTATGTGACTTTTATTAATGATCATTGTCGTTGCACATGGATATACTTCTTCACGTTTAAATCTGAAGTTTTCTCTATTTTTCAAAATTTTCATAATATGGTAAGCACTCAATTTCAAAAATCCATCAACATACTTCGTTCTGATTCAGGGGGAGGGTACATGTCCACTGAATTCTCTTCATTCTTATCTCATAACGGAATCATACACCAAAAATCTTGTTCACACACACCACAACCGAATGGGATTGCTGAAAGGAAGAATAGAAACATTCTTGAAACTGTTAGAATACTTCTTGTACAATATCTAGTTCCTCCATATTTCTGAAGTGAAGCGGCTCAAACTCCTATTCATATAATTAACCATTAACCTAGCTCAGTTTTACAATCGGTCTCCCTATATAAGTGTTGATTTGGTCATGCCACATCCTACTCACACTTAAGGGCTTTCGGGTGTCTTTGCTTTGTTCATCTCCCATCTATTGAAAGAAACAAATTGTTACCTCGGGCGGCTAGGTGTCTATGTCTTGGATACAATAACGAACACAAATGATTTCTATGCTATGATCTGAAAGATCAATGTGTTTGTATCTCACGGAATGTTGTTTTCTTGGAACATATTATCTTTTACTCACTTAGTCCGGAAAAACGTCTAATCGAAGTATCATACCTTCCTCGGTTTTCTACATCCAAGTCTCCTCCACCCATTACACAGGTCTATGTCCGGCGCACAAAACCTATGCCTCCTACTGCTCCCACTCCTGATCAACCTCTCTTGCCGGCTCCTCCGTCGGGTAATGATCCTCCTCAACCATTTCCACTACGACATTCTAGTCATAAACATGTCCCAGCCTGACCGATTGGTCTTCTTACATTTGTTTACTCTTGATCCTAATTTGATTCCCACTCATATAAAGGCTCGAGTAATCCCTTTTTGGCAAGAATCGATGAATGAGGAATTATTAGCTCTTGAATCAGATATCTACATGCGAATTGATTCAACTTCAACTCCGCCAATGCTTCGTTATCAGTAGCAAAATGAGATTTTTGAATCTGATCTATTAGGTTGAATTTAAATTCATTAAATGCATCTTTTTCTAAACAAACCCCAAAGATGTTTGATGCAGCCAGACCCATCGACATGGGTCGACCTAGCCCATAGGACCCAGCCTCCAAGCCCAACAAGACCAGTTAAGTTAATTGTGGGAATTAAATTGTTCAGAGTAAATTATTAAGTAGCTTGATTTATTTGGAAGTCTTTAGTAGGATATTTTATTAGATTCATTATATGTATTTCTATTTTATTTAACATTGTTTAGGAAAGTCTTAGAGTTGGAGTAAGAGAGGAACGATTATATTCCTCTATATAAGAGTCCCCATTGTAATTGCCTATGCTCAATTGCTCATTCCAATTCATTAAAGATTTTTCTGAGGTTTCTCTCAATTATGATGTGTTTTATGGTCTTGGGTGTGCCTTAGTAGCTGAATCCATTTTTGGATTCGATCAATCCCATTGGAGATTGGTCTATTTTTCCAATTGAGGATCCGAGGCTGCGTCAATGTTCCGTAGTATAAGGAAATCAAAACAGCAAACAAAACAACATTGAAAATAATAGAGGCAACTAATACAACAAGCCAGCACAGAAAACCCTATAATGCCTAGATACTGAGAGAAGAGCAAGACCTATAAGGATTTCAAATGAAGCCATTAGAAATACTCGGTATGAATGTTGACTGCTGAAGAACAAAGTCCTAAACATGCATAGGCCAAAAATCACAATGCACAGCCAATCCCACAAACTCAGACACCCCAGAATAGCAGACAATCAACGAACGCTTATGCAAAATTTCTCTCCAATATTGATTGATGGCGAAGCCTTTTGCACTTGGAATGGATTCTCTTCTTAATCAATGAGCAATTTTCCAACTATTTTCGGACCCAATGCTCCAATGGCTCAGTATGATAACCCATCTCTAGGCACTCATGTAATATCAGGAGCTGAACCGGACCAATCATCACGTTCCAGCGGAAATCCCTCCCTATTAATTTATCAGGCCATTTTTTTACAGGAAAACAGTTCAAAATCCAAAGTCCAGCATCTGTACACTAGGTTAGATAAGTAAACGGGCAGTCGCAAGTTGCAAGCCCGTTTAGCTGTCTCGCCTACTTTGGCAGAAGTTTACACGCTGCATCACACTGTACTGCAGCTGATGTAATTCAATTGCTAGTTTTGAGAGAGTGGAGAAAATTGGGGAAATGGGTTTTGAAGAATCCATTGCAAATTGCGTTTTGGGTTCCCGAATTTTCCATCAGCCACTGGTAATTCTTGATAAAATCAATAAGGGAGAGATACCCACCAGCTCCATTACAGTGTATTGCAGCTAATATACTTCAATGACGGAGAAGTGAACTGATTTTGAAAGGTTGGAGAAATCTGGGGAAATGGGTTTTGAGGAATTCATTGCATATTGCATTTGGGGGTATCTAATTTTCGATCAGCTACTGTTGTTATTGCCAAAATCAATGGGAGAGAGAGAGAGAGGGGGAGGTAATTTACTAGGTGGTAAAGAGCTTGAGGAACTGGGCAATGGCGACAGCGAGGAAAGCAGAGAGGAGAGGAAGATTACTAGGTGGTAAAGAGCTTGAGGAAATGGGCAATGGCGACAGCGAGGAAAGCAGAGAGGAGAGGAAGATTGGTGCCAATGGAAGAAGATGAAAGGAAAGATGGAGTCGAATGAGAGGAAGACGCATCTGCTACCGTAAACACCTCATCCATCGCTCGTCTCTCTCACGCTCGCTCTGTCTCCCTCTCTCGTAGTCTTTCAAAATACAGAAAATTTCAAGTTTTGGTAAAGAATCTACTCTCTACCGACGAGAGGCGGAAGGTTTTTATTGAGAGTACGAAAAGTCTGCAGTATGCTCGCACGTTAGACAAGGTAGCAATTGTATTATGGGATTTTTTTAGGAGTGTGTCCACAAAGCTCTACTTGCTCATTACACATCTCTTTATTTTTCAAAAGCTTATCACCCCTTGGAAGATCCCCAAACTACCCCTCTTCCTCTTCTTCCTTCTCCCTCTCTCTCCTTGCTCACTGCCCACCTCCTCTCACGCCCTCTCCCTCTCTCTCCCTCTCCCTGCTCGCCGCTCCGCCCGTACCCGACCCTCTCCATCTCTCCATCTCCTTCGCCTTCTTTCCCTCTCCCTCTGCTCCTACTCCTTCTCTAAATTGGGTGATTCTCTCAACCCAATTACACACACAAGAAGTTAATTCTCTCTCTTGATCTGAGGTTAGAATACCCTAAGAGAGATTTCCTTGTTGCTCTAGAGCTATTGAGAGATTGTTCTGAAGGGCTGCTCCAGAAGGTTTTGTTGCTTATACTCTCTTGTAAAAGGTTGATCATCTTGTCTGACAAGGTGCGAGGAGATCAGGTAAGGAGAACGGTATACAATGGAAGTCGTATCAATGAAAGTTGTGCAAGAACAACTACAGTCCTTAGGTCGAGGTACAGACTGAGGTAAAAGAGCTGTGAGTATATCTTGTAACTGTTCGTGAAATCTTAATTTCTAGATCGTGGTTTTTCTCAAATTTGTATCTGCCTTCTTATGGTGATTGCTTTGTAGATTTATTTGCTAGTTCTATACTATGTGATTGGTTACATCCGCTGCATTGAGTTGATTAATTAGACTAGCATCCATTCTAGTGGGTCCTGCAGAACCTTCACATTTTCTAGAGTTGCACAGAGAAAGCATTGAAACCCACCATCTCCTTCTCAATCCCAAATCCTACACCAAAACTTTCCCTCTCCCCAATTCAGACCCCAAAAAAACCTCTCATCCGATTCATCTTCTCCCTTGTTTTCTTTCGTTTGGGCTGCGACTGCAACTGGAAGCCTGCAATTGTTGTTCTCTGTGTTGCTAAGTGCTAACTGCTGGAGTTAGAGTGGGCTTTGTTTCTTTCTTTTTTTCCTTTTCTGTATGCTGTTTTTTTTTTTTTTTTTTTTTTTTAAAGTGCTGGAGTGGGTTGTTTTTTTGTATGCCATCTATTTGTAGAAATCCCCTGATGAAAATGGTGTGTGAACTCTGAACTGTGAATGAAGTTTTTGTATGCCATCTATTCTGGTTATTCTAAAAAATTATCATTTAGGAAAAGGGCCGTGGAAAACAGCCAAAACAAATTAAGATATCAGTGAAAGACTGATACATCAATTGATATGCAAAGGGTTTGTCATGCACCATTGGAAAAAATAAAGATGAGACAAAAGAGGGCGGAGAACGGTGGGACTGAAAAAATTAAAATAACAAAAAAAAAAAACACAAAAAACCCATTTCACTAAGAACGAAAGGTAGGGGTTAAGAAGGGAAGAAGGCTTCTGAAGAAGAAGAAACAGAGATGTGCGCGTGGATGTGCATCACAAGAGATGGAATCAATGTATAGGCCAGTTTTTTGTAGGGCCCAAATTCAGAATCAATAATGCAAGAAAGGGTGATATCAGTTGGTTTTTTCGCAGAAGATGAGATAGAATTGATGTTTAGACTTTACGCTAGTTTTTTACAACACCCGGTTACATAATCTAACGATGAAAGAAAGATGAATACGACAAAATGGTCGATGTCGACCATCACCACTTAGCCTTGATGGTCGACATCGACTAATTTGACATTTAGATTTCCTCCAGCCTGTAACTATCGTATGAATATGACAGAATGGTCAACATCGACCATCACCACTTAGCCCTGATGGTTGATATCGACCAATTTGTTAGTCGAATTTTCTCCAATCTGTAACTATCTTATTTGTTGAACATGACAGAATAGTCGATATCGACCATATCGCAAAATGAAAAAATAAAAAAGTCTGAAAAGCTACTTGAGAACCTTGTCCGTTTCCAAAGCTTTACCCGGTCCTTATCTGTGTAGGGACCACCTTTGGGTTTTTCTCCCGTAAATCCCCCTTTATTTTTCAAAATATTGCTGATGCTGAGACAGCACTTTACATAGACCAATCCATTCAATCATGGTCTTGTTAATTGGCCAGGATGAGAATTTTCTGGGCAATCCTTCATCCACAATGAGGTCCAATCCATTCAATCATGGTCTTGTTAATTGGCCAGGATGAGAATTTTCTGGGCAGTCCTTCATCCACAATGAGGTCCATCATATATGGGCAGAAAGGATTGTCAAACAATGGGCACTACATGTATGTATTGAATTTCTGATTGATCTTCCATTATTTACCACATGGGATACGTGCATTTCAACCATCACGTGGTATCTGTGCGATATCATAACTACATGACCGGTGACCATCTAATTAAATGTTGAATAAATTCTAACACAATTGATCATTATTTCTGGATGTAACCACTCATGATCAAGCAATAAACAAGCAAAACAAGAGGAATACCGGAAATTTATGCAGTTTGCCAGTGTGCCTATGTCCAAGTGATGATAAAAACTATTTCTATTGCATCTGAGAAATCAAGGTACAAATTTATTCGCATTTCACCATCCTCAAATAAGAACACTTATGTTTGGTAGAAATTATCAAAATATTCTTGAAAAGAACAAAACAGATCAATCACCACAAATTTATTCGCATTTCTATCCTCAAATAAGAACACTTATATTCGGTAGAAATTATCAAAATATTCTTGAAAATAACAAAATAGATCAATCACCACAGCATACAAGATATTTCTCCCCGACAATGTCCCTATTCGAGCTACATACAAGCCAGGGACCACCAAATACAAGATATTTATCACGACACTAAGATGAAAGTAGATTACAAATGTTTGATTTAATTCATGTCCATTTGAGATTTGAGAATCCAAAAGGAGAAGATAATAAAAAAAGCAGGCAGGTAAGAGACTTGAGTCTTGAACAACTAATCCAGGAGAAACTTTCAAGGCTTGAAGTTGTTTTTTATATCTTCATTTCTTAATGCTCCTACTTGACCATCAGCAAGCAGAATGCTGCAAGAGAAAGGTGACAGAACATAGATAAAATATACATAGAGAACTATCATTGTTTGTGAAACCATTAATAAACCATACCTTATTGAATTCTCCGGTGATCAATTTCAATGCATGGGATGTGGGATATGTTGTCCCAATCCTCTCCTTTTTCTTTATCGAACTGCTCCGTTACAAGTGGACACCCAGCGATCTTCAACTCTTCGAGTGTAGTGAGGTGTTGCAGCTTTGGTAACTGCCTCAACTCATGGCAGTAAGAGATGTCGAGGCTCCTGAGTGACTTGAGTTGTTCAAGCTCATCAAATAGAGACTGCAATTCAGTACATGTAGAGACATTGACAGTTTGTAGTGCTTCGAGTTGCACCAACCCATCTGATAGAGACCTCAGTTTAGTACAGGTTGAGATGTAGAGATTCCGGAGCGCCTTGAATTGTCTCAAGCCATTTAGGAGGGATGTCAACCCATAACAATAGTTGATCCTTAAAGTCTGGAGTGCTTCAAGCTGCCCCAACTCCTCGGGCAAAGATGTCAATTGAGAGCACTGGGAAATGACTAGAGTCTAAAGAGCTTTGAGTTGCCCCAACCCATCAGGCAGAGATGTCAATGCACTACAACGGCAGATGCACAGAGTGTGGAGTGATTCAAGTAGTCCCCATCCATTGGAGGGGAGTGACTCATGAAATGTTTCTAAAATCTCCTAAGTCTTGAGAGCGAAGAGGCATGGTATTGGCTTAGAGAATATCCCTCTTACATTGCCTCTGAGAGACAAATCTTCAAGGATTGGGAGTGGATTACATGGCATCCAAATAATTTCGCCACATGCGCCAATAACTACTTTCCTTAAAGAATTGGGGAGGGAGCTGGGCAATGCCTTGAGTTTGTGGCAATTGAAAATTGATAACTGACCGAGAGATGGCATTACCTGTCCACATTCCTCTGTCAACCTCCATTCCTCCCAATTCAACATCGAGTCAAAGTAGAGGTGTTCCAGCCTTGGGAACACATTTCCTTTCACTCTATCATCACCATTCCCGTAAAACTCACTGCCCACCGCTCTTACATCATCAGCTCCATATATTTTCAAGTATTTAAGTGCATGCAATTTTCCAAGACCTGGAAGTAGTTTACACTTTTTGCAATCCTTCAGTTCAACATCAACTAGACTGGAAAACACTGAATCCTCCAACCAACTTGGGAACTTTGAACCCGCATAGTTTAGTATTTGCAATTGCTTTAGGTAAAAATGAGGTGGTCTAAGGCCTTCAAACACACTTTCCATCCTTTCCATCTCATCATTTCCTAGCATTATCCACTTTTCGTCCATCTTGTATTCACAATGTAAAGACAAACTATGAAGATAACACTTCTTATCAAGTTCTGCTTCTCTAGCCTCATTCAAAGTCATTACCCTCTCCAAATTTTGTATTTCTAAATTTCCTCTAAGAAGGTTGAGATTTTTTAGTATGTCCTCGACCTCGTACGCCACTTCTTTAAGCTTCGCTGACCAATCTCGGACCGCCTTTTTCGTCACTTGCTGCCTCTCAGCATCCTCCAGTACAGCTTGAATGGCTGTGAATGTCCTAAAAAGTTGTTCGATCTCTTTCTCGACATCAGTCAACAATCTCACCTCATCTTTCGCCAGGTCATACAACTCTTTCAAAACAATAGATACAAGTGCATTTTCCATGTTCTCTTTCTTTACTGCACACACAAACACACAGAGAAACAATGAAAGATCTTTGAAAGTAGAGCCACTTCACTATGTTGTGTGTAATATTTGCAATGGAGCATAGCTTTAAGAAGAAGGAAGATGCATGGACATGTTAAGTTCTTGATATTTTGATCAAGAAGCTAAAAGTTCTTGATATTTTGATCAAGAAGCTAAAAGTTCTTGATATTTTGATCAAGAAGCTTTGCGTTCTGGATCAAGAAGCTAAAAGTTCTTGATATTTTGATGGATGATATCCTCACCAATTTTGACAGAAAGATGCATGGACATGTTGGATTGTTCTCTCTTCTTTTCAAAATTTTAAGAATCTTATACCTGTAAATTGTTTTATAAGCATGGCATCAGGGTCACCTTTATTGTTAGTCAATACGCTCCTCTTTCATGGAAGTTGCTGGAGTGGGTGTCTCTGAAATTGTGACTGCTCTATTGATTATTTGTGTTGACCTGGAATACTCAAATCATATTCTATAATGGGATCTTTATTAATCAATCATATTAAATTGTAAGCATGACTAAACATGGTGTTTTTATATGGTATATTTTACACCTGCCTTTGCTGGCATTTTAACTTTTGTGGAAGATATAAGCGTAGAAAGGAAAGACTTTCATTGCAATTTGGTAGATGACCCAATAATTTAGACTTTTTCTCATCTAGAATCCAAGTAGATGATTAGTACACTACAGCACCAAGACAAAGTGGAAACACATGGAAATGGGTGGTAATATAGACATTTGTACTGGGTTACTACCAGTTCTAACTTTCAAGTGCTTAGCAATTGGTATGCTCAAAGCCCTGATCTGAAATCACCTGCCACGGACATCTATGTTAAATAATAATACAGCATAAACACTTTGAGCCAACTTGACTAATTTCTGCTTAAAATCCTAGTGTATTAGAAAATGGCTTTTCTTATCCCAAGGGTTATTAATTGTGAGTGGAATGAAGGATCAAACAGTGAAAAAGGTTGTTTGGACGAAGAGAAAGGGTGGAAAGATCATGTGGATTCTGTGTCCTAAATTGGAATTGAGTTCTTCAGATTTCTAAAGAACACTTTTCTTTCCAAGGGGCTAAAAATGAGTGTTTCAAAGTGAAGATTCACAAGGGGCCATTAAATAGCCTCTCATTTGGTAGGAAATGGTTATGCACCTGCCATTGTAGTCAATTACATCTTAGAAAGATGATGATCACATCTAGATCTCCAATTTAGACCGTTCATTGCTCACCTCTCCGATACTCCTTCAATAAACACACTCTTAATTTTTAGGGGTCATTTGGATGTAAAGAACAAATAACGAAAACAAAAGGAGAAAATTTTTCAAATTTAGAAGTTTAAATGTGGTTTTCTCTTCCTCCATTTTCTCCTCATCCTAACAGAGCAGAAGGAATTCGATGCGAATAATGCAAATGGCTCATGGAGAATGTCAGGTGCAGAAAATTATGAGAGTTCAGCTTTGTACTATGGACAGTTTTCTCTACCTTTATTCCTCGTCTAACAACCCCTTGTGATTTAATTCCTTAGCCCTGTTTGGATAATTGATGAGTAGAGTGAAGTGGAGTAAATTTCACATGAAAAGTGAAGTGGGTTGAAGTTAATTAAATTAACTTCACTTCACTCTGGTTGGTTGCTTTGTGTAAAGTGAAATCTAAAATACTTTGTATGTGTTTGGATACCTATGAGTAAAGTGAAAATGGGAACACAGAGACAAACAAGCTCTCTTTTATTCTTTCTCTGAACACTTAATGGGATCATTTCAACAGGTCCCATATAATATTAATATTCATGGTTTCTCCACTTCTAAAAAATCGCACTGCATTTGTTCTATTCCTAACATTGTGTGCAACAGTGTGCAAGAACAAAACAACTTGCTCCTCCACTTTTACTCCACGAGTGTCTTGCAAAAGCCCTCTATTTCTCAAATGACTACATAGTAGATCAAAACAATCCTTGTTCATTCTCAACTGGCTTATACAGTGGGCTTCTTGGCCTCTCGTCAAGGTGGATATATAAAGTTCTCGTTCTCTTTCTCTATCTTGTCTTTCTAATGGGTTCTGAAGCATTGCATAGTATGCAACTGCAATTGTCATCTGGTTCCGCATATTTCCACAGCTGCCCCAAGGATGGCAACATTTCTATGGCTAAGTTCCTCCGCCTCTTCTTCCTCCTCTCCACGATTAGAAGTTGACCCATCCATCTAATATTGAAAGCCAAAGTATATAATTTCATATACAACATCTTCATAAATTATCTTCATAAATTGTATATTAACTCCAACATTATGATCATCAAATGAAGTAATTAATCTTTTATACATTCCATGTATAAATTATTTCCATTTCATGGTTTCATGTCATAGTATTCATTTAATCCTAAATAATATTTTTATATGAGGACAAAGTAACCTGTTGCATACATTCTTTTAGAAGTGACGCAAAAAGAGATTATGTATGAGAAAGGTAGCGATCCCATGTAAAGGAAAAGAGAGATTACAAAGTTGAAGGAAATTCTAGCCACAAGCTCAGACTTGGAATCTTCAGCTTTTGCCAAAGTAGGTGGAGAGATATGGCTCTCCACTCCTTCCTCTTGGAACATGTTCATTGAGCACAACTGTCATAATTTGTATATTTTCTCCCAGGCATATGGGGTCTCTTCTAATGGGTCCCAGCCACTTTGGTTGGGTTAAAAATAATAATAATAATAATAAAAATAAAAAAAATCCTTGTTGGGAAAACTTGTTTTGACCTATCCGAGTCAACTCCTCTGCACAAGTCATCAAGTTGAAAGAGACATATAATTGAGCTCAACAAAGTTTGTACAACATTTTTAATATCAAAGAAGGTGAGAATCTCATGACATTTATACAACATTTCATAGTGTTTTACTCATGGATGTTCATGGGCCAAGCAATCTGAGAATGATCTAGGACTAATGTGAATTAGGCAGTTTTTTTTTTTTTTTTTGCCCATTATCTGAACTCAGACATAAATTTTTTGTCCTGCTTGCGATTTCCTGTTACACCTAATTTAGCTTTTCACCTTATTCTCAAAGAAGGGAAAAAAATAAATGTATACAATCAATATAAATCACCTATATGATAAAAATAATTAGAAAATTTTGTATTCAATGATTGGATGGCAAGGACATAACCTCTGATAAGTGTCTTGGTGAGGGAGTTGTCTAGCACTTAGTCATACATTGAATTAGAGCCTACTTGTTTGTCAATGTGAATCACACCAAGTCATCTTTCAAAGAGAAAAGTTGTTCCTTTTGGTTCTTCTCGTATGCAAAAATTGCACATGTTTAGAAATCTCTTTGGACCCAAATTATTGCTGCCCAAATTATTGCCGTCACAGGCAGCTGATAAGTAGGAAAACATTGGTCCACTTCACATCCAAACATTTTTCTTTATATAATTTATGACATTTTGAGTAACATGGTGTAGGTTGAGTGATACTTTCATACTCTTCTTATGATTTGAAAGATTTGAAATATTGGGCATTCCAAAACTATGTTTGGAATGAGAAAGGTAGCAGTCCCATTGGGCTCTTGCCCAAGCATGCCACCATGTAGGCTCATTTGCCCAAGCACTCAGTCAATGTAAACGTGACACACATGGGACTCTATGAGCATTTCTTGTTCAGTTTCTCAAGTTCAAAACAGAAAATACATAACATTTTATCATAACATATTCAAACTTAAAATAAAGGAAATAAAAAACTGATATCAAAATTCATAATCCAAATTTCAAATCTAAGCAACCCCAAATAAAAATCCACAAACCAAAAAAGCCCAAAACTCCAAATCAGAAATGTACAATTCAAAAATCTAAGAAACCCCAAATAAAATCCACAAACAAGAAAGCCCATAAAATCAAAAACTCAAAACCCCAAATCAGAAATCTACTATTTAAGAATCCAACCAACCCCAAATAAAAATCCACTAACAAGAAAGCCAATAAATACAAAAACCCAAAACCCCAAATCAAAAACCTAGTAGCCCAGATGATTCAATGTTCCACCAGAATCGAACAGTTGCTAGTCAAAAGATGACTGTAGTCATGTGCAGGCAACAAACACATTGAATTCATTCATACAGAAATTGAAACACTTTTATTTTCCTTTCAAATATTTGGATATGACTTCAGCACAGGTACCATTGCATCAACTTCACCTGACACATAACACAGCAAGTTGCTCTATCTACATTTAATGAAAATAATCTACACTCTGCTACCGGAAGTGCAACCTAACAGCAAGTACATGGAATCATATTTCCTCACTATTAAATTTCCATTTTATGAGACATGTTTTTCATAAGACTCTATTACTAAAAGTGCATTTGAGTACACCCCAAACCACAAGTAGTTTGAACAGAATTAGTGGTTATTGTTTAACATGTTTTGCAGAAAAGAAATCTAAAACTTTGTTGGGCCCCAGTGTTTTATTCCTTTTTCCTTTTTTTATCAGATTTTTTTTCAGTTTATTAACCAACAAATTATATACCTAATTTGATTCCAATCTGCTGAAACATCCAAAAACAGATGTTAACCAAATCTCCAAAAAAAAACTAGCAGGTGTGAGTACATAGCATGATAAAAAAAACCAAAACTCCAATTCAAAAATGTACAGAGGGAGAGAGAGGGAGATTACTTGAGATATAAAGAGGAAGTGTCAGTCTGCTGCAGGGTAGAATCGATTCCGGTTGCAGGAGTAGAATCAGCTCTTACCAAGAGGAGAGGAGAGGAGAGGAGAGGAGAGGAATAGAATAGATTTTACTCATGGAAACCGAGGTGATTAGGTTCAAGTGAAATTGGATCCACGTGGGTCGACCAGTCAACTTCATCTGTCGGGCCAGGCCACTCCAAACAATGTTGAGTTGAAATTCTCTACCGTTGGGCCTCATTCTCTACCGTTGACAACCATTTCCACTTAGAGGGTAGGAATCGAGACCCCTTGCATATATTCACCTTTCCTTCACTCTCACAACTTTGATATAACCAAATTTTAGCAGACCACATGAACAGATTGGGTGCCTTCAATTGTCCATTGCCAGCTATGAACAGATGCTCAAGAAAGCAATACCAAGGATGAAAATAGCGGTAGCGGCGGGCGTAGCGGCCTGCCGCCAAAACGCTACGTAGCGGGCGATACGTAGCGTAGCGGCGATACGTAGCGGCGTAGCGGTGCGATTTGGAAAAATCGTCAAAAAAATATGAAAAAATTCTAGAAAATCTAGAATATTGGAAAATGAGAGAAAATGTATTTTTTTTGCAAAAGTAACTAAGGTAAGGGGGCGTAGCGGTCCCCTCACTGTATAACGTCCTGTATCGCTGTCTAAATAGAAAATAATAGTATAGATCATTTTTTTCATTTGTGTTCATGTTCCTTAGTTATGCTAACTTAGAAACTAATGAAAGGCTTATAAAAGAAAAAACTATGTCATGAAGCCAAGACTTAAGAGTACCTAGAGAAAAAAATACATCTACCAAAGGGTGTGTCTAATAGGATGTACTTAGAGAAGAATCATTAAGAATAACTCTTTGTATCGACTATAATTCGGCAAGATAATGTGCTTTTTGATGTTCTTTTAAACATAAAAGAGTAGAAGACTTGTGTAGAAATGTTATTTGGAGAGAAGAAAAAAAAAAAAAAGGAGTCTTATTATGCATTTTAAAAAATTTTGAAAAGTAGGAATTTTCTCACCCCGTAGCGGCCCCGTAGCGGTCGTAGCGGACCGTAGCGGCCCCGTAGCGGCCCGTAGCGGCCGTAGCGGCCCGTAGCGGACGTAGCGGCCGCTACGGGTGCGGCGGCCGATAAATCGGCCGTAGCGTAGCGGTGGCGGCCGCTACGGCCGATTTAGCGGCCGCTACGCTACGTAGCGGCCGCTATTTTCATCCATGAGCAATACAGTGACAGTCCACCTCAGCAATCAGAACAGCTATGGCCAAATAAGGAGCCTTATTCCATGGTGATGTTCAGAATTTCTGAATACTTGTCCAAGTAGTGGTAGTGTTCATAGGATATCTTATCCTGCTACTGGATTGTTTCTATATGATTTTTTCCCATGAAGAGATTATGGAGGCATTTGAGTCCACTGCTTATCTTTGGTGAGAGCTTGAGGTGCTTAGTTCTAATCATTTCTTTATGTACTTTGTCTTTTTGTTCTGCAGGGCACTTGCAGTGGAAAACTTCTGAAGGTTTTGTTGCTGAAAACTATGTGAGGCCTTTTGGTCCTCCAGCCTGCAACCCATTTCTGGGAGGCATGCAGATAGGAGTGTATGGAGATATAATGCATTATTCAATCCCTATGCCACCCTATATGGATTATATCTCGGGTGTATACTGCCACCAAGATCCCTACGGAGTTGGAGGATATGGTATACTATTTCGGCTGTTCCTCAGAGTCGGAGGTATATATGCTGTATTTTGACAATTTTAGTATTAGAATACTTACACAAGTTTTTTCATCTTGACCCATGGGTGTTGTATATCCAGCATGTGTGGATTCTATGCCCTGACTTCATAGTATAATTTCCAATACCATCCTGCCCACCGCGGCAATCAGGACATAATTGTGCACTTATAGCTAATTTATTGGCCCTCCACCTATGGGTAGGGTCATTTACCATCAAAATGAGTTGGTCTTTTTGTAGTTTTTATATTGCCCTTCCACTTTGTTGTATTTAGTTTCATTTAATTTTCTTTCAAGAGTGGTAATGGCTGCGACGAAAAGTAAATTTGTATGATATTAGGTTGCTCGCTCAGATAATTAAATCGGTGCCTTTTTTTTATTTATTGATGTCTTGGGTTGGTCTCTTATATTTGCAGGAAGTTTTCCAATCATAAGGAATTCAATATGGAAGTAAGCAACGGTGCTAATACCACTTCAATAAAATTAAAACCTGTATGTATTTTCGTCCTATCATTTCCATCAAAGCCTTGTCCAACTCCCATCCTGTTATATCTGGCTATTTATTTTTGTCTTATGAGTGCCACTGGGAAGGTTGTATGTACGAAAGTGTGTTTTATTGCTGTAGGATCGCAGCCCGCCTTCTTATATTGTTTTTGGTTTTCTTTTTGCACTTCCTTATAGGGTCATGTAGAGCCATGACAATCATATGGAGAAATGGAGGTTTGAAAGATCTGGATGGGACTTGTGTTGTAAAACTCTAAGTCTGTTAGATCATTCTAACCACGATCCATGGCCCTCAAGTTTAACAATTTTGCGGAAACACTCTTTTTTTTTTTTTTTTTTTTTTTTTTTTTTTTTTTTGTTCTGTTCTGTTAATTTCAATCTAACAATCAGTCCGACTGGAATGGATGTAAAAACCCTAGATCTTGTGTATCAAACGGCTGAGCCTGAGTTAGGCCGAGGTCGGCCTGTATCCTACCCTCACTGGGCCTAGGCCGGGCCAAAGCCCTTAGTGGGCGTACAACCCTTCTTTCAAGGGCCGGGGCCAGGAAAAACAAAAAGTAAATTTCCTTTTTCAACAGTACCATTGACTGCCAATCTGAAGCTAACTAATGCAATTTGTAAATTTCTTTCTTAACACCACCTTCTGCAAATCTAATGCTAAGTAATGCAATTTGTTGTTGGTAATTTTAGCATAACATAGTCCTTATAGTTTAGTTGGTTAGGGACATGAGTTTGTGAGTGAGAATGTGCGTTCGAGTCCCAAATGCAACAAAAAAGTAAAAAAATTGTCCAGAATGGTATAAACTCATTCATAGATGTAAATGTTATACATGTGTAACACTAACGTGTATGTTTATTTTTCTACCAAAAAAAAAACACGTGCATGTTTATTTGTGTTCATCTATGTGTGCAAATGAGTTACATCTCTTTCGACACCAACGGGTGTAGTTAGGGATGTAAATGGGTCAGTTTTGGTTTTGGTCCTGGTCCATGGTGGACCTTGAACCAAAACCATTAATGAGAAGTTAGAACCGGCACCATCAATGAGAAGATGGAACCGGAACCATATATGGGACGGGTCCGGGTCCACGTCTAGGTAGAGAAAGATATGGAAAACAACCTAGTTTTAGGTGAGATTCTCAAAAATTGAGGTAATATGTTGGGTCTTGGGTCCATGGGTTGGAACCAAGGTGGACCTGGAGCCATTTGCTTATTGGGGCCTAAATAAGGACCCAAACCCGGTTTTTAACGGGTCGGAATGTCTGGGTAATCGGAGAATCAGGGATCCAATTACATTCCTAGGTGTAGTCTCCATCTCTCACGTAACCTATGTATTCAAATAAGAGTTTGTTCACAAGGAATTGGTTTCATGAGAATTCATTCTCAATTCCTGTTTGAATTGAACTGGAATACATAGGAATTTATTTTCAAATATCTTATTTGTTTGAAATGAATTGGTGTACAAATAAATTTATTGTCAAACAAGCATGGCATGGAATTATCGGCTTGTTTGTTTGGAAGGAATTGGAATATATAGGAATGAATTCATTGATGGAATGGGCCTGTTTGGTTGCATGCAATTGGAATATATAGGAAACAATTGATTCAAAGGGCTTGTTTGTTTGTATGGAATTGGAAGACATGAAATGATTCATCTAGATGGGCTTCTTTGATTGCATGAAATCAGAATGAGTAGCAATTTATTTTCAGATTAACCTATTTGGAATTGGAATGCGTAGGAATTCATTGATGGAATCGATCTATTTGTCGTCTTGGAGTTGAAATACATTAGGAATTATTGAGTCAAATGGGCCTATTTATTTGCAAGGATTTAAAATACATATGAAGTAATTGATTCATATGAGCTTTTTTATTTGCATCGACCTCGAACACAAATGATATTCAAATGGGGCAGTATGTTTGCATGAAATTGGAATGCACAGGAATTCATAGTTGGATAAAATGGAACTCGATAAAATGGATAAAGAGAAAACTTATTCTGATATTTGTGCATCTTGTTCTTCTGTCTTTTGGTGCAATAGTTTTTTTTTTTAGAAAATAAAAAAAAATGCTTTGATTTTCTAAAAGTCAAAGGAAATTCTGATTTTCTATGACTGGTAGATAGATTTTGATTTCCCATTAGATGGGTAGGTAGTGGCGGAGCTAGGATTATCTTGCAGATGAAAATAGTCGATTGATAATATTTTGATTTCCGATGGGATGGGTGGGCAGTGGCGGAGCTAGGATTATCTTGCATATAAAAATAGTTGATTGATAATATTTTGATTTCCGATGGGATGGGCAGGCAGTGGTGGAGCAGGGTTATCTTGCAGATGAAAATAGTTGATCGATAATATTTTATATTTATTGAGTTTCTAAATTTTTTTATTTTATTTTTTGCAAAATTTTTAATAAGAATTGAAGAAAATTCCTAAATTTGGAAATACCTCAAAACATTCACAAACATAATTTCTCTAAACTTAGCAAGGGCAGTTAAAATATGGAAATAATAGAGCTCACCACAATGAATCCAACCATTCAAAATAATCATTTTCTCCTCATTTTAGCAATGGGAAAGGTCTAATTTGGCATGAGAATGAATGAAGAAAAACTTTTTTGGCAGACATTTTTGTGAGAGAGAAATAATATGTATGTCAAAATTTTTTCTTCATTCATTTCTCAGAACAATACATTTCCAGAATGATGCCAAATGGGCCGATATCTCTCTCTAATCAAAGTAGGACCTATCAAATCGATGACATGTAAACCAATCTATACACAATAAGTTGCTGAAATCTGTTGATTGGTAACTTGTGATTGTTTGATGGCCCAAGATGCCTGCATTAAGCATGTAACAATGGAGGTTACAAATCTTGATCCCATGGGGCATCTCACCTATTTCAAGAAGTGAGTGCACCTCCACAATGGAGTGCACTTATTGAATATTTGTTGCGCACAAAATCAACACCCTCCTGTTAGATGGACATTCTCTAAATTCTATTTGAGTTGGTTTCACCGTAAGATTGAGCGCATGACTAAAAATTTTATAACTCAATCTTATGGTTGGACCAATTTCTATTAGAGTAAAACTATGGGCCCTCATTAGCAACTTGGACTTTCAACATGTCAGCCCATGTGGAGTCCCACAGCTATCATTGTTGAGTGAGTCAAGCAAAGCTGGTTTTAAGAATTCCCCAAAATATTCTCCCCCACTAGGTTTCATAAATGCTCAAGTACAATGGCAAGTTAGAAAAATGGATTCTGAAAACTCTACGGGAAAAGGTGGTTTTTTTTTTTTTTTTCTAATGAGTTGGCCCAATGGCCAGGAGAGGGAAGTTTAAACCACCCTGCGGATCGATCCCTGGCAAAGGGCTATGGGAGCGGGTGTTGCTAACACCAGTGATTCCCGAAAAGGTGATTTTCTTATCATTTCTTGTTCTTCTTTGGTAACGTTGTTAAAACAACTACAAGAAACTTGTTTTAGAAATTTGCCAGTATCTTGCATGTGGAGGTATTGAACGTTTCATAGTATGTTGTTCCCACTTTTGGACTTACTGTACCAGTGAATAGGCTTCTAAATAAGTCAGGTACAGAGTGTCCCATATGGGCTGGATTTGGAATGGAATAGGCCCAGGTTGGGTCATGATGCTTAATGAGCCCAATCTAGATAATGCTATAGCCCAGGTTGCAATGTTTGATCCCTCAACTGATCCTGAAAACTTCAAAACTTTTCTGGGTTTTCCATTATGTTTGGGTTTGATTGTCAAAAAGGATCTTTATCTTTATGGTGATGGTTTGATCCCTCAACTGATCCTGAGAACTTCAAAATAGATTTGGTTCCATCTCGAGTGATCCAATTAAAAATCTTGACCCCTTATGTTTGATCTTTCCTAGATTTAAATGAAAATTTGGTTTGATCAAAATAATAAACGGCTAGATCGATCACATATCCACATGGATCTTCATCATTAGCTCCTGTGTCAAAGGGCTACTGTGCAAATTCAATGTTCTATTTATGTTCTCATACCTTGTGATATGCATGTATATATAAAAAACAAAACTCATTGAGAATTATAATGGTAGTGGTAATTTGAAACTCAGAAGGTCACCAAGTCAGTAGTGGGTTGGTCATGGTGACCTAATTTTGAGCCAACCTTAGATGTGTTTCTGAGTTTTTGAAACACGGTGTTAATTTCTGTTTTGGGCCTTATTTTTCTTGGGCCCGCGTAAGCGCCTCCAGTCCTGACCTGAATAAACGTTGGCCAGGGTTCATAATAACTGAGATAGAGTATGGCATTGGTTTAGTGCATGGTTCATAAATTATATTATGCAGTAATTTGGTTTGAGTTGAACCTGCAGTGAACTTATGGCTATTTTGTGTTTGCAGAGGCTGGAGTCCAGGAAACGCGGTTTCAACAATGATAATGAAGGGAGCAACAAAATTAGGAAGAGAAAGCTAACATAATCCACTGATGCTGTGGGTGGTGGTTTTTTTTTTTTTTTTTTGAAGTTAAAGTTGTAATAAGTTTGTTCTTTGTAAAGATAAAACACTAATAAATATAAGTTTGTAATAATAATTAATATTTCCAGTTTTATGCCTGTCAATGACTGATGATTAATATTCCATTTAGTATAAGTCCACTGGTGGATTGAGATTAATTTAAGAAGAATGAGACTGAATTGGCGAAGGCTCCAACGCTAAGTCTAAAACTTCCATGTCATCTGATTTTGGATGTTGGATCAATACTGTCGGATCCAGATCCATTGAAAAACCCTACCCATTGAAAATCTGTCTGATTCTGAATCCTGATACAATGATACGTACACCATGTATCCAACATGAAGATGACCCATTTCCATTTCCAACATGAAACTGACCCATTTACATCCTCAAACATGAACACCTAATGTAAATACTGATAAATGAATCATATAAAAGAAGATCTATAGGCAACAGAGAAATTATGATTCCATTGCAAAGAGGGAAAATGATAGATATGCTTTTGATCATTCTTCGAGTAGAATTATTCTTTCTTTATTCTCACTTCTGTTTTCAGAAGAATCAATTCTCAGGTGAGGAGAAAAGTAGTCCATGTGAAGTGGCATGGTTTAAGCTGAAAAGGTTTGGTGTCGGTCCTTTTTTAATCGCTTTCCTTAAGACGTTTTATGCCACTTCCTTGGTGGGACCAACTCAGTAATGGGTTAACAGGTGGGCCGCCTTCAAGATACAATAAAGCTCAGCTAAAGCTAATGTTGATCTGCGTTTGCTGGCCAGAAGATTAACCCTAAACTCATTGGCCCTTTAAGGACCCAACAGCAGAACCATATAACCCATGGTGATGATTTTTCATGGTAAACAAGTCCAACCTGGCCCATAATCAATTGGATCAACCTAAGTAAGGACTGGGTCAACCCGGCTCAGTAGTAATCCAACTTAGCCTAACAAGTTGCAAAATAAAGGCCTCCTCATTCTGGCTTAAAACTTTAAGCCCAAGTCCACCAGTTAGGATTCAAGTATATCAATAGACTAATATAGTAAGTTGAGGGATGTCTTGGGTTCTCAAGATGGTTATTTTTCATGAGATTTCATTACTTTTTCTACATGAAAAATGCATGAATATGAAAAGTACTTTCCAAGAAAATAAAATCCAAATCCGATTTTCTTATGTTTGAAAATTTCCAACAAGTTTTAGCCTGGATGGACTATCGAAGTCAAATGGTCTGATGATCATAAGCAAATGGCCCTCATTGAATGGGCAAGTGTTCTATGCAGTGGTTTATTATTATATCTTGTGATGTTGAGGTGTAGTAGTCCATCTAAAACTAAACCCTTTAACAGATGAACGGTGGGGATATAGATTTTGAACGGCCTCATGGGCACGTCCCCGCATCATGGTCCATTGGCATTCCTACTCATAGTATACATGATCAACATGGATGAGGATCTAAATTGTCTCTCTTGTGGTGCTTAGCACATGAATTGACATTATCTCAAAATTGGTCAGCCCCACCAAGCCTAGCATTTGCAAGGGTAAAAAGTAGAATGATCAACATGAGATATACTATCACTTTGGCATTCCATTTTATGCCTTCTCTACTAAAGAGTATAATAATAATAATAATAATAATAATAATAAGACAGAAAACCAATACAATTCTAGACATCGAAGTAAAATTCCGAACATAAGAAATGGTTTTGCAGTATGTAGATGGCAAGCTTGTTAAAGGTTTAAATAACTTATATCTCACGGCAGGTTTGAATCTTGACCATATTGATGTAGTCCATTGCATGTAAATTTTAGTACTTAAGTGGGTCACTTGTTTGTCGGCCATAGAGTAGATTAATGGAGAGTTGAAATGAGCTGTAACGGTTGAGTTTTTTATTCAAAAACTTATTCAGGGAGATTGCAAGGAATAGGTTGGGTAAACATGTCTGCCTGGCTCTCCTTATATGTCCGTTGCAATCTCCTCAAACATGTTTGAGTAAAGAAAATTCAACTGTTAGACCCCATTTTAACCCTCATTTACTCTACTCCATGGCAAGATCATCTTGTTTGGCCACCCATGGCCGAACAATATACTCATTTGCTCGGCCCTACACAGCTGAAAGTGAGAGGGAAGATAATCAGGGAGGAGAGGGAGAGAGAAGGAGGGAGAATGAGAAGGAGAAGGAGGGCGAGGGAGGGAGGGAGGGACGGAGGTGGGAGATGGGGGAATTGTGTGTAGAGCAGGGAGAAGGAGGGGACGGGGGTATTTTGGGACTGTCCCAGAGGGGTCCCATGGCTGGCTTGCCAGGAGCAAAGAGAGATGTGCATATACTAGCTCTTTTTTTTTTTTTTTTTTTTTTTTTTTTTTTTGTCTTGATTTGAAATCGAGGTAAAACTTGAGCCCTATTTTGAAAATTTCCCTAAACTGAAATATGTTTAGTAAGATTACTTTTATAGTGCATTCTTCAAATATTTGTTTCGATGTATTTATGAAATTTGCAACTTCACTTTCTAGTAACAAAAATGTAGCATGTACAATGTGATCAATAAATCTTATTATTGCAATGTACATAGTAATTTAATATTAAAATAAGTAATTTATCAATTTATTAAAAACACAAAAAAGTATAAATTCTTTCATGCATGGAATAGGTTTGTGCCTTAACTTTGTTGATCGCATCAAATCTTTACATTGAATGTATTTGACCATTATTAACACTTTTATCAATTTTTCATGTTGAGTGTAAGTGTTAGTTAATTTATCTTTAAGACACTATTATAATTAGGGCCGTCAAAGGGCCGGGCTGAAGTAAGCCCTTTTCCTACCCTCACATGTGTGGGCCGGGCCTAAGCGAGTAAAAGCCCTCGACCTTTAACAGCGGGTCTATAATTTTTTGACCTTTACCCCACCCTTAAGGGTTAGGGCCGGACAAGGGCCAAATGAAAGGAAGATTCTTTTTCTTAAAAAAAGTAAGTGTATCATAAATCACGCGATACTCTTAATAAAGATTTCTAAAGAGCCTGAGAGTATTATCTCGACAAATACTTATATTATATTTTTGCTTGAACCATATAACTTTCTTAACGCATATTCTAAATACAAACAACTTACATTTAGGATCAAGGAGTATGTCTATGTCTATTTCAAATACTTTATTATACTGCTCTCAAAATTTATTAAGAATTCCCTTCATTTTCAAGTCATATTTCTATAAAAGATATCTACACAATCTAACTTTTGTACCAATAAATTATGTATTCTAATCACTTCTAGTAAAAATAAATAAATAGATGGATACATACTTCCTGAAAATTTTAAATTAGCTTCACAAACACTCTTAAAAATTTCACATATTTAATAAATTGCGGGTCGGGACGATCCCCCTCGGGCTAGATGAGTCAAGCCCTAGCTTAGACCTCAAGATTGTGGGCTTTTCAAATTAGGGCCCTACCCTCCGGCTTTAAGACAAAATTAAAAAAAGAAAAAAAAATAGAAGCCTCACTTTATGGGCATTTGTGGGCCGAGCTGTGCCGGGCCCCGTCAATGGGCTGGATTGACAACACTAATTATAATATATTAAGTTGGAACCTTTTGGATCTAATTTTGAATGTCAATTGCAATTTTGATGAAAAGTAATCCCCTTTATTTCATATACTCCACATTCTGCTCCCCACTACCTATGTTATTCAACTACCTATTATTTATCTCATGAAACCTCACGTCCACTCTCCACTTTTGAATGTTCAACTTCTTTTCTAGTAACTCTTTTTCTACCCCCACCTCTTCTATCATCTTTCTTTCCTAGTTCTCATTCTATACCACTTAGCTTTCGTAGCATACAAACATTTACTTTTAACATTTTCTTTCTTTTGTTTTCTTTCTAAGATCTACAAATAAGATTAGCAAATGATGATTATTTGGAGATTTCCCTTAGAAGGTAAGGAGTCTATGAGTTAGTTTTCTTTTATTTTCATGTCCCTTTTTATTTCAATTTGATTTTGTTTGCAATTATTTTGTCTTTTTATATATGAATATTTAGCTTGCAATATTTGGTCCTACCTGTGCTTGGCACGGTGCTAGTTATCTATTATTGAAATTAAATCATTTAATTCAATTCTACAATTGTAAGCCGTTTAATGTTGTTGAGCTTTCATTCATGTAATTAATGTTTTTGCAAATGTGTCGGCACCAAATAATCTATCTATTAATTATATTAACAAAAATCTAGTGTTAGATTTTACCATTGTAAATAGATCTTTGGGCGTTGGTATATCTTGATTGATTATTATCCCACTAATGAATGATGAAAGTTCGGGATCCGAACTCTAAAGGGGGTGGTGAATGGGGTGACCTTAATTCTTGACCAATCTTAAATTCTTTTTGCCAATTAGACTTTAGAGATGTTTATGAAATCTAAAGTGCAGAATTAAACAAGATAAACATTCACCACAAAAATAAGCATTCACCACAACAAGGTGATATATAGTGGTTTGGCCAAGTTGCCTACATCCACTCTCAGCTTGTATTCCTATACTCCACCGGTATTCCACTAATTCATTGAGAGATTTACGGTTCACTTCAAACCTTACAACCACTTATGCTTTCAAAGGCTCGACAATAACCTTTACATATGCTTTTCTATGCTAAGCAATTTTACACTCAAAGTTTTTATCTCTCTAAATTGTGTCTAACAATATACTAGTAGAGACACAATGAAGTACAATCAGGTGCCTCTTACATAGGGCGATGTGAAAGTGATTTTCCTCTCAATGCATACATATGAAGATGATTTCAAAGATTGCAACTCAGTGAATATATGTATGCCATGATACCTCTAATCATTTTAAAATTATTGTTCATGAAAGAGAGGTCAAACAAGAAGACTTTCTAAAGAGATAATCCATGATAATGAGATAGAGGTATAAAATGTTGAAGACATGTTTGAACAAGAAACAAACTTGATATTTGAAAATCAAAGACCATCAAGTCTGATCATAGAATGAAAAACATAACATGTGTAGAAAGGGCAATGTTGAATCCATAATGATAAGCATGTTGAAGGTGTAAATCATATTATGGAAAACAACATTTAAAAAATGCATCAATTCATTACACATATCATGCTATAAGAGAAAATCAAAGTCTTTGGCCTAGTATGAAATTTTAGTAAAGAAAAAGGCACTAACTTGATATGAATCTAAGGTTGAAATTCAAGCTTTAGTTTTTCATTGTCCACTAAACCTTCCTTATCTCCTCCTTCATCTGCCCTCAAAAACCTCCCAAACCCTTGAAACTAGCTTTGAATTTATAAAAAGAAAATTCAAAGTTACTGTACCAATGTTACAGTAGCCAAAAAAATAATTTTTCAAACATGGCTACTCCAAAGAGATTCACACATTTTAAAATTAACATGATGATAGCAATAATTTTTAAATCATGATTCTAAAATGCCTATAAAGATATGAAAATGTGATCATAAAAATGCATAAAGAATCAAGATTAAAAGTCATAAAACCATGCATGAGGAATTTCCAAAACTTCAAGATTTGAAAATTAAGAACTATGCATGAAGATTTTCAAGGTTTGAAAGTCAAAAACATGTAAAAATGTGAGATCAAACTTTCACAAAAATATGAATGCATCCAATCAAATTGAAACATATAAAATCCCTAACAAATTATACTATATTAAAGTCATGGGTTTTGAAGATAATTTTGACCATAACTTATGATTTTAATTGGGAGTTATAACTCCCCACTTTCAATATGTAACCACTCATCTCCACTTTTAATATGTAACTACTCATTTCATCCATTTCATCTAACCACCTCTTCTTCTCACTTTTCACTTTTCTGCAATAACTTCATTTCTATCCCAATTATAATCACCAAATCATTCTCATTAGTATTTGAGAATTGATTTTGCGTAATCTGATTTTTTCTTAATAAATCAGTAAATATAATTTTCAGTTATTGTTAAACATGCCCGTGCTAAGCACGGATTTTTATGCTAGTGATATATTAAGATAAATGTTACGTTACTTATACATAATTAACACATTTAGCATTAGTTTTATTGAATTTTTGTCTTGTGAGAGTAATCTTATGAAGTAAATATAAATTACCATTATATTACTTTACTATAATTGATGTTGTCAGGAGGATGCATCCCATATTTGCATTAACGGTCCGTTTGGGAGAGGGGAGGGGAGGGGAGGGAAAATTTGAGGGGGAAGAAAAATGAAGGGGAAGGGAGGGGAGGAAATTAATTTTACTTCCTCTGTTGGGAGTGAAAGTAGGGGGGAAGAAAAGTGAAAAAGTAGGGTTTTGTTTGTTTGTGAGATAGAGAGAAAATTACCGTTTTGTCCTTACTTTTATAAAAACTTTAAAACTTTCTTTAAAAATAAAAGAGCAATTTAGTCATTTCTCTCATTTTCCCCTCCTCTCGCCCCATTTTTCCCCCAATTTTTGGGGGGGAAATTTTTTCCCCTTTTTTCCCCTCCCCCTTCCCCTCCCATTTCCCTCCCTCCCTTTCCCAAACCACCTCCAAAATCATTTTCCCCCCACTTTCCCTCCTTTTTTTCCCTCCCCCCCCCCATTCCTCCCCCTTCCCAAACAGGGGGTAAGGGAATATAAAAGGATTGAGTTGCCATATCCTTTCATAAAATAAGAGTCAAACTTTTCATCACTGTAAGAGAAAAAAGGATTAGGGTGTGTTTGGTTCGGGCGGTCAAAACATAGAAGTGTGTTTTTTTTTTTTTTTTCCAAAATAACTATTAAAAAGCTACTTTCTTACTAACAACTTCATCTCAAAAAATATTATTTGGTTAACTCAACTTCTACATTTCCTTTTTAACAGCAGCAAAAGCCAAACTAGGTTCAAATCAAACCCAACTAAAACTACTACTTAACTATCAACTTTAGCACATTTAACCAGCTGAACCAAAAATAAACAACAAAAAAAATCCCATCCCTATCAAGTATCAATGGGAGGGTCACTCAAAATACATGTGCCAACAATTATAAATAGGAACTCATGATCACCTTCAATATCTCCGGCCACCTCCACTCAACCCCGCCACCGCCGATCCCTCTCCCTCTCTCTATCTCTCTCGCCTGCCGCCGGCAGCCCCCGTCCCCCTCCTCCCTTTCTCTTTTTCTCTCTCTTCCTCTCTCCCCCCTCTCCCTCTCGCCCGCCACCGACCCCTACCAAAAATCCCTCACCTCTGCTTTTCCCTCTCCCCTTCTTTCTCTCCCACTCTCTGCCTCTCGCCTGCCACCCGTCATCGCAGGTGGCGTCTCCTCTCTCTCTCTCTCTCCCTCTCCCTCTCCCTCTCTGTGTTTAATAAATAGCACCGAATCACCAGAACAAAAGCTTCTTCTGATAATGATTGACAAACTTGCTCCATCCGTGTACAGAAAAGGGTGCACGGAGTTTCAGAGCCGTGCACAGTAGAGGCGCACGGCTGGAGAAAACACTACTGGATAAAACCGTGAATATATCATGTGCACGACGTTTTATACCCATGCACATGAGATATGCACAGAATATGCACGGAATTTATAGGTATTTTTATCATGTGCAAGGTTTTTTTAAAAAGGTGGATATGTTCAGAAAAAACCAATAGTGTGTTCAAAATCGCCCCTTCAATATTTCCTCTTACTACATTTATCTGCCCAAACACCTTCCCTCTCAGACGGTGCCCTGTTTTGTGATCTTACAGAAAAAAAAAAAAAAAAAAAAAAATCTCTTGGTTTGCCATAGGCAATCTTGGACAAGTTACTTTTATTCCCTCATCTCATTGTAAGAAAAGAATCGTATTCTTTCACAGATGAGGAAGAAAAGAAAAGAAAAGAACAGAACATAGAACACAGAGGTATTACAATTTATTTGTTATTATTACACTAAACAACAACAAACCAATACCCAGGGGAAAAAATAAAACAAATGAAGACACACCGATACCAGCACAAACACCTCACTCACCTCTCCACGACGACACGTAGCATTGCTTTCCCTCCAACAAGCCTCAAAACGCACCGAAACCGTTCCAACATATACACCTCCTCTTCCCGACTCTCTCTTTCTAACGAAACCCTTCTTCTAACCTCTAAACCTCTCCGAAATGTTACGACCCCGGCACAATCACAAACCGAAACTCTAAAACTCGAAGCTCTCTTAAATCGTCTCTCGATGCTAAAAGGAAAAGAAGCAGCGGAAGTGTCTACGGATCTGGAGAAAACTGTTACAGAGAGTGATGGGGAGTTCACTCTTTCCGATTCGGGTGATTCGGAGTCTGTAACTATTACTTTGGATGTGGAAATCGGTAACGGAGTCTGCTCCGGCAGCGTGGATTCCGGAGTCACGTCGGAATCCGGTGAGGGCAGTTCGGATCTTCGAGGACGAATATCGCCAGGTTTGTTGTTGGAGTTGCTTCTTTTTTGAGAGTGGTTTGTGAAATGTAGTCTGAAAGATACTGTGGGTTGTGATTGTGAGTTTTTTAATTTTAGTATCTGATTGTGTGGTGGAGAAGAACCCTAGGGTTAGTAGTGATTTCTGGTGTCTTTTATTTTGTTAGGTATTGTTTATTGGTATTGTCATGTAATTTAGGAATGAGAATGATTGCTTTTTCTGATGATGTGTACATGTTATGATGGTTAAAGAAAGAGGAATTCAAGTAAGTAGTTATAACTATAATTCATTCCAAGATAGAATGAACTTCAAGAAATGTTGTTTCTGTGATATTCTGTGTACAACCCACTAATTTTTTTTTTTTTTTTTTATAATTATAATGGAACTAGAATTAAGATAATGAAAGTGGCATCTTTATCAAGGAATTGGATGAGGAATGTAGGTGCACTGTGTTTAGTGATAGGGTGTTTCAAGGCTTATAATTCCTGCTGGAAATTATGATCTGATGGGCTAAGGTAGTTATGGAATTTGGTATCAGAAGAATTTGTTTCTGGAGCGAATGTATTAAAGACTGTTTTTTTTTTTTATTATTATTATTAAGGATGAGAAGAATTTGTTTCTTAGAAAACCTCTCTGTCAATGTGATGCAGCAGCAATTCCACGTTATTGCAACAAGAGGCGTGGTCCACATGTGGGACCTGTACCATTCTGATTTGTCAATTGTTATTAGTTTCTATTTTTTATTTAAGAAATTGCATTTAGGATTAGTTTGTTTCTAATTTGGATATGATTATTATTTGTTTCCTAGTTTGATTAGGATTGTTTCTTAGAGTTTAAGTTTCTTCTATTATAAATATAGCATTGTAGAGATCAATGATCTCAGAGATTAGAATTGATTAATAGAATTCCCTGTGTGGATTTTCGTTGGAGACTGTTTCTTCTTCGAGTGATTGTTCTTCGGAACCCTGATTGTGCTCCGGCACTTGCATCCTAACCCTAGGATTACATCAATTGGTATTAGAGCTGATCGATCCCTTGATCGAACGACATGTTACTCCTATCATCCATCCATCCATCCCACGATACTTCCGTTCATATCGTTCCAAAATCCCTAAACCCCACTGCCATCAAAACCCCTAAACCCTACTGCCATCGAAACCCCACAGCCTGTCGAACTTGTTCGCTGCCCAGAACCCCTCTCCAGCAAAACCCCACGCCTTCCCCGTCGGCCTTCCACACCTCCATCTCACTTACCCTAATCGAAAACCTCCCAGCAAAGCCCTTCCGCCAATACCCCAAACAGCCGAACTCTATCCGTGACCACCCCAACTCCGAAAATCCACTTCACGGAACCGCTACCCTCAAACCCATCTTTCCCATCTCCCATTCCCCGAAACACCCAAAGCCCCAAACCAGAAGAAAAAAATAAAAATAAAGAGAGAGATAGTGAAAGAACAGAAAAGAAGAAAGAAGGAGATTTGAGTTGAGAAGAGTACCTGGCACCTAGGAGCTCCACGGCACCATCACCCTGCATTGGCAGTGCCGTCGCCAGGCCCCTCCATCGTTGATAGCCGCCAGCGCCAGCGCCAGCTCCATCATCTTCTTTTCATCTTCGTTGGAGCAGTAAGCAAAAGGGTAGGAAGCAGGGGAAGGAAGCACACGTGCCAACCATTGGGCCCTCATTTGCACTTGGGCCACGTCCATACCAGGCCTAGTTCAAGTTGATTTTTTGATCCTGACCCATTCACACAAGAAGCCACTATTATTTGCAGATTTCAGCCAACGATAATTTTTACCAGTACAATCAGCAGTGAATTAACGTCCCAAGTTTGATCGAGATCAACGGTCGGATCTTCTTTTCGCAATACCAGACTCATCCATCGTCAGATTTTCGATCTGTTTTCGCCAGCGTGATCGTGGAGAGCAGATCTCTGCACATCAGGTCAGTCAGAAATTTTAAATTTGCTTTAAACAAAAATGCCTCCCAAGAAGCAGGTAGACGTGGAGTCTTCGTCCCATAATGATGATAATTTGAGGGGAACCGTTGTGCAATTATCAGTAACTGTTAATCAACTATCCGCACTGATGGTTCAAATGCAAGATACTCTTGCAAAGATTGAAACCCAATTAACTACTTTAGAAACTAATTGGCTTCAGGATGATCATTGAGATGATGGACGACATAATCGAAATCAACGTGATCCACATGCCGTCAATGTTGATTGTGATTTGGGTATTAAACTTGTGATTCCCGAATATGATGGAAAATTGAAGACAGATGAATTCTTGGATTGGTTAGTGTGTGTTGAAAATATTTTTGCACATAAACCAATGACGGATGGTCATAAAATTACACTTGTGGCAACTCGATTTCGCAATTATACTGCGATATGGTGGGCCGAGTTGCAAAAGAAGAGGAGATACCAATAAATTGACCTTGTTGACACATGGGCCGAGATGAAAAATTTGTTGAAGCAAAAATTCTTGCCTGTCAATTACTCCAGAGATTTGCGTTCACGTTTTCAATACTTTAAACAAGGATCCAAGACAGTTATTGAGTATTCTGAGGAGTTTATGACGATGCAAGCCCATTGTGGTTTAAATGAAGATGATGAGGTCTTAGTTGACAGATACTTTAATGGGCTTACACTTAACATTCAAGATATCCTCGCATTCAAATATTTTGATAATGTTGATGATATTATTTAGCATGTTATCAATCAAGGCTGAGGGAATTGCAAATCATCAAGCCTAAAACCTTAATGCAGCTAAATGGGTTATGCAGAAGAATTCCTCCATTGCAGGTTCTAAACCGAGTACGTCATCGGAGAAAGTTTTTAACAAGCCAGAGGGACAAAATAGGCTCACATGTTTTAATTGTAAACATCAAGGGCATCGTAGCGGCAGAATGTCCAAAACGTGTCCACTTCATTGAGACTGAAAGTGGTGAACCTAATACTCCAGATGATCCTAAAGAGGCTGAAACAGAGGAAGTGGAGGATACTCCGCCCGAGGAGGGTCTTGAGTCTCTCATGGTCATCCAAGAACCTACATCGACTACTGAGACGAAGTGGTTGTGAGAAAATATTTTCCGTTCCAAAGCAATAGTCAATGGTAAAGAATGCGCAGTCGTCATAGATGGAGGCAGTTGTCAGAATATCATATCCCAAGCTTTTGTGAATCGCTTACAGTTGAAAGTTCGAAAGCATCATCGTCCTTATTTTGCTAGATGGTTAATGACAGGTGATGAAGTGCAAGTCCAATATGCATGTCCAGTTACCTTTTCCATTGGTGCAGATTATACATATACTGTGTGGTGTAATGTGATACCCATGGATAGTTGTGACATCTTGTTGGGTCGTCCATGGATGTATGATAAGAATGGAACTAATGGCATGCGTGACAACTCATACACATTTATGCATGGTGAAAAGCAAGTCACACTCCATCCTATGAAGCCAACGCCACCAAAGAAAGGGTCACGTTCTCGTCTCACCAAGGAAGCGCTTCACGTGCACACTATCTACAGAAACAACATCCAGAAGAAGAGCTGAGTTTGAGGTCGAACTCTTTTCCAACCCGGGGAAAATGATGCAGTAACAATTCCACGTTATTGCAACAAGAGGCTTGGTCCACATGTGGGACCCGTACCATTTTGATTTGTCAATTGTTATTAGTTTCTAATTTTTATTTAAGAAATTGCATTTATGGTTAGTTTGTTTCTAATTTGGATATGATTATTATTTGTTTCCTAGTTTGATTAGGATTGTTTGTTAGAGTTTAAGTTTCTTTTATTATAAATAGGGGTGTAACGGTTCGGTTAACCGGTTATTTTGGGAAAACCATTAACCGAACCGTAACCGCGGTTTTCTGTATTTAAAAACCGTAACCGTAACCGTGCAGACAAAAACCGTAGAAAACCGAACCGCGGTTAACCGTATAAGACGGTTCGGTTACAGTTAATAACCGTGGAAAATTTTGAATATTAATTTCTCAATTTGCATCTTCTTTTTCGGTTTAATATACAATAACTTCTTAAGTCCAATCAATTTTGCGAAAATTTTTACTTACGTATTGCGAAAATTTTCATTTAGCCCCCCCTTTTTTTTCCTTTATTTTATAACGGTACGGTTAACCGTGTGCGGTTAACCAAACCGCATTTTACGGTTCGGTTCGGTTAACCGCAGTGAATTTTTATGGAAAACCGTAACCGAACCGAACCATGCGGTTTTTGGATTTCATTAACCGTAACCGTAACCGAACCGTGGAATACGGTTATTAACCGCGGTTCGGTTCGGTTCGGTTCGGTTAGACGGTTTCTCGGTTTTTTTTTACACCCCTAATTATAAATATAGCATTGTAGAGATCAATGATCTCAGAGATTAGAATTGATTAATAGAATTCTCTGTGTGGATTTTTGTTGGAGACTGTTTCTTCTTCGAGTGATTGTTCTTCGGAACTCTGATTGTGCTCCGGCACTTGCATCCTAACCCTAGGCTTGCATCACAATGCATGGTATATGACAACGAACTCTGGTTTCTTTTGATAGTTGTTAAATGGCCTTGATGTTATTTTGGATTGATTTCTTAGAATTCATAGGAATTCAATTCCACACAAACAAGTAAGCCCTTGCTGATGTTGATGTGTAACAATTTTTCTATTTTTAGGATGCTTATTATCACTAAATTTATGAGGGGGCTGCAGCCTCTTCACCTTCTTCAACTAAATATATTAACTTTTTGATTTTGTTCCATATCTCATAGTTCTTATTATGTCTTTCAAACTCTATGTTTTTCTGATGACTATTTTGTGAACTCCCTTTCATACTTATTGGAAAACCGTGGACTATATCTCCATGGCTGGAAAATGATGACTAAGAAATGAGATCCACTGATGGATGGAGTCTTCACACGTTCACCACATATGTATGGCATTTGGAATTGTCTCCATTGTCAACCAACACAAGGAATCTTTACACAAGAGGAAACTATCGTTCAATGCTACAACAATATAGGAGGGAAAGAAAATTTACAATTGATTCACAGAGGAGCGATCAAAAGGTCCTGCCTTTTAGGAATCTGAATAAGATTTGTCTTTCCCTTCCAAGAAATTGATTACATGAGAATCCCTTTATAGTTGATGGGGTTTTTTTCCTCTTTGATTTCGATCAATTATCTTTAATTGATTACATGTCAATTAATTACCTTGGTATATTTAAGCTATCTTATCTAGATTTAGGATTCTTTTATTAGGAAGTTGCATGCTAAGAAAGTAGGCATAGTTGGGACGATGGGTAGGCTGTCCATAGGTAGGCCCAATGGATCAGACAACTATGGGTTTTGCCAAATGGGCTGGCTCACTATAGTTAGGCCCATTGGGCCAGCTGGTGGTGTGCCTCTTCCTGGGCCTCATCTTTAGGCCTATAATGCACTTCGGCTGCACACTTGGTTGGTATATCTTAAAAATGCTGTTGTAGTTCTTTCTTATTGTATCCTTGAATGTTGTCTGAAGCCCATTGATAATATAGAGTTATGGAGTATGGAGTATGGACATGGTTGGTAGGTGTACTTTTTAAGAGTCTAATGTCCAAAATAATATTCATATATTTTGCCTCTTCATTTTTCCTTTCAGGAATGCTTGATAGGACTTTACATAGATCAAATACTCTCCCTGTGGAGAAAGTAAATATTGACAAATCGGAGGCCTCATCAAGTCCACCTAATTTAGAAAGATCAAAAACAGAGAGGCGGAGACATCATTATTTACGAGGTGATGAAGCAGCTCAAATTTTTGATGACAAGATTTCTGATCGGAAGAAGGTTTTGACTCTGAACTGTTCTAAATGTATTCTAATTTTTTCTCATATCTATTTGACAATATAGGGATCTGTTACTTGTGTTTGCGTTTTTTTCTCGTGTCTGAATCTCTTCTAGTTCCTTGATGGTGTTTGATTAACTTATCGAAAGATTTTATTATGTGCAGATTAAAATGTTGAACCGAATAGCTACTGTGCATAAGGATGGAACTGTAGAATTTGAACTTCCAGAAAGTGTCACACCCAGAAACCTTCATCTAGGACCCGAAGATGATTCTAGTAAAGTTGTTATTGAAGAATCTGTGGACTGGGCACATATTGAATATATACCACCTTTGCAAATAGTGATGCTTATAGTTGGAACTAGAGGAGACGTACAACCTTTCGTTGCCATTGGCAAACGCTTACAGGTTGTCAGCCCACTGTCATTTCTGGTTTTATTTTAAATTTTTAATTCATTTACTTGTTTCGGTATTGTGAATCTAGACTGTTTAGGTATCTATTGATGTTGCATCATTATTTTTCATTGACACAGAAGAGAATAACCATATTCAAATGCAAAAAATAATGCAATCTCATTCTCACAGGCTGCGTTGGAATCTATAAGAAAGCATAAATGTGTGAAAGTATCGCAGGGATAGGCTTTCATGCATGGCTTAGTACACAACTATCTTGAGAATAAAAACCCTCTCTCTTTTGTTCCAAAACTAAAAACTAAGAAGTTGAAAGGACTTCCATTTCTTTGTATATCTTCCCAAGTGAGACTTGGTTAAAGTTGTCACTCCTCAAATCTGAATAATACATACCCTGCAATTTAAGGCCCGAGGTTCAAATGTTTAATATAATCTGCATCCGCGAGATTATATTCAAATGCAACAAATAATGCAATCTCATTCTCACAGGCAGCATTGGAATCTATTAGCAAGCATAAATGCGTGGGCATTCATGCATGGCTTAGTACACAGCTATCTTGAGAATAAAATCCCCTCTTTCATTCCAAAACTAAAAACTGAGAAGTAGAAAGGACTTCCACTTCTATGTATATTTTCCCAAGTGAGACTTGGTAAAAGTTGTCACTCCCCAAATCTGAATAATACATATCCTGCAATTTAAGGCTCGAGGTTCATTATAATCCGCATCCCATGAGATTGGTCAAATCATTTAGCAGCAATTTTTTTTCCTTTTCTTTTAACATTCATCACATCATGATATAATTTGTGTGGATTTTATTTTTTTGAAGGTGGTGATGATACAGTATTTAAGCTCCTCTGAGGGCTATTTTGGGAAAAGAATTGGAGTAAAGGATTTATGTTTACTGATTTGCTTTAAAAGATGAGAAAGATTGTGCAAAACCAATTGCTACCTATGATACCCAGATACTTGTACAAGCCCAACGTATTTGTGCTGGACCAATTAGACTCTTGTATTGCTACTTGATACTACTCCGATACTCTTCTAGGGTAGAAGTTTAGCATATCCTACTTACCAAATCCATTATTTTATATTGTTATTTTAATTTTCTTACTTCTCAGCATAAAAAATGATAAAAGGAAAACAAGCAATGAAAATTTCATTAACTCAAAAGCAATCTAAAGAAAAAAATTAGGATAGCTGTATCTGTATTGATGTTCTGATTTTCAAAAGTACAGTCATATCCCCGATCCTTGTATCCGTGTCCATGCCCGTACCCATATCTGGGCTTATAGTTTGCCACACCTATAAAGCAGAATCATATTCTTTGTTTTGAAAGTGATAAATTGTTACATGATCATAGTGCGTATCAGTGGTTAATTGAGAAATTGATTTACCTAATCATTATGCATCCAGATATATAGTATGCATTGGTGAAGAGAGCTAGTGTATGCATGCTTTGCGAACTAAACTTGTTAATTGGATTTTGAAAAATTAAAAGGGCTCTCTAGGACGAGGTATTCTATACTTGTCATGGTCATTGAAAGGCAGAAAATGTGGGACTTGGTAGGGCCATAAGAGGATAGGAAGTCCATTATTGGCTATTGTTTCCTAGTTTGTGGAAATCTTGTATCTGGAGAAGTAAAAAAGCAACCTGTTGTGGCTCAGTCTAGTTTGGAGGCTGAATATTGTGCATTGGCTTATGGAACTTGTGAATTTTTGTGGTTAAAAACATGTGCTAATAGAATTAGGGTTTGCGGTAGATGTTCCTATGGTTTTCTACAATGTGACAACGCATCAGTTCTATTGTTTCTAATCCAAAATTTTCTTATTTGAGGTTTTAAATCACTAGATCTATGGCAAAGTGATAACCTAAAACCATATCTGGGACATTTTAAAGCATATTTAGTTATTTACTGAATAATTTCACAACACCCAAAAGATAATAGAATGAAGGCCTTCTAGATCTAGGCTCAACATCACTTGATCTAGGGAAAACTTAAGAGCTAAAAATAAGTCTAAATTAATCTATGGCTTTGGTTGCAATTAATTTACTTTTCTTGAAAAAAAAATCAATAAATTCAGGTTAGATTCATGAAAAAAACTAAAAAAATAGACAAAATGCCCAAAACTCCTTAAATCTGGTTCCACGTTACTAGATCTTTCATCTATGTATCACTGCTAAGTTATTTGAACCAAAATCTTGGGGAAAAAAAAAAGAAAAAAGAGTTCAAAATAAATACCTTTCTCTTTCTCAACCTGAAGCCTGCTTGACACTCTGAATGCCATCAATTCAAGCTAAGTTTTGATTTTATTTTTATTTTTTTATACGATGCATAGGGATGCCTTAGAGGTGAATAATATGAAGTCTCCCATCACGAAACTTTGACAATGAGGAAATAAATGGAAATAGGTAGCTTATGAGGGTTGTCGGCCGATATTTTCAAAATATTGGTCACAAACAATAATCGGCCAACATATTAGGGATATTTTGGTGATATAGTTCCCAAACCAGTTTGCCATAACATATTGTTGTTGTATGGGCTGACATCAGTATGTATTGTCTAATTCATATCAGTATTGGTTTACACATCAGCCAATATTTTAATGAATTGCTTTGGATTGAACCATCTAGTCATGCAGTTCAGCCTGCAGTTTGGTTTTTAAAACATCTGTTTCATGCGTATAATTTGCTTTACTTTTAGAAGGATAAGATAACATACCTTTTTTTTTTCTTACACCTCCTTGATAGTTTGAGTAAGCAACATCTATTTGTTATGAAATTGTGTTTATAATTGAGAAAAGCACCAAAGAACTCCAAATATAAAATTTCACGTTCCCCAATCTTGAAATTAAATAAAGATGAGTTGAATTGTGTTCTGGGAAACCCCATTTCATATGTCATGGTCGACTGAATGCCAATTGACTTGATCAGGTCTAGATGAGCACCTCTATTTTTTTTTCATATTGGGTGTATGACTCACCTCGTCAGTGGCTGAGAATTCAGATTTGATTTTAGCCAAAATTTAATTCCTTTGTGTCTTCATCACTATAAAATGATTCAGACCAGGCCCATTAAAAAAAGTGATTCTGACCAGGTCTCCCAATCATGTGGCCAGTTCCTTTTGCAATAAGTTTTTGGGCCTGAAAAGACTAGCCTTCGGCTTGACCCAAGGCCTAATATTGAAGGGAGGGTGTTTTCCTTTGGATAATTTTTTTTTAGATGAAGTTGGGTTAGCTGGGATCTACTGTATAGCCTTTTCTGTTTTCTTTTATAACACATATTCTATTGCATCCTTTAAGATGTGAACACAACATCATGTTTTGAGTTACCGTTCATGTCACTTGAAAATATTATAATATTGGTCAGCTTGAAATAATATGGATATTCATATGCAGGATTTTGGACATCGTGTGAGATTAGCAACTCATTCAAATTTCAAAGATTTTGTGTTGACTGCTGGGTTGGAGTTTTTTCAATTAGGTGGAGATCCAAAAGTTCTTGCTGAGTGTATGTGACCCACTGGCATGTTCTCTGTGCACATTTTCAGTAAACACATTTCAAGCAATTATATATTTTTAGATTTTTGTACACTTCCCCAACACACAACAACCCCCCTTCTCCACCCCACTCCCCTATGTTCCCATTTTTTTTTTTTTTTTTTCTGATTACAACAATGTTCCCATTTTCTGAGAAAAACTAAGGAATCTATATTTCTGATGTTCTTAGAGTCCTTCCTCAATTATTTAGTATGTTGCATCCCTCGTTCAACCTTCCTAATTCCATTTCTGCAGAACCAGATATCTTTCTGTTTCTGTGACCCTCTAGAACAATTCATTATTGTTGCAAAGATTGTTGAACTCCATAAAAGGGTTCTTCATTGCCTAATAAGTTGTTCTGTCCAACATTGTGTCATTCACACATGTAGACATGACTTAATAGAAAGAAAAATCTGAGTACTACCTTTTTTTTTTTTTTTTTTTTGTGTTTTTTGGTAGTATCATATCTACATCAAACAAATGCATTATCTAGTTATGTAGAATTGTTAGGTATGCAGGTCTATGTTTTTGATATTTTAGCATTTATGAACTAAATTCGTATAACAACAAAATGTCTGGTTTCCTTGGGTTGCCTTCGTGTGTTGCATTGTCCTTTTTCTGCAACAACATACTTGCATACTCAGGATAAATCATTGTTCATTGTTCAAACATTTTGGAGGTACCAAATTTTTGCAATGGTGGCTCTAGTTTTGGCTTTCAGTTTGATTAGTTTGTAACACCTAATTTATGGGCATTTGTTAAACTTTTCTTTCATATTGATATCTTTTCTACAGATATGGTCAAGAATAAAGGTTTCTTGCCGTCAGGACCTTCAGAAATAGCTATTCAGCGAAAGCAAATAAAGGAAATCATTTACTCTTTACTTCCAGCATGCAGAGATGCGGATCCTGAAAGTGGCGTCCCATTCAAAGTGGAAGCCATAATTGCAAATCCCCCAGCATATGGTTTGATTTTCTTTACACTATTTAATATTTTTTTTTTTCCATTTTTCATATCTTTTTGAGTTGCACATTTTGTTTTTCCTGTGTGTTTTTTGTTTCATTAAATACCCATTTCATGCTTTTCGTCCCAGTGTAGAATCCCAGGATGTTGATTGAAAAGAAAGAAAAATTTTAGGAGCAGGTAAATTTAACTTGGTTAGAGATCTTGATTTCAATTGCTGATCCAGTAAATTGCTTGCTCAGGGCATACACATGTTGCAGAGGCACTTAAAGTTCCACTTCATATATTCTTCACAATGCCGTGGACGTAAGTCTTGTTGTTTGGGTAAAATTCTTATTCATTATTGGATTCATCAAGTCATAATGTTCAAATATTATTCTCTGTGCTTCTATCCAGTGTCATTGATATCACATGGCCTTGTTAGTGTAATCAAGATGAAGCAAGTGATGATGCATTTGCATTCTGCTTATGCTTCCATATTAACTTTGGAATTCATTTCCATGGTCTTTTATGTCATGATGAACCGATATAACTTGCAAGTTTTAGTGCCGATGTTTCTCAGTACACCTTCTGTCTTTTAAGCAATATCTCCATTCTGAATATGTAAGTTGAGGCTCGTTTGAGATCACAGTGTGTTGTGTTTCTAACGTATTCGCAGACCTACTAGTGAATTTCCGCATCCTCTTTCTCGCGTCAAGCAGCCTGCTGCATATAGAGTGAGTGAATTTCATTTTTCTTTGGCTATCCTATAGTTTTGTGACCCTTTTATATTTAAGACTGGCCTGACCTTGCATCCTCTTGTTATATTCACTTAATTTTAATCCTGGATTTATTTTGCAGCTATCATATCAAATTGTTGACTCGTTGATTTGGCTTGGAATACGAGACATCATAAATGATTTCAGGAAAAAGAAGTTGAAGCTTCGACCAGTCACATATTTAAGTGGTTCCCATGGTTCTCCTTCTGATGTTCCTACTGGATATATGTGGAGCCCTCACCTTGTCCCCAAACCCAAAGGTCTCTCTTTCAAGTATCATCCACAATTATACCACAGCCTCTCCTCAGCTTGCGTGGAAGGGACTTCCCGTCCGTTCACGAATGTGGGGCCCACCTGGAACCCCACTTGGGGATTTTTCGATCCTCTCCTACCTACTTGTGTATGGTGATAGAGGCTCTGATGATCATCCTAAACCCTTGATCAATGGCTGACAAGTTTTCATTGTCCAGAATGAGTGTACGACCGATCGAATGGTCCAGTCCATTTGGGTGGGTGCCAAACCCTGAACCAGTGACTATCATGGGGTCCTTGTTGTGTGGCTCACTTAGATGGGCCAACAGTGGGCCCCACACAATGAGCGGATGGGAATCTCCTGTTCGTATGAGCTGAGAGGGGGTGCCATATATATATATATATATATATATAGGGGCAGCTCTCCTAAGCTCAAGCTTAGGATATGTAAGCTCAAGTGTGTGGTGGGGCCCACCTGGGGACCCACATGAGGATGGAGATTGGGGGGGATTTCAAGGATTCCCTAGGAGCCCCCTCTCTGCAAAAAAATCAACCCCAACCGTGATTTCTATGATCTCGATCTGACCTCAAAAGTTTAATGGTCAATAGTCCATTCGGATCGGTACACAGTCGATCCAACGGTCCAGTAAATTCGGATTGAACCGAAAGTTGGGGGTCGCGTGCTTGGTTCATTTGGATGGACCAAGGGTGGGCCCCACAAGTGTGAGCTTAAGGAATTGTATCCTAAGCTTACGCTTAGGAGAGCATGGCCTATATATATAATATATTATATATATATATATATATATATAAAATGCTCTTGTGAGGGGCTCTCACCATCTTATGGTGGTAGCATGCTAGTGTTTGGTCCCACTGATAATGGGGTTGGGGGGATAGAAAGAGCCATCTTGGATGGCCCTAGATATCAAGTTTGGGGTCAATCCCATGCCTCTAATCCCTTCATCCCTATCTCACAAGTTAACAGCTTTGCAGAAAAAATTGAACCCCGATCCAACGGGCCAATCCATTTGGATTAGTGCAAACCCAACGGATTTGGTATAATTTAGGGGGTCCCGTGTGTGTGGATGGTTCAAATTGGTGATCGGTAAGCCCTTGCATGCTACCTCTCACTGTAAGACGGTGACAACCCCTCACAGAAGCATCTCTCTCTCTCTCTCTCTCTCTCTCATATACACACACATTTTGATCGGTAGAGATGCATATTTATCAACAACTCAGATTGAATAGGTCTTTAGCCTAGTTGGGGATTACATCTTACACAAAAACTTGACATTACTTCAGATAGAGTCTTTAAATTGTCTATCTTGATTAAATAAATAAGTACCTTGGGCTTCAATACAGCCCCATGAAGTTGGATAGTAAAAAGTTTTTCAAACGCAACAGTCTTTTTATTACAGATGTGGTCTTTATGTTGGTTGCAACTCATCAGTTTCATCATTTTGTAAATAAGAAGCAGGGATGTTCTTCTTCTGCCCTTTCTATGTTTGGTTCACACTTTATCATAATGGAGTCTCGCTTTCTTTTCTTGATTTGTAGATTGGGGGCCTAAGATTGATGTGGTTGGATTTTGCTTCCTTGACCTTGCATCAAGTTATGAACCTCCAGAATCACTTGTGAAGTGGATCAAAGCTGGAGAAAAGCCTATTTATATTGGATTTGGTAGCCTTGTGAGTTTCATTTTCTTTTTTGGCCTTTTGAGTTTTCTTCTTCATAAATGTTTCAAAAGATTCTATAGCCAATTGATTGCTCATGCTAACCTTCCTTCACCTGGGCTCTAGACCAATGCATATTTCATGTTGGTTGGGGTGGAGTGGCACGGGGTTGGGGTATGCGGGTTGATTGGGTGTTGTTTATGATAGGTAGATCCTCATCAGGGAAGAGTCCAAAGGAGTTAAAAAAAAAAAAAATTAAATTTTTTATGGCAGTATTTGTGGAGGTTGGGTTTCAATTGAGAATTGGTTCTAAAGATCCTTTCTTGATTTCTTCTAAAGAGAGTTTCATATTGATTTCAAGTCAGCGGGAGAGTTCCATTGGAACTTATATTGTTGAAGTTGTAAAACCAAATAATTGAATTACTGTGAATTTGTTTCATGGAAAGAACATTAACGAATGGTCTTATTCTGCTAAAATGGCTATTTGTGGAACGAAGATTCTTGATTATATTGATAGGACTTGGGGGAATTATGGAATTACACAAGTCTCTACTGATGACCCTAAGTAATGTGATTGGGAATCTGAAAATATGTTAGAAGAGATGATTTGGATTCTAAACTCCATGGAAGGTCTTATGTTGCTAGTTTTCATCACTGTAAGACTCTTATGGAGTTCTTCGATTCAATGTCTGTTGCAAATACCCATAAGAAAGAATAATGCCCGAACCTATCAACTTGAGCTATCACACAATTCAAGCAGGGTGAGCAATCTTTAGGAGACTACGATGCTGAACTTCAATTAATGTGGCAAGAGTTAAGCTTGCATCTACCTAAGGACCAGAGAAGTTAGGGGCATGATAATGTATTTAGAGACCGTATGTGTGCACGTTCTGTCAGGATCCACATCTACCATTCGGAATTATGTTAACATTTATGATACCTTGATACTTGTACAAGCCCAACGTATCCGTGTCGGACCGATACGACACTTGTATCGGTACCTGATATTGCACCAATACTTCAGTTGGAACCCTAGGTTCAAGTAGATCTAGGGTTTTAACTTAGTACCTCTAAGAAACCAGCGAATAAAAAAAAGAAGGAAAAGATGAATGAAGAGAGGGAATTTGAGGGGCTAAAACAACAGAATGATCTACTCTATACATCAGGTCGACCATTCTTATATCATTAAATCATATCTTTTGAAAATTACAAAATAGCCCCTCAATTTCTTGATATTTATACCAAGGTCCCTATCATGATATAAATTATAAATGTAGGTCCTATTCTCTTAACTTATTATTAACACCCCCACCCCCTCCTCCCCTCTCTTCTCCTTTTCAAGCTAGTTCATAGAGGTTCATCGTGCCCAGCTTGGACACAACAATATGCTAGCTCTATTGACAACCTTGGTGAGAAAATCAGCTAACTGATCTTCAGTGTGAACTTGAATAAGCAACACATCATCCTTTTCAATTTTTTCCCAGATGAAGTGACAGTCGATTTCCACATGCTTTGTTTTTTCATGGTAGACAGGATTGTTAGCAAGTTCAATTGTTGAGATGCTATTAGAGTATAGATTCATTGGACCGCCTTACCTGAAACTTAACTTTTCCAATAAGATTCACAACTATAATAACTCACAACATCCATGGGCAACAACTCTATACTTTGCTTCTGCACTAGACTGAGCATTGACCACCTGTTTCTTGCTTTTCTAGGAGACTGGATTTCCTCCAACCATTGTACAGTTCCCTGTAGTGGGCTTTTCTATCTGTTAATGATCCAGCCCGATCAACATTAGTATATGCCACAGCCTTGGCATGCCCATGAGACCATGTATAGCCATAGGATTCCTTGACCTTGGGAACCTTTTAAGTATCTAAGAATCTTGTGTACCGCAGCGAGATGATCAGTTCTCAGAGCATGCATAAATTGACTAACCAGACTGGCAACATAAGAAATGTCAAGTCTAGTTATTATCAAATAAATCGGTCTCCCCACCAACCGTTGATACAGTCTCCTATCATGAAGTAACTCTCCGCTTCCGATGTGAAGGCCATGATTCTTTTCTATTGGAGTATCTGCTCGCTTAGCACCTAACTTCCCAGTTTCTGCAAGGAGATCAAGTTTGTATTTTCATTGTGAAATAACAATTCCAGTCTTTGATCGTGCGACTTCAATTTTGATGCAGGCTAGACCCGTGGTCTGCCAACTAATTGAGCTCAGTCCACAGGCCCAATAGGTCATTCATTTAGTTAGAAGTTTTAATTACTTAGGAGTCTTATTTAGAGAGTTGTGATTGATTTAGAAGTCATTAAAAGTAGGAGTTTTATTTTATTTGGATTGTAACCAAGTTTAGTTTCCTTTATTATTTAGGAAAAATAGAGTCCTACTAATTAAGGGGATGTCCAACCCTTCCTATAAATATGTAATCCATCCATTAGGAGAGTAGTCATGATTATTCAATAATAAAGACTTGTTTGTTTGGTTTTCTCTTTCTCTTCAATGGAAGAGTGCTATTGAGTTCTGAGAGGAATTCGGCCAATTCCCATATGCAGAGTTGGTCCTCGCTTGAATCCGTCCAGGACTTGGCGAACTCTCTTGTAGGGTTTGTCTACACCCATCCCATCACCACCCCCATCATCACTCGCGGATCCGAGGTTGCGTTAATTGGTATCAAAGCCGAACGATCCATTGATCGATCGGCGTGTTACCCATTTCGATCCGCCCCATTACATAATCCATCTGTCCATCTTCTACCCACCCCTCCCCGTTGCTGCCTTGTTGCCTAATCCCTAACCACATCTCCCTCGGCCAAGCCCTAAAATTGTCCCTGATACTGAACCGCCAAACCGAAGCCACTGAAATATCCTATCCAACCATCCACCTATCACCCTAGATCATTGTTTCCCAAAACCTAGCCCCTGCCCCTAGCCGATCACACCTAGCCGATCAAAATCCCTGCTACCCCACTCCACCATTCCATCTCAACTCACTATCCAAAACCGATCAACCCATTGTTGCCATAGAAAAAAATCTAAAACTCCTAATTTTAATGAATTCTAAATCAATCACAACTCTCTAAATAAGACTCTTAAGTAATTAAAACTTCTAACTAAATGAATGACCTATTGGGCTTGTGGACTGAGCCCAATTAGTTTGCAGACCACAGGTCTGGCTTGCATCAAATTCCTAGGAAATATTTCAATAAACCTAGATCTTTGATCTCAAACTTTGTTTCAAAAAAGCTTTTAGTCGAGAGATTTCATCAACATCACTTCCAATGACATCACAACAAGTATCCATCATATTTTTTTCTTTTCACAAAGATAGTGTGATCCTCACAACACCTTCGGAACCCATACTCAATCCTAACTCTACTAAACCTTTCAAACAAGTATCAAGGTGACTATTTAAGTCCATACAAGGACTTATTCAGAAAACAACCTTTGTCATCTTGTCCATTAACAACGAATCCAGGTGGAGGGTCCATATAAACCAATTCCGTTAAATCCCCATGGAGGAATGCATTTTTCACATCTAGTTGATATGATGGCCAGTCAGAATTTGCTGCCAGGGATAATGATACTCGAATAGAAGTCAATTTAGCAACATGGGAAAAAGTTTCAAAGTAATCAACCCCATATGATAACCAATCGCTGAAGCGAGGTGAATGGTCAAATTAAGAGACAAGAAAAAAAGAGGGGTCAAATAAAAAACTGATGGCCTTTTGTCATTTAGTGAAATGAGAAATGTGGCCTTTTGACTTTTTTTTTTCTTTTTTAAAGAAGATTGTGTTTTGTCATTTAGTGGCTTGGGAAAATAACTTTTTGACTTATTTGGTAAAAACTAGAGGCGTTTTTTGAAATATTGTACTTTTTTATTTGACCCCTTTTATTTTATTCTATCTTGAAATGACCCTTCACCTCACTTTACTAGTAAAGTAAATTTACCAAACAGGCCCTTTAGCAACAAGACTTTCTTTATATCTGCTAATTGTACCAACCAGATTGTACTTTAAGGTGAACACCCACTTACACCCAATAGTATGCTTTCTTTCTGGAAGAGTAGTCAACTCCCTAGTATGATTCTTTTCCAAAGCATTCATTTTCTCCTCCATTGCTTCTCTCCACTTAGGATGAGTCAAGGCCATTGACACATGCTTGGGTATACATTTGGAGGCTTGGTTAGAAATAAAGGTTTGATTAGTAGGGGATAAATGATTGTATGAAACAACATTATGAATAGGATGATGAGTAACACAGGTTCCTTTGCGTAGGGCAACAAGAATATCTTAGTCAGGGAAACTACATGTATGGGGAACAACTTCAAATGAAGAGGTAGAAGGATCTGAATCCCGATTCGGAGCATCAGACGATAGCATAGATGAGAGCAATGGTCTATTTCCCTTTTTCTTCCTCGAATATACTCGTAGTGGTTTCCGGAGCTTCTCTATTACCTAACTTTTCTCTGGAGTGAAGGACTCTGTACCTTTTTCATTTGGTGATCTGGGATACAATGGGGGAGACACAGATTCAACTAAGAGGTACAATCTCTTTTTCACTTCCTTTTGGTAGTAATTCCTTATTTTCGGAGGAGAAAAAAAGAATATCTTCATGAATCTAACATCCGTTTTCACAAACTGATGACTTCTACTGCCAAGAGCATAGCATTTGAATCCCTTTTTGTGAACTAGGATATCCAAAAAAGATGCATTTGACAGCCTTTGGATCCAATTTATCTCGTTGATGCTTTGGAATGTGAACAAAGCATATGCATCTGAACACTTCTGGAGGAACCTGGAACGATGGTGTACTGGGACACAATACTTCCGTTGGACTCTTTCCTCCCAATGTCTTGGTAGGCATTCTATTTATTAAGTATGATGCCTTTAAAACTCCATCTGACCAAAAGGTCTTCGGAACATTCATCTTTTAAAAGAAGAGCTCTAGTAACCTCTAATAGGTGTCTATTCTTATGCTCTGCAACACCATTCTTCTATGGTGTATATGCCATGAGGTCTGTGATTCAATCCCATTTTAGGCAAGGTAACCCTGAAAATTGTTGGAGGTGTACTCTCCTCCGTTATCAAACTGAACTGCTTTGATTCTTTTGTCAAACTTATTTTCAATCATTATATGATACATTTTAAAAATATATAGGGCCTCATCGTTAGATTTTAAAAGATACACCCAAATCACCCGAGTTGCATCATCAACAAAAGTCACAAAATACCGATGTAACAGGAGCATACCAAACATCAGAACGAATTAGATCAAATGGACTAGTACTTCACTACTTCTTTTATTAATATTAACTGAGTACAATGATCTTTTATTCTTAACAAATTGACAAGCATCACATTTCAAACTACTATTAGGTTTATTTGTAAAATCCAGAAAAGAAATATTCCTATGACATTGCAGTGGCGCATTGTTAACCAAGGCCCAAGGCCCAAGGCCCAAAGCCCATTAGTAGTCAATCCAATGCTATATCTCACGTGGAAACAGCTGTAACCTTCCTTTTGTGATTAGCAATTGTTGTAATTAGTTGTTTTCTTAACTTAGATTAGTGATTGATATATTTAGATTGTTTTCCTTTCTTAGAGCCTTGATTAAAGGCATGTAAATACCTATATATTGATGGATGATCTCCATAGAAAGACACACAAAATTAATACATTCTCAAGAGTATATTCAAACTCTTTTTGTGATCGTGAGTTTATCATGGTATCAGAGCGAGGCTCATGATCATCTAGTTTCTTTTCTTCCAAAGCAATCAAGGTATAGAGAGGAATAAATCTCTCTCTCGTGCAGAAAACAGATCCAGGCATCTGTTTAAGCAATTCCAGCAACATTCACCATCTGCGACAGTTCCATCATCTTGGTGGCCCACCCCTGATCATCAGATCAATCTTCAGAAACTACTCAGACATGGTCGCCTGATATTTCTAGGATTATTGGCAATTTTTTCAGGATTTTTCAGCACCTCCAGGTAGTCTTTTTGATCATTCTCGTGTTCTTTCAAAAAATTCCTCTAGTTTCAATCAAGACCGTCCAGATTCTTAGATATTCAGCGGAATAGGTTCAAACCTGTTCCAGTAGGTGCGAAAATACTGTGCCTTCTTGGATCACACATCTGATCAGCTTTCAGATCCTGCTGTGGGGCCCATGTAGAAGATCTGAAGCTTCAATCTGGGTCGTCTGAGGCCTTTTTCTCACTGTTCTTGGTCTAACTTGGATTCTTTCTTCTCTGCTTGGTTGGATCTTGCCATCTGCACACTGAAACAGTTTTCATACAACTGTTGCTTGATTTGATTACTGTTTATTACTTAAAATTTTTTCAATCTAATATTGAGATGGACAAATCTGAGGTTACTTTGATAAAATTCAGTGGACAAAATTACCCTGCGTGGTCTTTCCAATTCCAAATATACCTAGAAGCTAAGGAATTGTGGGGTTTTGTTTCTGGTGCTGACCCTACACCTACTGAGGATGAAAAAAAGATTTCTTCTTGGCATACTAAAGATGCCAAAATCAAATCATGGATTCTGGGATCCGTCGAGCCCCAACTGATAATGAATCTCAAGCCTTACCCTACCTCTAAAGCCATGTGGGGGTATTTGAAGAAAGTATATCATCAAGATAACTCTGCGCGTCAGTTTCATCTTGAATGCGCGATTGCTGAATATGCACAAGGGACCTTGTCCATACAAGACTACTATTCCGGATTCCGTACACTGTGGTCAGAATACGATAGTATTAAGTATGCGGATGTAGCTGCAGATGTTTTGACAGTGATACAAGATCTTCAGGCCTCTAGTCAAAGAGATCAGTTTTTGATGAAACTGCGAAGTGAATATGAAAGTGTCCGATCTGCCCTGATGAATCGGATGCCTTTACCTTCATTAGATGTTTGCTTGAATGAACTCTTACGCGAAGAACAGCGCCTTACGACCTCGGCTCACATCGCTCAACAAAAACCTGAGACCTATTCAGTCGCGTTCTCGGCAAACAAAGCTTCTCAGCCTCCGCCTCATGACTTGAGCAAAATACAATGCTACAGCTATCAAAAATTTGGACATCTTGCATCTCAATGCAAACAGAAGGTCTGCCGTTACTGTAAAAAGTCGGGACATATCATCTCTGAATGTCGCCGCCGCCCACAACGTCCATCTCCGCAGTCTCAGACTCCACAGTCTCAGACTCCACATGCCTATGTTGCTTCTTCAGATATGCCTACTCCTACATCTGCATCTTCACAGCTTGGGCCCTCATCTTCTCTCACTCCTGAATTGGTCCAACAAATGATTGTCAATGCTCTTTCTGCATTTGGTCTATCAGGTACATCCTCTCCATCATCCACTTGGTTCCTTGATTCCGGGGCGTCTAATCATATGACGTCTTCCCGTGCCCCACTCTCAAATGTGCAAAAATACAATGGCCATCTTCAAATACAAACTGCTAACGGGGACCATGTTCCCATCACTGCTGTCGGTGACATTCCTGGTCCCATTCCGTTGAAAAATGTTTATCTGTGTCCCAATTTAACTTCAAACCTTTTGTCCGTCGGACAGCTTGTTGAAAATAATTGTAACATCTCTTTTTTTTCTTCTGGTTGTGTTGTGCAAGACCAGATGTTCGGAAAGGAGATCGCGAGGGGGCCTAAGTGTGGACGCTTGTTTCCGCTGGATCTTTCTAAAATTTCTAGGAATCAATTTGGCAATAATGTGTTTTGTTTTTCTCTTAGCGATAATTGCCGGTTGTGGCATAATAGACTCAGACATCCTAATTCCAAGGCTTTGTCCCTTATGTTAAATTCTGGTTTATTAAATAAATCTATTGGTTTATCTTCTTGTATGCCTTTTGAGTGTGCTACTTGTAAAATGGGAAAGAGCAAAACTCTTCCGTTTCCTCATTCAACTTCACACACCTCTCAGTGTTTTGATTTAGTTCATAGTGATGTATAGGGAATTGCTCCAGCTCTTTCACACGCTCACTACAAATATTTTGTGACTTTCATTGATGATTTCAATCGGTTCACATGGGTCTACTTTCTGCATTCCAAATCTGATGTTTTTAATGTTTTTAAAATTTTTTTAGCTTATGTTGAGAATCAATTTTCCACCTGTATTAAAATCTTGCGATCTGATTCAGGCGGAGAATATGTATCCTTAGATTTTCAACGGTTTTTGCAAAACAAAGGTATTATTTCTCAAAGATCTTGTCCTTATACTCCCCAGCAGAATGGAATCGCTGAAAGGAAAAATAGACATCTCCTTGATGTCACTCGTTCCCTTCTTCTTGAATCATCGGTTCCTACCCGTTTTTGGGTTGAGGCTCTGGCTAGGCAGCTCATCTTATTAATCGTATGCCATCAACCTCCATTGAAAATCAAAGCCCATATTATCGATTGTACAAGACCTCTCCATCCTATGATGATCTTCATGTTTTTGGCTCCACTTGTTTCGTGCACTTGCCTCCTTCTGAGAGGACAAAACTAACGGCACAATCAGCTCAGTGTGTGTTTTTAGGTTATGCACCCTTCCAGAAGGGGTTTCTTTGTTATGATCCTCACATTCGTCGTTTACGTACCTCTAGGAATGTCGTTTTCTTTGAACAACAGTATTTTTTTCAAAAACACATTGATCCTCCTGACTTCTCTTTGGTGTCTTTACCTGGTTTTTCTGACAACACCTCAGTTGTTCGTTTTAATCCTAACTTTGTGTATCACAGACGGAACAGAGAAGCACCTCCCAAGGAACCCCCTCCTGATCTTCCTCCGGCATCCGGTCCACCTCAGGCACTTGGTCCATCTGGCCCTCCTTAATTGCGTCGCTCTACTCGCATTTCGGTACCACCTGACCGCTATGGGTTCTCCCATACTTCCTTAATGGCCACTTTGTCTTCTTCTTCCATTCCCCAATCCTATTCTCAGGCTGTGCAGGATACATGTTGGAATAAGGCTATGCAAGATGAATTGGCTGCTTTAGAGAAAAATCATACGTGGGATATTGTCCCCTCTCCTGTGGGTGTCAAACCTATTGGCTGCAAGTGGATCTTTTCTCTCAAGTTAAAATCAGATGGCACTCTAGATCGGTATAAGGCGCACCTTGTTGCTCTCGGAAATCGGCAGGAATGTGGCATTGATTATGATGAAACCTTTGCTCCCGTCGCCAAGATGACCACCGTACGCATCATCCTTGCTGTTGCTGCCTCTCAGTCCTGGCCTCTCTATCAAATGGATGTCAAAAATGCGTTTCTTCATGGTGATCTCAAAGAAGATGTTTATATGCGTCTGCCTCCGGGGTCCTCCTCTGAAAAGGGTATGGTTGCTAAGCTTCGTCGCTCTCTCTATGGTCTGAAGCAAGCTCCTCGCGCATGGTTTGAGAAATTTCAAGATGCCCTTCTCCATTTGGATTTTCATCCTAGCCAGTATGATCCTTCCATGTTCTTACATCATGCTCCATTTGGGATTGCTGTGCTACTAGTCTACGTGGATGACATTGTCATTACTAGTCCCAATGCACAAATGATTCAGGCAATCCAAGCTTCTCTTCATCAGACATTTCAAATGAAGGATCTCGGCCCTTTACACTATTTCCTTGGTCTTGAAGTTCATCAATCGCCTAAAGGTATAGTTCTCAATCAGCACAAATACACAGTTGATCTTATTGACTTGGCTGGCCTTACCTCTTCCGCTCTTGTAGATACGCCGGTCGAACTGAATGTCAAACTCAGTCGTGAGGAGGGCGATCTTCTTTCTGATCCTACTGCCTATCGCCAATTAGTTGGCAGCTTGATCTACCTCACGATCACTCGTCCTGATATTTCTTATGCAGTCAACCTGATGAGTCAGTTCATGATTGCTCCTCGTCACCTTCATCTGGCTGCTGTTCGCCGCATCATTCGGTACTTATTCGCACACCGACTCGTGGGTTGTTCTTTCCATCTAACAATCCTCTATCTTTCAAAGCTTATTTAGATGCTGATTGGGCTGGTTGTCCGGATACTCGCAGATCGACGACTGGATGGTGCATGTTTTTGGGTGATAGTTTGATTTCCTGGAAATGCAAGAAACATGACAAAGTTTCCAAATCTTCTACCGAGGCTGAGTACCGGGCTATGTCTGCTGCGTGCTCCGAAATTCTTTGGCTCCGTGGTCTGCTCTCTGATATTGGTTTTCCAGTAGAAGGAGCTACCCCCCTCTATGCGGATAATACAAGTGCAATTCGGATTACTGAAAATCCGATTTTTCATGAACGCACTAAACACATCGAGGTTGATTGTCACTTCATCCGTGATGAGTTCAAACGTTATGTCATCAGCCTTCCACATGTCTCCACTGACCTTCAAATTGCTGATATTCTCACCAAAGGTCTTCCACGACCACGCCATCGGTTCTTGGTTAGCAAATTGATGCTTGTTGATTCTCCCGCATCAATTTGAGGGGGGGTGTTAACCAAGGCCCAAGGCCCAAAGCCCATTAGTAGTCAATCCAATGCTATATCTCACGTGGAAACAGCTGTAACCTTCCTTTTGTGATTAGCGATTGTTGTAATTAGTTGTTTTCTTAACTTAGATTAGTGATTGATATATTTAGATTGTTTTCCTTTCTTAGAGCCTTGATTAAAGGCATGTAAATACCTATATATTGATGGATGATCTCCATAGAAAGACACACAAAATTAATACATTCTCAAGAGTATATTCAAACTCTTTTTGTGATCATGAGTTTGTCACGCATGACCAAGACGACAATGCCACAGAGACACTTGATTCTCATTAACAACTTCAGTCTGTAATGCTTGACTCTAATTGCTTCAAGTCCAAGGTGTAAATACCATTCTCTCACTACCACCACCAATCTTCTTTCCTATCCTCGGATCCTGAAAAACACGGCAAGAAGGATAAAAGACAACACAACAATTAAGGCTCTTGGTTAATGCAGTAACAGGCAAAAGATTGAATGAAAAATTGGGAACATGAAGAACAAATGATAAGGATTGGTTGGGTAAGATGCAGATAGTTCCTTTCCCAGCTACTTGGGTATAGGAATCATCAACAATTCTCATGCTCCCATCAGCAGTAGAAGTGTAGGACTGAAACGCAAAACATTTACCCGTCACATGGTCGGTGGCCCTTGAATCAATCACCCAAGCAAAAGAAGCAAAGGAGGCAAATGCAGTAGGATTATGGGAAGAAGCCATACCAACTGAAGAGTCCTGAGTTGCACCCTCTAATGCAGCCAATCTTTGACAAAGAATTGTGAGCTCATCTTTCCAATTCTGTGTGTCAACCTTACAATTTGGCTCTTGTTCATTAGAACCACTAGGGTGTTTCACCTCTGCTGGTGTTGCAGATACAGTTCTTGGCTTACCATGGAAGTCCCAACAGTTTTCCCGAGTATGTCTAGATCTCCCACAATGAGTGCAGAAAGGTTTGTCACGATTAGGATTAGGTTGTCCACCATAACCCTGTCTAGCATTCGGTGGTGGTCCTCGACCACTGCCACCATGTTCACCATTATCACCCATACCTCCACCTACATGATTAGTTCCACGGCCACATCCTCTGGCACCACTATAACCACCATATCCTGTATTTTGCATTGTGTTACCAACATTATTGTTTATAGGGGCATATCTCTCAGGTACCACATCAGGTTTCGGATTCATAACCAGCTGATGACTCTCCTCTCCTTGCAGCAGAGCAAAAACTGTACCAATGGGAGGCAACGGATCTTGACTTGTTACTTGTGTGTGAATAGATTCATACTTTGGGTTAATGCTGCCCAAGATTTCAAATATATGTTGGTCTTCTCGTAGTTTTGCCTGATTCTTAGCATAAAAGGGTTCAAGGCTCATGTAAGACTCTTAACTCTATCCACAATGCCCGGAATCAAGAGTAATAATCTCCAATCGAGAGAGTTCCTTGTTTAATACCAGCAATCTCCATTTTCGATTCTAAAATCTTGGCGTTATTCCTCTTTTGGGCATAAGTTGCCTCAATCGACTCCCAGAGTTGTATTCTTAGAATATTTAAAACTCTTGGTGATTCCTTCCTCCATCAAATTAAGAATCCAATTCATTATCAACATATTTTCTGAAACCCAATCTGAATATTTAGAATCTTCTTTTGCAGGCTCCTTGATACTGCCATCAATGTCACCGGGTCTTTTGGATCCTCCGATGGCCATTCTGGATGCATGGGTCCAGTCCTTATAATTAGAACTGTTGAAAAGACTCGGTGTTAGCCTTGTATTTGGATTAACAACATTAGGAAGAAGTTGTTGACCAGATCCCATGGAACCTTCACCCTTGGACTCTATTGAAATTTAAATCTCAATTAATCTTCAATTTGATTAATCCCACGACAATGAAACAACAAAAAAATAAAATAAAATAAAAAATAAACTGTGAATAAGGATGAATGCTACCTGTCCAAACGACCCACCAATACAACTCCTGTCGGCACACACCAGAACATATGCCAAAGAGGCCTTGTTGATTTGAAACGCTATCGACTGCACCAACATACAATTAAAAGGAGTTACCAAATTATCGCCACGCTCTCAGATACCACCAGATCACCCTTTAGGACTTGGAAAAACACCAACAAAGACAACTGAACCAGAAGTTCACCAAATGAAGTCACCAGACCCACAACCGATTACTCGAAACACACTTTTTCACCAAATAGCAGCATTGACAAGCCCTTTTTCATCAAACAAAGTCACTAGAGCCACAAACGACTACTTGAAACACACTTTTTCACCAAACAACAGCATTGACAGGCCCTTTTCATCAAACAACTGCATTAATCATTTTTGTTTATTCTTCTTACCCTTGTCCAGCCTCCAAATACACATTTGAACTAATTCTGTATGCTACAGCCAAAAGATTGTGTGAAGAGGAGTAGGGCCAAATAATAGCTCAAGTCTTTAAATATTTCCAATGGCTAGTGTTAGAACTTAAAATCCAAAGAGGATTCATGCGCAAGGTCTAAAAGACCTTGGGGGATTGTGCTTATAACGACCTGGAATCTGGGGCCCATCGAATTCCACACCGTAACCAGCAAGTAGCATAACCACAACATAAATCAAATCATCCAGGCCTAATCACCAGACTTTTACCTAAAATCTGAATCTTTAATTGAGTGAATATCCAAATCCAATAATAATGTCCAAATAAAAGAAATAAACTACAAAATCCCAAAAATAGTCCTTGTAATTTAAAAGAATCAACTAAAGAATGTATCTAATTAAAATTGTTTGTGAGTCCCAAACGCTCAGCCGCTGACGCCAAAGCCCATTTCTTCATCATCTGGAACTTCCTACCTTTATATGTTTGTCATACCTGGGATTGGGTCAAAAACACAATCAGTCTCACTGAGTGAATAGATTGCTACATTTGCAAAATTGTGTGCAACATTATAATGAAAACACCGCCTAACCACCGTGTGCACAGTCTTCCAAAAGTAAACATGCACCTCAACAGTGCCTCTAAAACGCAAAGGGCGTGCTATGGTCAGTCGAACGGCTGACCTATAGCCAAAGAAAGTGCAACCAACTAAAGTCAGAAAAATTACGCAGATGGCCTAAAAGCCACGTAAAAAATCCATCTCTTAGCCTCAAGTGTTGGTGCATCTAGGGGTGTCCAATTGGTAGGTCCAACAATATTTCGAAAACAACCTTTTCTAATATTTTCCAATATTGTTATCCAGATAATTTGAAAATTTGCTCTTACGGATGTCTTAGGGTTTCATCAACCTCCATTCCCTTACCATCTTGGTACTTCGTAAGGACTGTCAATCTAGGAACTTGTATCATTAAGTTAGCTATAACTTAGGCACTCTACTTGTATTCGAAAGTTAGCTATAACTTAGGAACTTGAATTGTATTGGGATACTAATAAAAGGGTAATGAATCCCTAAATAATGAGTAGGATACAACCCTAAGGGGTACACGTTTTCCTCCTCCAATACTCTTGTTTCCTCCATGAGTGTGCAACTGACATGGTATCAGAGTCTAGTGCTTTATTTTCTTCTCATTATTTTCTCCAATGATTTGTATGATCATCCTCCACATCTTCCAAGGTCTGGAAGCCCTCAGCGCTACTTCAGATCATCACTGACCCTCCCTGATCATCTTAGATCATCTCAGATCCGACGTGGCCCACTTCAGATCATCATCAACACATCTGCGGAAGCAGCCCAGTGTGGTCGCAGGGATTTTTCAGGAACTCTAGTGATTTTTTCAGCAATTTTTTATAATCAGAGGTAGGCCTTCTGTCAACTTCTGTGGATTTTCAGGTTTATCCACTTGTTTTCATCACAGCCACACATTATCTTGGATCTGAATTGGATTCTGCTGAGACTACTTCTATCAGTTGCATAGAAGATCTGTGCATCCATCTTTACCTTCAGATCTGTCATCATATCAACTGGTGGGGCCCACGTGCATATCGGCACCTTGAAGACAGGCTTGTCAGTGCATTGTTTTGTTTCTGTTACTGTTTGTAACATTCAGCAGCGCAGGTCTTTTGGTTTTTGGCTGATATTTCTTCCATCCAGTGCTTAAACCTTCTGCGCCCTCATCCCCAACCTAAGATCTGTACCTTAATCATCTGGTGGGGCCCATGAACACAACCCAACTGCTGTGTTGGTTTGCCAGCCCTGTTTGGGCGACGGTTTGCAATTTTCTCATATACTGTCTGATGCAATTGTTCTGGAAACAGTTCTGATAACTATTCTGAATTGTTTTGGTGTGTGGTCGTCTCTTCTATCATCTTCTATTGCCCTTCTGATTGATCTGTCACATAATGGAGAAATCTGAGATTGCCCTGGTTCGCTTTGATGGCAAAAATTACTCCTCTTGGGCCTTTCAGTTTCAAATTTACTTAGAAGGAAAAGAACTATGGGGATAGATTGATGGGTTTGAAAGTAATCCGGAGGAAGATGACAAAGATTTCCACCTGGAAAACTAAGGATGCCAAAATAAGAACTTGGTTACTGGGCTCTGTTGAACCACATTTTATCCTCAACCTGAAGCCTTGCAAATCTGCATGTGAGATGTGAGACTATCTTAAGAAGATTTATCAGCAAGGTAATGCTGCTCGCCAATTTCAATTGGAGCTTGATATCTCTCAATTTACTCAAGGCACCCTGTCTATACAGGACTATTACAATGGATATCGAAGAATGTGGTCGGTATATGATGAGATCAAGTTTGCCACTGTGTCTGAAGCACTTCTACCCGAACTTCTCCCATTACAACAAAATAGCCATCGCGACCAATTTCTCATGAACCTTCGTCCGGAGTTTGAGATAGTTAGATCAAACTTAATGAGCCGGACTTCTCTTCCCAGTTTAGATGACTGTCTTCAGGAACTTCTGCAGGAAGAACGTCTATTTACCAAAACTTCTATGGAACAACTGCGATCTGCTGAGGCTCCACTTGCCTATGCTGCTACCACCAGACCACCTCCCAGAGACATCAGTAAAGTTCAGTGCTTTAATTGTAAGAAATAAGGTCATTATGCAAATCAACGCAAAGCAAAGATCTGCAGGTATTGTAAAGCCACTGGTCACGTTATTGAAGAATGTCGGAAAAAGGGTCGCAATTCTACTTCCTGCAACTATTATACGCCGTCGACTCCTAGTGCTTACACAGTGACCTCTCAACAATATTCAAACTCTATGACTTTAGTGGTTCCCTCCAGTATGATTCTTCTTCACGGCTTGGTTCCTCATTACAATCTGCAGCTCCATCTCCTCTCACTCCTGATATGGTAAATCAAATGATTATCGATGCCTTAGCATCTATAAACATCTTAGGTATTGATTCGTCTCTGTCTCATACGTGGTACTTAGATTCTGGAGCAAGTAACCATATGACCTCTTCACCCACTAACTTGCAAAATGTTGTTCCTTACACTGGTACTCTTACTGTTTAAACTGCAAATGCAGACCATCTTCCCATCACCTCTGTTGGTGATACCTCTGGCCCCTTACCATTAACCAATGTTTTAGTGTTTCCTCATCTTGCTACAAATCTGATTTCTGTAGGTCAACTTGTTGAGAATAATTACAATGTTTCTTTTTCTTCTTCTGGTTGTGTTGTGATGGACCCAAAGTCGGGCGAAGTGATCGCGAAGGGGCCTAAGCGTGGTAGAGTGTTTTCCTTTCCAGTTTCTACATTTACTTATAACAAATTTTTTCACCAGTTGATTTATTTTTTTCATTAGAATAGTTCTCGATTGTGGCATAATAGACTTGGTCATCCGAATGCATCTACGATGTCTACTTTATTCAAATCTGGATTATTAAATAAACCTTTTGATTCTGCTTCTTTTGAATGTGACGCTTGCAAATTAGGAAAAAGTAAAACTTTACCTTTTCCTCACTCCACAACACGGAGCACTGAATGTTTTAACTTAATTCACAGCTCCCATGGCAATTTCAAGTACTTTGTTACGTTCATTGATGACTACAACTAGTTTACTTGGGTTTATTTATTGCATTCTAAGTCTGATGTTCTTAATGCTTTTCAATTTTTTCTTACCTATGCTGAAACCCAATTTTCAAAATGCTTTAAAACTTTGCGCTCAGATTCAGGGGGGGAGTATGTTTCCAATGATTTTCAATCTTTGCTAAAAACTAAAGGGATCATTTCTCGACTTTACCTGTCCGTATACTCCTCAACAAAATAGAGTCGCGGAACGGAAAAACAGACATCTTCTTGATGTTACTCGAACACTACTGATTGAATCATCAGTCCCTCCACGTTTTTTGGGCTGAAGCTCTCACTACTGCATTCCATTTAATCTTCCATCCCCTACCATTGCTCAATTAACACCGCATTTTAAATTGTTTGGTCATCATCATGTGTTTGATCACCTACATACCTTTGGATGTGTTTGCTTCGTTCATTTACCTTCCACAGGACGGACAAAATTAACCGCACAATCTCGCCAGTGTGCTTTTTTGGGTTATGCCACCAATCAAAAAGGTTTTTTGTGCCATGACGCCATTGGTCGTCTCATCAGGGTTTCTCGTAATGTTATTTTTTTTAAATCATTATTTTTTTCAAAATCACTTGGGTTGTCCTCATCCCTCTTCTCCCGCTTTCTTACCGAGTTTTTCAGATAAAAAAACCGTTACTAGGTTTCATCCTGACTTTGTTTATCATCGTCGGAAAAAATCTACCACTGCAGATGCCCGTCCTCCTGATCCTTCGCCGGCCACTGGTTCCACAACTCCTTATATCCTGCGTCGCTCCTCCAGAACTTCTCGACCACCTGAGCGGTATGGATTTACACACACTTCTTTGATGACAAACCTATCCTCTGTTTCTATTCCCAGTTCCTATTTGCAGGCAGTACAACATGATACTTGGAATCAAGCTATGAGGGCAGAATTAGATGCTTTAAATTATAATCACACTTGGGACATTGTGTATTGTCCTTCAGCAGTTAAACCAATCGGTTGTAAATGGATCTTCTCTATCAAACTTAAATTTGATGGCTCCTTGGATAGAGACAAAGCTAGACTTGTGGCTCTCGGAAACATGCAAGAATATGGCATTGACTACGAGGAGAAGTTTGCACCTGTGGCCAAAATGACAACTATTCAGTTACTTCTCGCCGTTGCCTTAAATTCTTGGCGTTATACCAAATGGATGTTAAAAATACTTTTCTCCATGGGGATCTGAAAGAAGAAGTCTACATGAGGATACCACAGGGCGTCACCTCTCCATCTAAAAATTCTGTCTGTCACCTCCGGTAATGTCTTTATGGCCTAAAGCAAGCACCTCGGGCGTGGTTTGAAACTTTTAGGGGGCGGTTATGCACAAGTGGCTTTACTCAGAGCCCTTACGATCCCTCTCTGTTTCTGCAAAGAACATGTACTGGTGTTACTGTTTTACTTGTGTATGTTGACGATATTATTATCACTAGTACTGATGATAGTATGATCAAATCTATACAAGCCTCTCTCCATGATTACTTCAATATGAAGGATTTGGGCCCTTTACATTATTTTTTGGGCTTAAAAGTGCATCAATCTCCCAAAGGCCTGTTTCTCAATCAACACAAATACACATCTGATCTTATTGAGATCGCTGATCTACATGAATCTTCGCCAATTGATACACCTTTAGAGGTCAACCTAAAATTGAGTAAAGATGGTGGTGATCTTCTTCCTAATCCATATACCTACAGGCGCTTGGTGGGCAGCCTGGTCTATCTCACCATCACTCGACCCGACATATCCTGTGCTGTCATTCTAGTGAGCCAATACATGACATCTCCTAGACACCTTCATCTGTGTCACGAACCAAATTTCGGGGCCTTGTCGGATATCCGGATCGTGATTATTTAATTATATTTATCATGTATATATCAAATAATTTTTACAAGGAATCAGGCATTTAGTTCAAAATATATTTCCAATCATAATTATCAATTATCTCTAAGTAATCAAACTTATTATGTTCTGTCTCAATTCAATAATGTGATTAAATCCTTAAGTGTCTTCTCCTAACAAGGACTAATAAGACTATCATCTATTTAAGCTTTTTCTCGTTCTCTCTTTCAGCCACGCATGCCGAAATCTACGTGCTGATCGTCACTTCGTTCTGGCCCACCTACAATATGATTACTTGAAGGGGGCAACACAACATAAGTATTACTGGTGAATGAATATTCCTAATTACACAAACAACATAAAACATAACATCACATGATCAACATATTTGAATCAATATAACAAATACCATCAAAAGTACATCCATATACATATTCATGCCCATGCACATTATAACGCCTCAAAGGCCCATCGTATACATGTATACTGGTCACCATGACCCTGTCTCATCAGACACGTCCACTAAGGACCAGCCATCATAATGGCCACTCACGTCCACTAAGGACCAGCCGCTATAACGGCCCGGACACCAGGTCAAACATCCCAAGTTTGGGACATAGTGCACAATATCTCATAATCACTTAGTAACCAGAACTCATTATCATTAAAATCTTACACAATCAGTAGTATGGATCCAACCCTTATACACTTCACTAATTGATGCCCCACTCCAAATCATAATTGTTATTGAATGGTAAAGAAGTGGTTCACCTTTACAGAATATTACTCAAAGTGACAGAATCATGCCAATCTTCCAAAACAATTCATACAATTTATTATAACTACATAAAAACTTAATTAATATGGATGGAAGAGTTACATGGTAATTATCTACCAAGTCTAGGGCAAACCCCAATTATAAATTTCATCCAGCCACATCTAAACATACAGAAATTAGCATAGGAAGTGGTTCACGACTGAAATCATCTTGGCCTAAGATACAATGGGTCCCATTGGTCTAAATCATGATCATGTCTACTTTCTAGGGTCGCCCAAGGATAGGCTTTACTCTTAATGGATTGGATTCACCATCAGACATCATTACTGGGCCCCACAGTCTCAACAAATACAAACAAAATTAATGAATAAGCTTCACAGTTAACAAAATTGAAGTATCTCGATAACTGGGCAGATGAGCCCAGGCCACATGGGACCACTACCATTGAGGTTGTCCCTGAGCCCCCTTCAATATGTGGGGTCCTAATCTATGATTACATTAGATAGTGGGTCCTAATGTGGATGTCGACCGAACTACCCTGTTTTCCCAATATAATGTCTCTGTTGCAAATAATCGAATAGATGGGGGCCCAAATAGGGCCCACTTCACATGGGTCCAGGTCTTCTAGGGTCGACCAAGGGCCATTATAGGATGTGGGGTCTTGATCATTGATCAGATCATGTAATGGGTCCCAGTGCAGATGTCGACCCACAACCCTATTTTCTTCAATTTCACGCCTGCATTAACAAGATTAAACGGATGGTGGTCCAAACAGGGCCCAATCCACATGGATCTAGTACTGCCCTGGTCGCCCAAGTGTCCCCTTCAGGATCCATGGACCAGATGTACCATCTAGTGGGCCATGGTGTCCCACAACCTCAACTTCCATTTTCTAACACCCCGTCAGGCTTCTGTTTTTCCATCAGATTTTTAAATCTGTTTCATATTTCTGCATCCAAACCTATTAGCACCATCCCCTTACCTATTAACATGAGATTCAATAGTTCTTGCAGTACAGAATATACAATACATTTGATCCAACAGATCTTCATATGATTTCAGCAGATCTTTTCAACAAAGAATATCCAAATCACATCACAAATATCAATCATCTTGATTGATCAACTAGTTAACTAGGAAGATCCACTCACCTTTGATAAACGATCGTCGTCTTTGCAATATGTGGACGCGAATAGGACATCCGTCAGGCTTCCTCTCCTTCTCCTAAATTGCAGCCCACAATCTCTCTTAGAATTTCTCCAAAATAAAACACCATAATAGTGGTCGTTGTTTTGCTTATGTATATATAAGGATGGGGTGTATAAACTTCCTAATTCTAATCCTTCTCTTATTTCCTCTGTTAGAGTTGCTATACAACTCCAGTCCCAAAAACGCGAGACACTTTCCAATTCCATAATAAGTAATACTTCTAATTCCAATAATAAGGAAACAACTAAGGTACTACCTGGGCCCAGGTAACTCAGTATATTACAATCTGACTGCTGTCAAGCACATTATCTGGTATTTGTTAGGAACTGTCACTCGTGGTTTATATTATCTCAAGGATAATCCGCTTTAGTTAACCGCTGACTGGGCGGGCTGTCAGGATACTCGTCGGTCTACTACTGGTTGGTGCATGTATCTTGGCAATTCTCTAATTTCTTGAAAATGCAAGAAACCAGAACGTGTTTCTCGATCTTCTACATAGGCAGAATATAGGGCTATGTCCTCCGCATGTTCAAAAATCTTATGGCTACGGGACTTTTTTCAGAACTCGGATTTGCACAACCATCTCCTACATCCTTGCATGCGGATAATACTAGGGCTGTTAGGATCACTGAAAATGCCATCTTTCATGAACGCACCAAACATATTGAAGTGGACTGTTTCTTTATTCGGGATGAATTGAAAGGTGATGTCATTTCTTTACCTCATGTCCCTACTGACCTTCAGTTTGCTGACATCTTCAAAAAAGGACTTCCTTAGCCTCGACATCAGTTTCTGGTTTTCAAATTACTGCTTTATGACTCCCCCGCATCCCAAATTATCTTAATAAGATGAGGCATTTATCCTCTTTATTTCGCATAACTATATGGAGCAACACATTGAATAACATAAAATAAATCAATAATCACAACAAGATGGAAATAACAGCCTTATCAATTTACTACTCAATTCACCCAAAAATCAATAGAATATTTCCATGTTTAACAAAATAATAGAGCTTCATAATATACCTAAGTCAACCAATTCTTATATACTTTTCTGTTAAAGAAAAAGGCCATACGGCCCATATCCTCAATCACGTTATTTGCCACCACCGCTGCTTCCTATTGAGTCATGGCAAACACCCTAGCATTGGCCTGTGGTCTCCCTTGATTTCTGCCCTGATTATTTCTTCCCCGATTCTAATTCTATCCTTATGGCGGGTTTTTGAAATTTCTAGCTGGCTGATTTGCTGATTTCTCGGTTGATGATTCTATTGGTACGCTCGTTGTTGACTTTGCTGGGGGAAATCTTGGGTCTGACTCTGCTATTGACTTTGGTTCTGTTGGCGTTTTTGCGAACAGTTAGCTTGCTGATGCCCATATTCTCCACATTCGAAACATGTACCTAGCTTTCTCTGACATTGACTAATATCATGTCACGACCCAAAATCCGGGGCCCTGTCGGATATCCGGATTGTGATCATATGGCAATATTCACTGTGCATACATCAAATAATATCCACAAGGAATCAGGCATTTAGTTTCAAAATATATTTCCCATTTATAAATATCAAAATCTCTGAGTAATCAACTTGTTATGTCTTGCCTCAAATTCAATAATGTGCTTAAAATATTAAATAACTTTTCCTAAACAAGTACTAATGAATGCATCATCTATTTAAGTTTTTTTTGTTCTCTCCTTTCAGCCACGCATGCCGAAATCTACGTGCTGATCGTCAATCAGTTTTGGGCCACCCGCAATTTGATTACTTGAAGGAGGTAACACAACATCAGTATTACTGGTGAATGAATTTTCCTAATTACACAAGCCGCATACAACATAATATCACATAATCAACAAATTTGAATCAATAAGTCAAAATCATTATAAGTACATCCACATACAAATCCGTGCCCATGCACATTACCACGCCTCAAAGGCCTTATTGTATACTTGTATACCGGTCACCATGACCTTGTCTCATCAGACACGTCCACTAAGGACCAGCCATCATAATGGCCCGGACACTAAGTCCAACATCCCACGTCTGGGACCCAGTGCACAATATCACATAACAACCAGAACATGAACATATAATTGAACACACATGTAGCAGCGTGGGCCCAACCCTTGCACATCTCACTGATTACTGCCCACTTTTTATCATAATAGTATTGAGTGGTATAGGGATGGCCGACACTATATTGTAAACATAACATTAATTGCTCACAGCTTAAAGAATTAATCACAGTTAATCATAATTAATCACAGAACTTCACTTCATCAAAGTAAGAAAGTTATTTAATATTTCTACACCAAAATCCAGGTCTTTCTCAATTATTAAACCCTTTTTAGAACTAATTAACATAAAATAAACAAGCAGTTTATGTCTGGACCTCTTAATGTAAGATCCAGTCGGTCCCACTGGACCAAACCAAGATCAGACCTAATGTCTAAGGTTGCCCAGGGATAGGCTTTACTCTTAATGGATTGGATTCACCATCATGCATCCTTACTAGGCCCCACAGTCTCAACAATCACAAACAAAATTCATGAATAAGCCTCACGGTTAAAAAAATTGAAGTTTCAGGATAACTGGGCAGATGGGGCCCAGGCCACATAGGACCACCACCATCCAGGTAGTCCCTGGGCCCCCTTCAAGATGTGATGTCCTAATCTATGATCAACTTAGGTAGTGAGTCCCACAATCATTATCGACTTTCAGCCCTGCTCTTAACATGTTAACGCTTGGAACTCCTTAGAATTGATGGACAGCGGGACCCACTGGTCCAAAACCTAGATGTCCCACTTTCCTAAGGTCGCCCAGGGGCCCCACACTTGATAACTGATTCTGATTTCCAGTCCAGTGGCCAAATGGGTCTCAATAAGCCTATCGACACACAGTCACAATTTCTGTGACAGACGCCTCCCATGCACTATGGTGATTGGATGAAGATCCAGGTGGGGTCCACTCTCCATGGGTCCTCCACCCTAAGGGTCGCCCATGACTCCCCTCATGGATCTCTGGACCAGGTGGTACATTGGGTGGGCCATGGGGTCCCACAACCCTTGCCGTTGGAAATTCTCCTCTTTGTAACAGGAAAACAGTAGGTGCTTAATTGCACAGATTCATCATCCCATCCTCCCTTTTTACATGAATCATCATCCGAAGCAAGATTACTCATGAAAATCCAAACTCTTCTAATTTCACCAAGAAATCCACCCTTTTCTACCACAATCCCGAACCTTTGTATGTCAATTATTCTTAAACTATTTATACGAATAGCAATTCCACAGTATCTGAGTTCCTAAATCATCTATCTCATCAACTAAAACATAGATTAAATAATTAAGGAAGATTCACTCACCTCTGGTACGTAATGGTTGCGTTAGCAATATGCGGCCACGAATAGGACATCCGTCAGTGATTGCCGTCTTCTTCTTCTTCTCCTAAGTTGCAGCACACAAGTCCCTCTCTCAGAACTTCTCAGAAGAATACCAAACTATGGGTCGTTGGTTGCTTAAATATACAAAATAGAGTACTATTCCTACTCTTATACTTCCTCTTCCTCTTTCTAATTAAAGTTGTCATACAACTCCTTCCTTTCCTTTCTAAAACCACTTTCGTGTGGCAACTTCTAATTCCATCATAAGTTATTAACTAAGGTCCTATTTGGGCCACACTAATCCTGGGCCCAGAAACTCAGGATATTACACATCATGACCTTTTCTATAGAAGTCACACATTGTCCTTGCCTCTATCTTTTGTCTTTTGGCAGGTGCTTGGGATTTGGAGTCGCCCTTTTTATTCCCCGAAGGCTGTGGCTGATCATTCACATTCAGCCCCCTACTAGCCTGTTCAAAAACAAAAGCTTTCTTTAGGGCCTTATTATATGTATGAAGTGCATGCAAGTGTTCATCTTTCTTTATGTTCGGCCGTAGTCCTTCAACAAACTTGTCTTTTTTCATTTTCTCCATGGCAACTAGCTCATCGGCAAAGTTCGATAGTTTGGTGAACTTGTTGGAACACTCCATGACTGTCACGTGCCCTTTTACCAAGGTCTGGAACTCCAACATCTTCTTATATCGGATGTGCTCTGGTAAGAATCTCTAGAAAAATGCGTTTTTGAAGAAACTCCAGGTGATCTTGGTCTCTTCTCCATCAAAGGTTTTCTCAGCCGCCTTCCACCACGGTTTGGCCTTACCCTCTAATTTAAAGGCCGCTAGAACAGCCTTTTGCCTTTCCGTACAATCCATCACTTCAAATATCTCCTCCATGTGTTCAATCCATTCATTGGCCTCCGAAGGGTCATTGTGTGGTTTGAAATAGCGGGGGCGGAACTTATTGAACCTCTTATATAGCACGTTCTTCTCTCGGTCCACCGCATTACCATCGTCAGTACCACTGTCCCCGTCACCATGGCAATCTCCATTGGTTTGATGATTCAGGAGTGCCCTGACAACCGTTAGTTCTTCCTGCATAATTGAGACTCGGACTGCTGTTGGTACGCTAGCATGAAATTCTCAAACATCTTTTTGGCGTATGGAGGCATCTGAATATCGTCATGGCTCTCTTGCTCCGAATTATCTTCATTATTGTTGCTGTTGACATTATTATCATTGTTATTTTCCATTCTTCTTCTCCTACAACAGAAAACCCAGTTAGCCCATCATGCAATCTTACACAACAATTTATCTACTTACACATAATTCTAAGCGACCTCACCACGCGCCTAAGGATTTCTATTTCTTTTAATAGCGCAAGTCTTATGCTCTCATACCACTTTGTAATGACCTGGAATCCGGAGCCTTGTCGGATTCTGCACCGTAATTACCAAGTAGCATAACCACAACATAAATCAAATCATCCATGCATAATAACCAGGCTTTTGCCTAAAATCTGAATCTTTAATTGAATGAATATCCAAATCCAATAATAATGTCCAAATAAAAGAAATAAACTACAGAATTCCAAAAATAGTCCTTGTAATTTAAAAGAATCAACTAAAGCATGTATCTAGTTAAAATTGAGTGGGAGTCCCAAAAGCTCAGCCATAGATGCCAAAACCAATTTCTTCATCATTACGAACCTCCTACCTTTCTATGTTTGTCATACCTTGGATTGGGGAGAAAACACAATCAATCCTACTAAGTGAATGGATTTCTACATATGCAAAATTGTGTGCAACATTATAGTGAAAGCATCCTTCAATTCAATTATGAAAAATAAGAGAACAAGTTTGCAAAGATTCTGGTAAGTTTTCTAATTATAACCACGGGACCACCGCCTAACCACAGTAACAGGCTTCCAAAAGTAAACATACACCTCAAGGGTGCCTCCAAGACACAAGGGGCATGCTATAGTCAGTCGAATGGCTGACCTATATAGCCAAAGAAAGTGAAACCGACCTAAAAGTCAGAAAAATTATGCAGATGGCCTAAAAACCACATCAAAAATCCATCTCTTTGTAATAAACCATGTACTAACCCAAAAGCTTAAGCTGATAGGTAGAAGGCCCATACAGGTATATTAAGACATGTCAAGCCTATTACTTAGGCGATGTGGGATGTGGGACTTCCCAACACTCCCCCTCACGTGCAGGCCCAATAGATTTCATGCACGGGCCTGTCACGTGGGCTACACAAGAACAACGGGATCGGAACCCGCTCTGATACCATGTAATAAACCATGTACTAACCCAAAAGCTTAAGCTGATAGGTAGAAGGCCCATACAGGTATATTAAGACATGTCAAGCCTATTACTTAGGCGATGTGGGATGTGGGACTTCCCAACACTCTTAGCCTCAAGTACTGGTGTATTTAGGGGTATCCAATGGGCAAGTGCAACAATATTTCGAAAACAACCTTTACTAATATTCTTCAGTATTTTTATCCAGATAATTTGAAATTTTGTCCTTATGGATATCTCCAGGTTTCATCAACCTCATTCCCTTGCCCTCTTGGTAGCCGTTGTAAGGATAATATCCCAAATTATCTTAATTGGATGAGGCACGCTATCCTTTTTAGTCCGCATAACTATATGGAGCAACACAGTGAATAACATAACATAATTCAATAGTCACAACAAGATGGAAATAACAGCCTTATCAATGTATTACTCAATTCACCCAGAAATCAATAGAATACTTCCATGTTTAACAAAATAATAGAACTGCATAATAGACCCATGCCAACCAATTCTTATATACTTGGTCTTAATGAGGGAGCATAATCCAATTATATGTATATCAGTCATCAACAACACATAAGGAATTCAGTTATTAATGAATATTCCAGGGCAATGTTTTGTAATGAGCCGTGCTACAGACCCCGGCACAGACCCCGGGCTGTGGCACGGCTCCCCATGGGAGCCGTTGATCCAACGACTCCCATGGGGAGCCGTGCTACAGCCCGGGGTCTGTGCCGGGGTCTGTAGACTTTTTGTTTTGTAATTGATAAGAAGTATCAGGCTGAACTTGTAACTGAACAAAGCCCATGACTTCAACCTCGATAGTAGCAGAGGCTACATCACCTCTTTCTGGTGGAAATAAATGATCGATGTAATCCAAACGTATGATGGACCTGAACTCCAAGGTGGGCCCCACAATTGATTCTATGGTTCTGATTTGGCATCAGATGCCCACCCCACCCCTACCCTGCCCCCCGGCCCCCCGCCCCCGCAGCCTGCATACATAAAAAGGAATCCCTTGACAGAGACTCACACCTCATGTATGTGAAGTGATAGGATGATGGGCCAATTGGGGCCCACTCCACATGGGTCCAGCACCACCCTGGTCACCTGGCAGCCCCCTTTCAGATTGCTGGATCTGATTTCCAATCAGGTGGGCCATGGGGTCCCACAACCCCCAAACGGCCATGCTACTGTGTGACGTGCAGATCTTGGAATATCAGAATTTCAGTTCTGATTTCCGACCATCTTAGGGTATAAATATTAGGAAAGGCTCTTCCATAATTCTATAAATCCTCCCATATGGTTTACATTGATTCCTTGACCCAGAAATAGAATTTCATTCACTCGAAAGTTTCAGGGAATGTTGACATGTATTAAAGCTTTACAGAAAAGTTGGAAATTTCAGATTTAGCAGTCATCTACTACATAGTTGGAAAAAAAACATTTCAGTAATAATTAGGGCACATTTGTGTACAAGCAATTTCCATGGAAAGATGAAATTGCCACATCAACAAATTCTATGGTTTTTAAATACTTCGGAAAACGTTTTCTGTGAAGTTAGAAATTCGTGTTTGGTGCAAATTCTTTTTCCCTGATGAATTGGTGCTATTGTTGTTTGGTGCGGTTGAGGATTCCTTTTTGAAAACTAGCATTAAAGAGGAAATGGAGTAAATAAAGGGGGGTCAGTTTTCTGTGGAAATGGACTTCTCATAACCCCCACCCACCCACACACACACACACAATCCAGGCCTATGAAGGAAGAGGCCAACGTGGCGAAAAAGCAATTCCGCAGAAAACTGCTGCACCAAACGCATGAAAAAAGGGTTTTCCGTAAAAAAAACACCTCCTTTTCTGCGGAAATGGGCTACACAAATGTGCCCATAGGGATTTGAAGCGAAGAATATCAATCATAATGTCAATTCCAAGAAGATGCAGAATTCTTACACGAGGTTCGCCTTATTGACTTGTGGAAAGATGTAATTCATCAACGAGGGATTCCAATTTGCTGGTCTCTACTTCTAAAACTAATCACTAATTCTCGTTGTTTCTAAATCTAGAATTGGGTTTCTTAGGAGGAACTGGCTATTGATATATATATATGTATAGAGAGAGAGAGAGAGAGAGAGATCTTATTTATAGTCATCTGCTCCTATAGCCCATGAGGATTCTGTCGTGCAAGTGTCCTATCAGAAATTGAAGTTCTTTCCTAGCATAAGACTCCTACATGTTAACATAAGACTCCTACGGAAATTGAAGTTCTTTCCTAGCATAAGACTCCTACAGGAAGTTGGGTTCCAGTTAACATATACACACACTGAAAGGTCTAAGAGATAAGGAGCCTACCTTAATAATTATAAATAAACTATAACTACACATAATCTTAGTAAACCAAGGATTATCAACAAAATTAATTCTACTAATTATCCTTACTGACCCCACCACTAGGATATTACAGTGCTCTCTTTTATTATTAGTTGCGGGTCCATTTATTATTTAAAAATAGTCTCCCTTATAATGTTAGTCATGGGTCCCATTTATCTCTAGTCTAAGAGGATAAAACCTAATGGTTTACACCTATTGGGTCCTACCGGGATGAGGTCCTATTGGAACATAAAGGTCCCACTATGTTCCCACTAGGTTCCTACTTGGATTTGATAAATACAGGTTTAGCCCCTGGGCCGTCCAAAACCCCTGAAGCCGTTACCTAATAAAACATAAATCTAAGTTTTGTGGGTGTATGTGGTTTCCTTATCTAAACCTCCAAAAGTATGGATTAGGCCTCAGGTCCCAACCCAAGGATATGGTACCCACTAGCAAAACCTTACTTTCATTGATTGTATAGCACAAAATTCATGGGCCCACTCTAGTGGGGTCCCAACATTCCAATTATTAAAATCCCAATAATAGTAATTATAATATTCACAATTGATGAGATAAACACATAAAGGATTAATCATTATAAATAATCACAAAATATAAATTATTTATGCTAATTATCTAAAATCCAAGAACTGAGAAAACCACGCATATACTAATAATTATTAATAATATAACCAATAAATCTAATTTAACAATACTCAAGTCACTTAGAAACTTAATTAAGTGATAAATAATTATATAGTAACTATTCCAATTAATTTCAAGAAGTTCAAATAATTTAAATAATCAAGGAAATAAATAAAATTATAATACCCAAAATTAAAATTTCCTAATTTCTTCAATGGGGTTCTGGGGTATTACAACTAGAGCAAAAGGTCTCCTCATAATTAATCCAATATTCTTGCTGATTTCCAAGAGCTATTAAGTGAGTTTTATATCGATCTAGTGAGCCATTAGACTCTAGTTTAACAAAGTAAACCTATTTGCAGACAATAGATTTAGAACTAGCGGGACAAGGAACAATGTCCCAAGTATGATTGGTGGTCAATGTGTCAAGTTCTTTCTGCATTGCCTGCTGCCAATAGTTTTACCTCAGAGGAGACCATCTCTACAAATAGACGATGAGCAACAAAGCACAATGGACATCTTTTGGCTCAACTGAGAAAAAGGAGGTTATATATTGGCAAGACACTACTTGATTCTTGTGGGATTTTCTGCCTCAAGATATCACTGGATATTGGTTTTTCCCTAAGTTCTGGGGTTCCAAATACGCCCATCAAGGACAGAACTAATAGCTATCCATCCAAGCCTTGGTATACTATAAGTGTCCAATTGGTGGTAAACAAAATTTCCAAGCCTTGGATACGTGCTGTAACTAGTTCATATTTTATTGACAAATTAACCTTCCATTTGTGTAAATTAGCAGAAAAAGATAGCATATTATTCAAGATGTCTGACAACTGAAGATCAAATTGTAACAGTATAGGAAGAAGGAAGAGAAGAGATTTGGAGGAAATGGTCGTGTCCCAATAGAGGATTGACTATCCAGTTTTATATTGTCATTGTGCCTAATCAAAGGCTGTAATAATTAACAATGCTATAATTACAATCAGAATAATGAAAGAATATATCCTAATCTTCTATACAAGGAAATAAGAAGAGAAAATCTGCTGTACAGTGTTTTGACTAAGTCCCACGCGTTGGATATTATACAAGCTGTACTTGGGCCTAGTTGAGTTGGGCCTAGACCTTATAATTGATGAGTTATCTTCAACACAAATATGGAGGCAAACCTCAAAAGCCTGCCTCCAAAAAATACTGTTCCTAGCAATGAACCGTTATTTTTAAAGATATATGTCAGTGATTACCTGCTTTCACCTGAAGTACCTAATGAAGGAATCATCATCATCATTAAAATCTTGTCCCATCTATTGAAATTATGCAATAAATACCGACGATGGACAGAATATGTCAATAAAATAAATGTAATTTAGTTGCTATAAGCCAAAGGTGAAGCCTGATCCTCTATCGAAGCTTCGGTTCGGAGCTGTTTGCGTTTGATTTTATAAAATGGAACCACTGATGCCTTTGCTGCAGTACTCAGAATGAAATTAGTTAAATATTATGTCATATCATGACAGTGACTCCTGCCTCCGAAATATTCTTGATTTCTCATGTTTATTTTTTGCTGCAAGTCTTATTCATAACCAAGAGCCCTACATTTTTAAATGGTTTTTGATATGTGAGCAATCTGTTCTGAGTCTTCCTGTGTTTTTTTATGTCGACATCGCTAGCCTGTTCAAGAACCAGCAAAAATGACACAAATCATTGTGGAAGCACTGGAAAGAACCGGACAAAGAGGCATCATTAACAAGGGGTGGGGTGGTCTTGGGAACTGTAAGTACGTGGCTATTGATATTTGGTCCACTAAGTTCCATGAGCCTCTGGATTTTGCTTTTCTGTTTCTTCTGCATTTTTATGAACATTTGACTTCACTTGCATGTTTACCTGAAACAAAATTTTCAGTGGCAGAACCCAAGGATTTTGTTTATCTACTGGACAACTGCCCTCATGACTGGCTATTCTTGCACTGCAAGGCTGTGGTATAAGTTTCACTCATGTCTTTTTTTTTTCCTACACAAAAAAAGAAGAAGAAAAAAAAAGTCTGTCTGTTGGTGTAGGTTAAATGTTAATGCTTGCAAAACCATATTCCATTGTATTGTCGTGAATCCAATAATATGGACACTGAGAAGTTTGAAAACGTGTTATCATATCAGAGTCTGTACCCGAGATGATGATGTCATCAACATAACTTAGAAGTACTATAATCCCATGTGAGGAATGATGTAGAAACATGGAAGGATCTGAGGCACTTTGATGGAATTGCATTTGAAGTAGGGCATTCCGGAATTTCTCAAACCAAGCACGTGGTGCCTGCTTAAGACCATAGAGTGATCACCGTAAGTGAGCAACATCACCTGTAGACGCTCCGATGAGTCCTTATGGAAGGCGCATATAGACTACTACTTTGAGATCACCATGAAGAAAAGCGTTCTTGACATCAAACTGGTAAAGAAGTCATGAGTAAGAAGCAGCAATAGCAAGAACAGTACGAACTGTCGTCATTTTTGCAACTGGGGCAAAAGTCTCGTCATAGTCGATGTCGTATTCTTGACGGTTGCCAAGTGCAACTAGTCGAGCCTTGTAGCGTTCCAATGAACTATCGACTTTAAGTTTAATAGAGTAGACCCATTTGCATCCGATGGGTTTTGCAGATGAGGGACAAGGAACTATATCCCATGTATGATTTGCCTGAAGAGCATCTAATTCATCTTGCATAGCCTTCTGCCAATAGTCATACTTCACGGCCTGTGAATAAGAGTTAGGGATGGAAACAGAGGATAAAGTGGCAAGCAATGAAGTGTGAGTGAAACGATATCTGTCTGGAGGCTGAGTGAGACGGTTGGACCGCCGAAGTGGTACATGAGAAGATTTAGTAGTAGGAGTAGGGTCAGGAGCAAGATCAGGTGCCGGTGATGAATCTAGAGGGGGAATAAGCATGGGAACATCCTTTTGACAACGCCTAACAATAAGTGGTGCAGAAGAACCCTCATCAGTGAAATCGGGCAAGTGAGTAAATGAAGGTAATGACACATTATGATGAGAGAAAAAGCTTTCATTTTCGAAAAAAAATGACATTTCTAGAAACACGAATGCGATGACATGCAGGATCATAACAAAGAAACCCTCTTTGGTGTGAAGCGTAGACACGGAAAGCACATTTGACAGATTGAGCAGTTAGTTTTGTACGCTCAGATGAATGAAGATGGACAAAACACACGCATCCAAAAGTACGTGAGTGAGTGTAAGTAGGTTGCGTGTGGAAGAGCCGATAATATGGAGATTGATTGGAAAGTCGGGTGGATGGAATGCGGTTGATAAAGTGAACCGCAGTGGCTAAAGCTTCTAGCCAAAATTTAGCTGGAACAAAGGATGCGAAGAGAAGAGAGCGAACAATATCTAGAAGATGCCTATTTTTCCTCTCTGCAACTCCATTCTGTTGAGGAGTATACGGCTAGGATCGTTGAGACAAAATCCCGTATTTTTGCAAAAACTGTTGAAATTGATGTGACATATATTCCCCCCCGGAATTAGACCGTAGGACTTTTATGCAATTTGAAAATTGATTTTCTAAATAAGCCATAAATTTTTGTAAAACATCAAATACTTCGATTTAGAATACAAAAAATTTACCCATGTGAATCGACTATGGTCATCGATAAAGGTGACAAAATACTTATAGTGAGAATGAGAAATTACAGGAGCAATTCCCCAGACATCACTATGAATAATGTCAAAACATTTTGACGCTATAGTAGATTGTAGAGGAAAAGGAAGAACCTTGCTCTTTCTAAGTTTGCATGCAGAATAATTATCAGAAACATTACGAAGAGAAAATTTATTTTCATTAATCATGCCATTGTTCAACATAAAGGATAACCTTTTTGAATGAGGATAGCCTAATCTATTATGCCAGAGCCTCCAAACATCATTAGAAGAGAAGCAAGAAAAAATAGATTCATGTTTATTCTGAGAGGGAGGCACAAGAAGAGGAAAAAGACGACCACACTTAGGCCCCGTCGCAATCACCTTCCCCGACACTTAATCCTGCACAACACAACCAGAACGAGAAAAAAAGATTTTACAATTATCATCAATCAATTGGCCAACAGATAGAAGATTTGTAGTCAAAGATGAAGATAAGAAAACATTTTCAGAGGTAATGGGTGGACAACATCACCCAGAGCTGTAATAGGAAGCTTTCGACCATCAGCAACATGAACTTGTAAGTTACCATTATACTTTTGCACATTGGATAGATGAGTAGAGGATGAAGTCATGTGATTTGAGGCTCCAGAATCAAGATACCAGAATGAGGATAAGGGTTGATGATTGCCTGAAACACCAAGTGCAGAGAAGGCATTTATGATCATTTGTTGAATTAGCTCAGGAGTGATAGAAGGAGTAGAGCTAGAGGCAGGTGTTGGTGAAGGAATGGTTGTGGCTGAAGTAGTATTGCAGGAAGAAGTATCAGCTGCAGTGTTGGCATTATAGGCCCGAGGGGTGCGATTTTGTGGCCTCTTTCTGCAATCGGCAATGACATGTCCATTTGCTTTGCAATAATTGCAAAATTTCTGCTTACACTGTGAAGCATAATGCCCGTAATTCTTGCAACCATAGCACTGGATTTTGCTGAAATCTCTGCTTGAGAATTTTCTTTTGCAACATAAATTGTTTGGTCCTTGCTAGATCCCTGAGAGGTAACAGATTGATGTTTTCCGGTTGCAAGATAGGCAACATCAGTAGCATCTCCTGAAGACTGTTGTTTCAAAGCGTGCTGAGTTATCTGACTTTGTTCCTCATGCAAGAGTTCATTTAGACATTCATTTAAGGATGGAGATGGAACTCTGCTCATAAGATTGGAACAAACTGTCTCATACTTAGGTCTCAATTTCATGAGAAATTGGTCCCTATGACTAGTATCCTGTAACTGTTGTATCTCAGAAAGAGCAGCTTGAGATACCTTCGCATATTTTACCTCATCATACTCAGCCCAAAAGTCAAGAAATCTTGAGTGATAGTCCTGGATAGATGAGGTTCCTTGAGAATGTTGAGCAATCTCAAGCTCCAACTGATATTGTCGTGCAGAGTTTCCGCTATGATAAATCTTTTGCAAATATTCCCACATATCCTTAGATGTTTTGTATGGTTTTAGATTAAGGATATATTGAGGTTCAACAGTGTGAGATGTTATCAAACCAAGCTAGAAGCATGCAAGAGATGGCAGTGACATATAGACGAGAGAGAGAAGTTGCAAGAGAATTCATATCGATTGTATTGATGAAAGATACATATATAACACTATAGCCTAGATTAGTGGATCTGATTAGGGATCTTATTACAAGATTACAAGCACAACTGTTTGGATGCACAAGAAAACACAAGAAAATAATATTTTATAGAATATAATCTTTCATTTTTTTAAGAAGAAAATCTTGTGCATTTGGTAACTCAAGAAAAATTTGAAGAAAAGGTTCTTTTCTTTCAAAAAGCTCAATATTCTCTCCTACAACTCCTCCCTGTAGAAAACTTTCTACAAGATAAGAATCTTTTAAAATGACTATTACAAAGTGGTAGAGTAAAGTAAAGACTTTAGTTCACCAAATGCATCATAATGTTTATGTTTACACATATGGTAAAGTAAAGTAATAGTAAATCTCACAGGACGGTAAAGGTCTGGTAAAGTAAATGTGAGATAAAGTGCATGGTGAAGTAAAGTGGGAAGGACTGGTAAAGTAGTTTCTTTTCTTTACTTTACTTTATCACATTTTATCTTAGTTTTATATGGTAAAGAAAAAATGACTCGTTTACGGGTGTGGTAAAGTAAAATAAAGATTAATTGATGTCATATCATGGTAAAAGGTGAGGTAAAGTAAGGTCAGATGAAGTATGTGGTAAAGCAAACTGGGAGAGAGAGAGTTAGAAAGTAGTTATTTTTTATTGACTTTACTTTACTATACTTTACCATGGTTTTCTGTGATAAAAGAAAGTAACTTATAGTAAAAATATGAAAGTTAAACTTTACTACATTACTTTTTTATCTGGATGTGGTAAATTACATATAAATTAAAATATTTAATAAATTTTTTTTCTTATAATGTAATTTACTTTAATGATAACACCTTCCAAACTGCTCAATTTGAAATCTGTAATATTCTTAAAAGATTGCCAAACAGCAAAAATATTATACTATTATAATATTGCATTATTGTATTCTATACTATTTTATTCTTACAATATTTAAATCTGTAAATATTTTATTCTGTAGACATCCAAACGGGCCCTTTAAGTAAACTAATATCTATCTAATCTAATGACAACTCATACATGGGTCGACCCAATACATGGGTTGCTGACCCAACCTGTTGGCCTATTTCTTTACAAACAGATCCAAGAATCCATGTTTTTATCTTGGCATCTTTTGTGTTCCAAGACAATATCTTTTTCTCATCTTCTGAGGGTCTTGGGTCAGATCCTGAGATAAATCCCCACATTTCCTTCCCTTCAAGATACACTTGAAATTTGTATGACCAAGAGGTGTAATTTTTTCCATTAAATTTTATCAAAGCAATTTCTGTCTTTTCCATCTCAGCACAACAAAAAATTGCAATAATCAGAGAAATATAGATGCACTTCAAGAAACCCAGCAGAGATAATAAATAGCAGTAGCACAAAGATATGCGATACTCAGAGAGGAGATGCACTTAAAGAAATCCAGCAGAGAGAAGAAACAGCAACAGAGTAGGTCTAGACAGACAAAACTGTCAAAATATTGCACACAGCAAGGAAACTGTGAACAGACACAGGTTCCAGCCAAAAAAAAAAAAAAAAAACAAAAAGGCCTGACGACCCTGTATGTTGGTGTTGATCAAGAAAGGGGGCTCCCAGAGGTGATCAAATGCAAGATCAGTCCCACCTATTGTGTAGAAATCCTTTTTTCTGTCCAGTTGGTCCAAGTTTCATCCAAATCGAATCTAAATCCGAGTCACAGTGATGGATTGATGAAAACTATGTCAGAAAACTGGGAAATCAAAAGATGAATCAGATGGCCTACCTCTGATGGATGAAAAAATCTGAAAAAATTGCCAAAACACCTAGCATAAAAAGTCAACCAAGATGGTAAGTGCCTTTGATGAGGTCGATGATCAGTGGTGGGCCACAGATCCCAGCAACGATCAACTTGTGCAGGAAGCTCGAGAAACAGATCTGATCTGATGCCAAAAAATATCAAAATATCAGCAGAAAATCTAGAATATTCAGGTGACCAGGGAGATTGTGATATTCTGAAGTGATGATGATGATCTGAGGTGGGCCATGTGTGATCTCAGGTTGATCAGACTTCTGTTTGGTGATATTTCTGGAGCAGATGTGAAGAGTTGAAAATCTGATGGCTTCCAATGCTTTGGAAGATGGAAAACTAATCCTAGAATCTCCGTATAGACTGTCGTTCACAAAGAGGAATAAAGCTCTGATACCATATCAAAGACACAGATATATGACATAACAAGTAATTGAATAGTGAATTCGATGATCCTCCTTTGAGGGTCTCGATGCTTTAAGTAGATTATGCATTACCCATTAGGGCTACAATTTCTCTCAATTTACCATAATTACATTTATTGCTTTCCTAAGAAAATCTCCTAATGTAGTAAGACGATATTCTACATAGCTGTACACGGTTGGGAGATTTTGACCAAGTTTATGTGTAAATGGGCCTAATTGCAGGTGGGCTGTGACCCACTTAACAGTTGCATGGTCCTGGTACGATGTTATCATGCATTTCAATTGGTGATTCCACCTGCTACTCAGTTTTCTTGATTTTGTCTGCTGCCATACCATTTATTGTTACATAGTACTGCATTGTACACATCCATAACATGCTTGTGTGGATGGTAAGAATTGTGTGTGCATGAGTCCTCTGTATGCATGCATATGGTGTATGCATAAATTTATGCATCTACCTGTCATTGATATCCCAGATTGGGGCTGGATTGGGGACAGGTGATGAGATTTTCAAACTGGTTTTGGACAGGATAACTGCCATGGATATGGATGTTTTTTGCTTAAATTTGGAACTGATTGTAGTCATAAGTCCTAACTCTGGAAAGAGCCTGGCTTTCGACCAGGGCTGTGTTTATGAGGATTCCATGATATGGTTTATCATCTGAAGTAGGAGATGGTATGGTTTATAATCTGAAGTCGGGAAGGAGATTGATGCAGGTTAGGGTTAAGGATAAGTTAAAATACAGCTGATTCTTATGGGGTAAATTGCAAAGATTCCTTGGACTGAGCCATGTACTCTTGTTGGACAGGTGTGGGGCATGGGACCTTTTCAGATTGTGCATGGAATCTTCTAGTGTGCATGGAATCCTTCTAGCGCTAATCTAATTTTTTCTCACAATTGATGAAATATTAGGAGTGGACACCTTTGGTTCTGGTGGAGTCTTCTAATACGTGAATACGATTTTCACTTGTTTCTTTATATTAATATTTATGTATGTTATCTGTCTTGGTGTTATTTTTGCATTTTTATTTAAAAATAAATAATTTCTGTATCAATCTCAGAATTCAAACTGAAGCTTAATTATGATTAGTGCAATAAATAATTACTTTAAACAATCTAAGGGTACAGAAAAGATGAGGTTGTGTTAATCGACACAATTATACCATAGTCCTGATCGGGTTTTGCAAATTCAAGAAATGGTAAAAGATTGGATTTTCCTATCCAGGTTAATGCTAAATATAGGTAAGGAGGACAGGGAAAGCCTCACAGTTCCTGCTCTTTATAGTAACAACCCAGCTGGGAGTCACACTATGATGTCTATTTATCTCTTGTGCCATTAAGAAAATAATTCTTGCCATTAAATTTGATAGGTAAAATATCACTTTTATCTGTCATTGTTAGGTCTTATTGAAATAAAGAACCTAAGCGCTAAGATCAAACTAGGATAACAGAAAAGAAAAATTATCCAAGAAAAGAGAACAGCAAAAGGCAAACAAATGTATGATCTCGGTCGAGAAGAATAAAAGAAAACCATATCTAAGTGCTCCCAAATAAAAATAGTGAAACAAGATGTTGCCGAGAATTAGCTGGATAAAAGGAAACACCCTTAGATGTCTTCTGAAAAACAAGAACTCTAAGAACCCTTAGTATGAATCTAGTAAACCCTAGATCGCCAGATTGCAAGATGCTCTGAATCTTTCATCGGCAATTCCGGCCTCTGCTAATGAAAAGTTTGCCTCTGAATTTGTAACGCTTGAAGAACCCCAAAAAGATCAATGAACTGCAGTGATAGACAGAGATCAAACAGCCAATGATAAAGAAATTTGAGCTATGATACCCGGATACTTGTACAAGCCCAACGTATCCGTATCGAACCGATATGACACTTTTATTGGTACCTGATACTGCACCGATACTTCTAGGGAACAAGTTTAACATATCCTACTTATAAAGTCCTTTATTTCATAGTCTCACCATAAAAGTTGCTAGAAAGGGACGAAACAATGATAATTTCATTGATTCAAAAGTAGTTTAAAGAAAAAATTAGGACACCTGTATTCGTATTTGTGTCCTAGATTTTCAAAAGTGAGGAGTCGTATCCCCGATTCCCATATCAAATGTTTGTATCCATATCCATATTTGGGCATCAGAGAATTTGAGCAGTGATTGCAGGTCAACAATTCCAAAAGTGATCAGGAAAAACCTGATCAAACAACCAACAACCCAACAAACCTTAGAAAAGGTCAATTAGAAACCCTAGAAAAAAGGGATTGTTGTTGAGGTCTTCATGGAGAAGCCAAGAGATTTCATTGAGAGAGATGCTGCAAAGAAACCCTAGAAAAGGGCTCAAAAAGGGCAGAGCGGCAACACTGCCGAGGTATGAAGAACCTCTCTCTTGTAGACAAGACGACAAAGATTGACGAATCAAGAGAGAGATAGGCCTTGTGCAGTGTCACAACCCGAAACCCAGATTTCTGATGAAGTCCTCCTTTCGAGTTGCGAATTAAAAACTTCCGCGTTTATGAGATTAGGTCAAATCAAAACTTAGCAGCGGAATCTATTTCCATCATGAAACAACATACATTCATTATAGTGCACAAGTTTAATACTTCTGTTTCATTAATTTACTTCAATTGTCTAACAATTTTAAAGTAAATCAAAACTAAACAATCCTTGTGATCTGTGAAGTTTTCTGATGTCTCCAGACTGCTTCATCATCACTCTATGCTTTATACTCCTGCAGTCCCCTTTTACCACATTAGCATCTCGAGTTCCAGTTAGTTGTTGTTAACCTACGAGTTCCAATTGTAGTAAATTAGGTTTATGAAAGCCTAGCAAGTAAATATTCCATAACTACGTAATTCATACGAGTCCAAAAATAGAATTTAAAGATGGGAATAATTCATAGAGTTATAAAGCTAAAGCTAGCAAACAAGGATTGTGCGAGAATAATGACTTATCAATAGAAAAGCATTAAGACAAGTTCTAAACACCTGAACAACATCCTAAGCAAAGGTTGGCGGTCCATATATGCTAAATAGTCAGAGACACTATAGCAACCCTCCCTTAAATGAGACGGAGAATAAGATAAAATAAGAACACCGGTACCTTAAGATTCCTTATAGGAATTTAGTTTATGGCCATCAAGACAAGCATCAGGTATGGTACCAAAGCAGCATTTTGGTCATTTTCGTGAAGACTAAAATGCAGTTAGTTTTATAATCATCAAGAATCTAGGCAAATTAGCGTCCCAGCTGTGTTAGGTTTTAAAATAGCTGAGTGGTGCCGACTGGAGATTCCAAGGGAAATGTTTTATCTAGACATCATCCTGGACAAGCAAGATCATCAAGGGAAACTACTCTTCATCTCAAGCTAGGTCCATTAAGTTTCATCTTCTAGTTTGAGTAGCTTGTTTTCAAGTTCCATATACATCATCATTCTTCTGAAATTAGACAAGACAAGAGACTTCAAACACAATTAGAATTATATAGGGATATTAGGCTTTAATCCTAGTTTCAGATTGTAATGACCTGAAACCCGAGTTTCTGAAGAAGTTGGCGTTTCGAGACACGGTCAATAAAATAATGGAATCCGTAATATGAGATTAATTTACCTCGAGAATATTTGCAGCGGAAACATAATAATGTCATGACATCATAGGTATCATCACAAGACAATGTATTAAATCCTATTTTAATTTAAATTCAATAATGTCAAGCGTAAGAATAAATCCAACTAATCAAACTCTTAACAAACTGGCAAACAAAGGGCATTATCAAATAGTCTTAAAACAATGTCATACTAAATAATCTAAGCAACTCTGTTTATCAATTCTCTGACGCAAGTGCAATATCTTTAACCCATGTTGTCTACTCTCAGCGCGTATTTTCCTTGCAATTCCTCGTCGACCGCCGTTCCCTCCAGTTCATCAGAAGGGATGTCGTCACCTATAAGTGCCAAGTGTAGAGAATTAGATTATGAATAACCTCAACAACTTAAGATACCAAAATTTCATATTCTATACAATTTTCAGATAAAATAAAGGACGGGTAAGGTTACAAATTTTCGGAAATATGTCAACTAGCAAAACCATGTAGGATATATTTATTACATGATGTTATTGTTCAAATTTGAGTTTGTTTACTTGCCTCTTTGTTGTACTTGGCGAAAGATCTTGCGCATAGTCATGCCCTATATCGATTTCTTGCATTTCCTTACTTTTTCCCCAAATTCCAGCCCTAATTAGGGTTCCAATTTGCAAATCCCAAAGAGAAAGAGGGATTAGGGTTTGTGTGTTAAGAAGGAGAACCTTGAGAAACCCTAGGGAAGAAAAGAATAGCGAGAGAGAGTGCTTACCAAGAGAGAGAATATGTGAGAGGGAGAGGGAGATGTTGATGAGAGAGAGGGGCTGCTGATGACTCCTTGGGAGGTGTGCACAGAAGGGTTGGTGTTTAACGGTCATACAACCCTCCCCTTTTTATTTAGTGATCTAGGTCCAATTTGAGTTCCATAAGAACTCTTTGATCCAGCCCTTCTAATTCTAATTCTAATTGAATCCAAACTCTTGATTTGGGTGTCTTGATCTAAATCAAAACCTCCTTCCTAATTCGTGGTGTCCTACCAATTGGTTTCTAGTCCCTGCCACAGTGGTATCCTCTCGACTAAAATGGGTTACATTTACAAGTCATACAACGAGGTATCAAACCAACTTGGATGGGTCCACGTCTTTTGTGGAAGTTTCATAATTAATTATTCTCCATCTAACGAGCCCCATATTGACATATTCTCAAAATTATGAAACCCCCCCTCGTATTTTCTCAAAATTACAAATAGGTTCCTATAATTCCCGAATCTTGCCTAGATGAAGTTTATGCCCTAATTGTGCCCTAATTGTTCAAATGTGAGTGGATATCCCCAATTCGATTGATTTTAACATAGAATTCAGAAAATTTATTTTCTTTAATTAAACATTATTTAATTGGGTCAGGATCTTACACACATCTTATCAAATTTGTGCTATAATATCAAGTCCAGGTGGCAGGACTTCATCGTAATTTTACAAATTTGGCATTTCATTGTTAACTTTGTGACACTTATAACGTTTGCATCCGATGCCCGAATTTGATGATCTATATATGGATCTTGTACTACTTGATGAGATGAAGCCATACGTTCAAAGATCTTCGAATTCTAACATCGTTTGACCTTAGGAAACTGGTCCAGACCGTTGCTTCCTTTTCTAGATATTACGGCTATACCCCTTATTAGCATCCATCCATCCCATCTAATCCCTAATCACCTAAGGAATGACAATCCTACCAAAGTTTAGGGATTCTAAGTTTGTTCTAGGTTTTTAGTTCAATCTTCACAAAATAGTAAAATTAACAAGCAACTAATTGGAGCCTCACTCGCCTTCTATCAAGCTTACTTTTAATATTAATTATTTGATAATAATTACTTAAATTATATTAAAAATCTATAAATAATTCTTACTTAATTACTTGATCCTTTCCTAATTAGATAATTGCTATTTACTTTGATCATATATAAGCCTTCTTGTCCCTTCCTATAATCCTGACATTAGCCACATCTCTGTATTCACCATAGATTACTTACCATAAAACACGTATGGTTGCATATCCACTAATGGGCTAACTTACGCTAGAGTTGGTCCTCCAACTCAGATGGGTCCCAAATGGGTCCCACCAAATCTAATTGAATTAATTGATAATCATCATTATTTTTTTTAATTTCTTAATTATTTAATTAATCCCTTAATTAAGCCTTAATTGCATCCAAATTGATTGTGCCCTAATTGTACCCTAAATCCCCAATATTGATTGAATTCCCATGACTGGGTTAATTCATTATTTAATTCCTAAAATCAATTAAATATTATTTAAATATTATATGTGGGGATGAGTCCTTATATGAATACTCAGAGACCCCAATCGACCCTCGATGCCGGTACGAAGATGATCGTGGCACTAGAGATCTCCGATTCCTCGATCGGACGAAATTTTAGATTAGCACGATCACTGGGGGAGAGCTGAATCATGAGGAACAAGGTAACCTTAAACCCAAAATTGCTCTGATACCATGATAGGATTGAGATTAACTAAATAGCTGTTGTACCCTTTTAGAGTGAGGGTCCTATATATTAATGTTCACAAGGTACAACTACAATAAACCTTTGGAAGGGTTTAAAGAGAGGATATATACAAGGGTAAACCAGGAACAAGTAATTTACAAGTAGTTAGTTAGAGAGACTTGGATTTGTAGAGAAATAATGCCCTTCTGGTGTAGCAGAATCGGTTTCTCCTCTGAGTAACAAGTAGGGCAAGCAACAAGTCCTGTAAGTTTCTCTCTCTCTCTCTCTCTCTAACTTTTAGATATGAAAGACGGCTTTAATCATTAGAAAAAATCATAGTCATAATCGTATGTACAAAGGCAGATGCTATTTTGATATGATGTATTTGATGTAGCCAACATATTTATCAACACAAGTTGCAGTGTTTTTTTTTTTTTTTTTTTTTTTAATTTTTTCCTTATTAATTATGTTCAATCACACTTTGGTGGTGTTTTTCGAATTTCTACATTGTCTTGTCCTGCATGTTTAGGTACATCATGGGGGTGCAGGAACAACTGCTGCTGGCCTTAGAGCTGCGGTATCTGCTTTTGTATTTTTGTTATTTGGAATCTGTTCCAAAATGAATGATCTGGTTTGAATCTCTGCACCACATTATAGTACGAAGGTTTTTACGTTGGATGAGGTCCACTTTTTTATGAACAATAGCCCGCCTCATCTTTTGGGTATGATCCTCTTCAGAGCCAGCAAAATGAGTTGTTAGGTTGGCTTTGGCAGCTCCATTCATTTTCTAAGATCTTGAAGGACAACTAGATTTTTTTTTGAAACATGATAAGAGGACATGCTGAAAGTGTTGATGGTGGGCCCTTCTATCCAACGAGTCCACACAATTCAAAGGCGGGTATCAGTGTCCAATGTAAAAGGGTTCTTTATCTTAGTATGGTGTGCCAGATTTGGCACCAGATCATTCTGTCTGTTTAAATGTGGTTCTCTTTATAGAGGAGATTGATTCTTTTTTCTTTTTATTTTTTCATATTATGGTATGTAGTGCCCTACTACTGTGGTTCCTTTCTTTGGGGATCAGCCTTTCTGGGGAGACCGAGTGCATGCAAGAGGAGTAGGCCCCCCTCCTATCCCAATTGATGATTTCTCATTGGAAAAGCTGGTCCATGCAATATACTTCATGTTGGACCCAAAGGTAACCACTAGGACGCACCCTCTCTGTTGTGCATTTGATCATTTATGCTACCAACTCTAGGAGAGTTGCATCAAAGTGGCAGCCTGCTTAAAGACATTGCTAAATATATACAATGAATGTTACTCGAGCAAATCCTACGCCCTTAAAAAGGATGAGTGGAGAAGTAGAACTCACAAAGCCAAGCTCCAATTAAATTGGAATGTTAAACCAGTTAATATTGTGATTTTTAAGGTTCTCTCCTTAAAAGGTCTAAAAAGCCTAGAATCACAATGTTATTATGTTAATATATTTGACCTTAGAATATTCTAAGTCAGTCTGTACCCCAACCTATGCTTATGGGGAAAACAGAACTGAGTTTCAAGGCAAAGTGATTAAGCTGCTAGATTGATCATTCTACCGTTCCTGTTTCACTTGTTTTGATATAGTTGAATGGTGAAGGTTGCAATTTGCATTCTAATTTCCAAGATCTTGTTGCTGGCATTGCATATCCTTTCTTGGACAACTGATATTTGGACCAGGTTTGAGAACCTAAACTGAGCTTGAGTGGTGATGGACTGGACCTACACCAAGGTTGTCCAAAAGTTTACATTGAGGTCCTGCAAAAGCTCATGTCCAGGTCTATTTAGAAATGTTTCTTCGTTTTTTTTTTTTTTTTGGGTAAATCTAATTAGAAATGTCATGGGTCGGAATTCACTCTATAGTAAAGTCCAATTATGAGCTGGTTGGACTTGAATATCAATCCCCATTATTGGAGGGGCCTTACTGTTGTGCTACCCAAACCTGGCCCATTGCACCTTTTGAAATCTCTTTCCTTTCTCAAAGTTGTTAGAATTGTGACGATTGCCTTGCCTAGTGGTTTGAGTTTTTCACTGATATTCAGGTAAAGGATCAGGCGGAGAAACTGGCCAAGGCCATGGAATCAGAGGACGGGGTGGGAGGAGCAGTCAATGCATTCTATAAACATTTTCCGCACAACTGGCCTCAACCTCAGCCTCATACTCAACCTTTGCATTTGCCATCGGTATTTTGTGAACCATGCCTTGGCACTCTGAAGAAATGTTTTGGTTGTCAGTGAGTTTTTTTTTTGTATTTGTGCCTCCTTTTTGTGCTTGTGCCTTGTCAACTAACTTGCTGTTTATCTGTTAATAATAATAATAATAATAATAATAATAATAAGACATTCGTTTCTTTTTACAAAGGAAAAAGAATATTGTTATGCTCTGTTTCTGGGTACAATCAGCTTAGTAAAAAAAAAAAAAAAAATCTGCGTACTATATGCATCTACTTCCTTTAGTGAGCTCTCTCTCTCTCTCTCTCTCTCTCTCTAATGAATTAATAGACCAAAACAATTTTGAACATATATGCACTCACAAATGTTTATTTTAATTTGGAATCTGAAACAAATCAATGGATAATTTACTATTTCTGTAGTAGAAGTAAGAGAACATCTTTAGCATGTTTAAACATAATGATAACATTAAGACCGGCTGGCATAGTTAAAGAAACACAACTTTTCTATTCGAAAAGTTATAAAAAACAAATAATAAATAAATTTTATTCGACAAAACTAAACAATTTGACAAAATCTTGAGTACAAAACAATGTTGAAAGAATGGATTAAGAATATCGTGAATTCGTGATCCCTGGTATGCACCAAGCAACCTAGAAATAAGCTACTAGTATGCACACAATTAAAACTCGCAAGCGCACAAGATCACTATGTAGTATAGTGAATTGTAAGTACGAGGTCGATCCCACGAAGACTTGTGATAAAACAATGTCAAAAACAACTAAAAATCAGAATATTAAAAGAAACAATTAAATGATGAAAGATTGAATTAAACTACTAAAAACAGTAAATTAAACTATCAAAAGCTAAATAGAAATTAATCTAAAACACACAACTGAAATTAGAATTGAAAACAATGAGAATGAATGAACTAGGGTTTCATCTACTCCCCTAACCAATCCTATGCATGTCCCTTATTCTTTTAATCAAAAATCAGATTTTATTAGTGACATCTATCAACCTAGACCATGGCATATGTGTCTAGATTATTATTCCCCTAAACCTAATTCATGAGTGGTATACTACATGAATTGTTCATTATGATGCAAAAACTAAGCATTGCATATGTCCTAGTCAAAACAAACATAATGCATAAAATAATGGGAAAGAGAAATGCATGAGTCTAAGCATGGCATATACTTAGATTATTCATGGTTCAAAACCCTAGATGCTTATCATTAAGATCAATCAAAATTAAGTTAGCTACTCTTAAAATTAATTGAACATCACATGGTTGGCACGGCATATACACAACTCATCAATTAAAAACGTGGTTTAGAATCTCAACTAATAAAACTGAAATCTGAATTAAAAGACGCCAAAAGAGACTACATAGAACTAGGCTAGGGTTTCAATTACACCCTAGCCCTAAAAAGTTTAGCTACTCATGTTTGGAATTGAAAACAAAATAGAAAATAGAGCCATAAGAAGAACTCTGAATATTGAAGAAGAAGAAGAATTCTGCCGGCAGCTTTTTCCCCTTTTCCTCGCTCCGAAAGCTCTCCAAAAGATGCTCCAAAGGTGCTCCCAACAGTGTTGTACGTCTGTTAGGGTTTGTGGATGATGGTAGCTGATTTGTGGATGGTTTGTGTGATGTTTTATGGCTGGTTATATGGCTGGACGTGGCTAAGTTGTGGCTGGTGTATATTCTGCACTTCTACTCCCTTCTATGCCTCTTATAAACTTTGCAACAGCCTCTTTTAGCAAGTAGTTCCCTTATATGATTAGATCTCCATCTGACTTTACAAGTAAGCTTCCTAATTAAAACAGAATAGGAGTCCTCTTTCTTGTTAAACTAGACTTTCTAAATTTGATTCTACTTGTATTTTATAGAAAGTTCCTCAAGTGTGGCCCACAAATCTGAATTTTGATTGCAAAGAATTAAATCTGAACTTTTGACATAAAAGTGGGACCTATTTGGTGTGTGTAACATGAGTGTGGGACCCCTCTTTTTGGACTTCTATCTTGACTTGAACTCTTGCTCCAAATTTTCCTTCTTTTTCTCCTTGTTTTTCTCCATTCTTGAACTCCTCTTTTAACTTGAATAGGACTTCCTAAATTCTGGAATTCTTCTATTTGCAATGGATGTGGACCCACCATGGGCCTACTTGATGATTCACGCCCATCTCTTCATTAATTCTTCTCTTTTTGCTTCTTTTGACCTTAACATAAAAATTAACAAAAACTATGTAAAATCAAATAAAATAACTCTAACTAGCACAAGATGAATCAAATATTAGGGCTTAGATTGCAAACAATTAAGTACTTATCAAATTCCCCAAAACTTACCTTTTGCTAGCCTCGAGCAAAACAATAAAATAAACAAGGAAGAAAATTAAAACACTAAAATATAAAATCTATCCTTCCACCATTTGTCTCAGAGATGCTTGATCAATACATGATTCAAAGAAACAAGAGTCTCAACCAATTCTAAAGATTACCCAATTTATAAGTTAGCTCACATCCACATGCTCAAATGGTCGTGTGTAAAACAATACCAACATAACTTTCAGTTTAGGCTTTCACACAACCAAACAATCATTTTTGCAATTCAGTTTAACTTCAATCCTCACCATGGATACACTCACAATAAAAACACTCAATAATTTGCTAAGATTGATAAGACAATGATCTCATGGAAAATACCACATGCTTAAAGTGAAATTACACACAATAGGCTCCCATTCCATCTCATCTCCACACTGGGACTACACTTCACCTAAGATCAATTAGGACTTTTACACATGGGTTATCATGGGGCTTGGGTGAAGGGTTAAGAATGAGAGGAAATGGATAACAATTAACAAGATCTAAGGAATTTGCATAAAATTACACTTTTGGTTCCTTTATACACTTCTGATTTTGACGGCTAAGGCTTGCATTTTGAATTTCCACCTTCTTGAGTCACACGTGTACCCTCCTTATTGTATTATTCTCTTTTTTTTTTTTTTTTTTTTTTCTTCTTTTCTTTTCTTTTTTCTTTTCTTCATTTTTTTTCTGTTTCCTTTTTTTTTTTTTTTTTTTTTTCTTTTCAAACTATAGAGATGCAGGGTAACGGCAACCTTTCGTTTATTTTCTTTTTCTCAAGCCTTGCACACATTTTGTAGTGAACCTTGAATTCATCTTTATACTTCCTTAGATAAGGTAAGGCTATACATATGGTAAGGTAACTCCCCCAAACTTAGGAGTTGGTATGGGTGCAAGAAATGACTTAATTAAGGCTCAACATGGATAACTAGTGAAAAACATCAAAGGGAATGGATAGAAAAGCACAAACTAGTCAAACATGGCCTAAAATCATATCCTATGGTTCGTGTAGTCGAAATATGCCTCAATCGGATAAAAATGAGAGTTCTAGCATGTTTTTCCATAAAAAATTCAGAACATGTGATCAAAGAATGATAATGAAATCAACTACATCATATAGATCAAGAAATGAAAGATCAAATCACTCAGCATATAACCCTCTCAAGAATAAGCATTTAGGCTCAAATCTCACTAGGTTGCACAAGTTTTCACCAAAAGCATCTAATCATTCAATTATGCAAAAAACTTTCAACCTCAGACTATATCAGCATTGTAATCCACACAGTGATAACTCAACATGCTTCAACGAGATTTACTGCAATTGAATAATATAAAGAACTAGTATAATTAAGTTCAATGAACCATACAAGAAAAATCATCATTTCTCATCATTGTAGTAGGAAGGAACTATGACTCAAAGAAAAACAAAGAAAAACAAATATTTTTGTGATTTTCGAAAATTTTTAAATTTTTATGTATTTTTGGACTATAATGACTAAGACTCTTCCCCCAAACTGAAATTAAACATTGTCCCCAATGTTGTAAAATAAAGTAAGAAAGTAAAAAGGAAACACTAAAAACATAACAGAAAAGTAATTAGAAAGACAAGGAAAAGGGTAAAAGAACTCAGCTGGATATGGAGTACATCGCTAGCTCTGAATCGTCATCCTTAACGTTTCCTTGCAAAGATCTGGGCTACCTCCCAGTAGTGCTTGCTTTATAGTCTTCAGCCAGACTGTGCTTCTCTATCAAGCTGAAGGGGAATCTGTGAATGTAATCACATCCACATCTTTGTCAAAAATCTGCTCCCAATAGGGTTTGAGTCGATGTCCATTGACTTTGAACTTGTTACCATTCTTGGGATTATAGATCTCAGTAGCTCCATGCTCAAAAACTTGAGTGACTTCAAAGGGGTCAATGAATGGTGGTGGGAAGTGATACTTGAGATGTTCAGGTAATGGCTTCAATTCCAACTTTGGTGCTTTTATAACAGAAGGAACGGATTGCGTTGTGGAAGAACCAAGAATTTCATAAGAATTAGAATTTTTGCTTGGGATGGAGGGGAGTAGTTCTAGTTGATTTACTGTCTCCATAAGTGATGCCTCAAGTTCATCACCATCATGCTCAATTTCAGATTTGGTGAGGCCTTGCTGAATGCATGTGTCCAACTCCTCCTTGCATCCATGTTCTCTTGAAAATACATCTACTATAGCCTGCTCAATTACCTCAATCTGAAAGCAATCTTCATCTCTCGGCATTTTCATAGCTTCGAACACTTTGAACTCAATTTTCTGCCCATTGACCTTCATTTCAATTGTGCCTTTCTGTACATCTATCTTTGAACCCGCAGTGGCCATGAAAGGTTGGCCAAGTATAATAGAAAGGTGGTGAGGCAGTGATACGCTCTCCATGTCCAGTACCACAAAGTCAGCAGGTAATATGAATTCTCCTACCTTTATCAAAATATCCTCCAGAATGCCCCTTGGGTATTTCACACTCCTATCCGCCAATTGCAATGTAATTGAAGTTGATTTGAGCTCTCCCAAACCCAAATACTCATAGACTGAAAATGGCAGCAAATTGATACTCGAACCCAAGTCCAGTAAGGCTCTCTCAAATGTATGATCTCCTATCTTGCAAGGTATAGTAAAGCTCCCAGGGTCCTTCAATTTGGGAGGAAGCTTTCTTGAAAGAACTGCACTGACCTCCTCAGTTAACTTGACCTCTTCACGATCTCTGAATCTCCTCTTATTTGTACATAACTCTTTGATAAACTTTGCATAGGAGGGTATCTGCTTGATAGCATCAATCAGCGGAATGTTGATCTCTACCTTCCTTAGAGTCTCAAAGATGTCCTGCGTGAACTGACTTTTCTTCTCCTGTCGCAGCCTCTGAGGGTAAGGTGGAACTGGCTTATAAACCCTCTCTGGTGCTATAGAAGTTGTTTCTGGAATAGGATTGGCCGCAGTGTCTGTGCCCTTCTTGTCACTTTTCTGGTTCACATTGGTCTCATTTTGCCTTGCACTGTCCTGTGGCTCAATGATTATAGTTTTTGGATTTTCATGTGGCCCATTCACGCTAGTGTCTAAGACTGTACCATGCTGCCTCATTCTCCTGTAGACCTTCTCTGGCTCTATGGTGAGGGTTGTTATGGCCTTCAGATGCTCCTGATTTTTAGGGTTTATTTCAGTCTGACTTGGAAACTTACCATCCTCCCTCTTACTCAAGGCATTAGCTATCTGACCCACCTGTGCTTCCAGCTTTGCCAAACTCTGCTGAGTATTTGTGATTGCTTGGCTATGTTGCTGAAAAGTAGCCTGAGATGACTGAATAAACTGAGTTACCAAACTTTTGAACTCATCTTCTTGTGGCTTTTGTGAATTGTTTTGAGAAAAATTATTATTCTGGGGGTATTGGTAGCTTCTCTGCTGTCCTTGATACTGGTTCTGATTTCCTTGATTTCCTTGATTATTCTGATTCTCTTCCTACGAAAAGTTTGGATAATTCCTCCATCCAGTATTGTAAGTATTGCTGTAGATATTGTTTTGCTTAGAAAAAGTGTTACCAACATAGTTGGTATGTTCCTGGTCTGTAAAAGATGACATGGGGCAGCATTCAGTAGCATGGTTTGTGTGAGAACATATAGCACAAACTTCCTTTGGTGTCTGTCCTTGCATGCTGTTGGAAGCCACTGCTTTGATGAGCATGTCCATTTTTTTATCCATTGCCGCCATCTGTGCAGCTATATTTCCTTGAGATTGGATCTCATATATTCCTTGCTTCTTACCCATCTGTCTATTTCGACAAGAAAATTGTTGTGAGTTTTCACTAAGAGTTTCAAAGAGATCATAAGCTTCATTACTATTTTTCTCCATCAGGGCCCCTCCACATGCAGAGTCAACTATTCCCTTATTCAGCTCGTTTAGTCCTTCATAGAAAGCTTGAACCTGATCATCTTTGGTGAGGTTGTGATGTGGACACTTCAATAATAAATCCTTAAAATGCTCCCACGCTTCCTAGAACTGATCTCCATCTTTCTGTTGAAATGTTTGGATCTCTCTTCTTAACTGTCTTGTCTTTTGAGCCGGAAAAAATTTCTTCAGAAACTTACTGGCTAGCTGCTGCCAAGAGTTGATAGAACCAGCATCCAAGGAGTTTAACCATATTTTAGCTTTATCCTTAAGAGAAAAAGGAAATAGACGAAGCCTGATGCCCTCTGCAGTGACTCCTTGTATCTGTTGTGTCGCGCACAGCTCAAAGAATTCCTTAATGTGAAGATAAGGATCTTCATTAGGTAACCCATGATAGTGTAGTACCATATTCAG
>QPKB01000006.1:9199047-9424047 GCA_003546025.1 Camphora micrantha | reverse complement strand
AGGAAATATGCGCTGGAAGTGTTGGAGAGGTTTGGCATGGATAAAAGCAATCCAGTTCACAACCCAATTGTTCCGGGTACTAAGCTCTTGAAAGATGAAGATGGAGTAAAAGTAGACAGTACTTTCTACAAGCAGGTCGTGGGAAGCCTTATGTATTTGACAGCTACTCGACCAGATGTGATGTATGTAGTAAGTCTTCTCGGTAGATACATGGGGAATCCTACTGAACTTCACTTACAAGCAGCAAAGCGAGTTAATGAGTGTAATATTGGGCCTAATGCCAGATAATGGAATGAAAAGATTGTCGAAGGGACTACGCTGATAAAAGGTGGGCCCAAGTGGGCCCCATGGTGCGGACTGCACTTTTAGTTGTTCAAAGGAGAACATTTCCCGAATGGATTGTACATGTCAGGTATGAAGGATCATTAACAGATGTAAGAAAATTAGTTCTAAATAGAAATTAGATTGGATGGGTAGTTCAGTTTGTCTATTTTCTTTGGTCACAAAAGGGAGTGGCAAAATCTGGCCTGGCCCAAACTGACTTGACCCAAAGTATATACGGTGGTCGGTCATGGGTCTGAAAAAAATTGACTTGCATTCTATTTAAATGGGTTAGGGTCAAACTGCATATCTAAACTCATTTAAATAGTCTGATAGTTTAATTCTTTTATACTTACAATTGTCTATTTTATAGGGAATCAGCTGAGCTTGTGTTTGGTTTTTCTTTGACCTGCAATTTATCTCAAATATAGCTTTACTATTTGAGATGGATTGGGTTTTAGCCAAGTGTAGGGTAGGGTTAAACAGGTTAATACACATTGAATGCGTGTTACACGGGTTTGGTTGGGTTAATCTACACCCGATGCGTGTTGAAGTTACTCGAACCATTTACACATGGGTCGGATACAGGTTGATCTTTAGCCCATAGATGCCCTTTGTCAACCCGCCCTGTTTTGTCCCAATCGGAGCCGATTACAACCCCCAAGTCACAAACAACTTTAAATATTATATATATATATATATATATATAAAAGCTGCAGCCCTCTTCATGAGAGCACGATATGTCAGTGTGGCAGGAACCGCCACTTGTCAAACTTAGTGTGAGAGATATTCGATCGTTGGGAAAGGTTGCAACCTCAATCCTATTACAATTTACCCGCCACAATTTACTTCCCTAATCACCCACGAGAGAGATTCACAAGAAAAAGTCTGAAACCTCTGAAAAGCCAAAAACCTTAGAGCATATGTGGTAACAGGCGTGGAATCCATAGATCTGATGATTCTTCGCTACCACTGGAACAAGGATTCGTCATTGGGGATTTTTATAGTTGATGATTTCTCATTGATATTGGTGTGTATCGATGCATATTGCTGAGAAAAATAGGGTTCGCTGTGCAAATCCACTTAAATGAGGATTTTCAAATCTTATGGGGGGTAGTCCGATCTGAAAATCCTAACAATTGCCAAACATGGATTTATAACAACTTTAGGGAAACCAAAAATCTCTTCGCTGAAGATTCGGTTGCCAAACATGACCTTAACCTACAATGCAGCATTCGCTCAGATTTTTGGGCGTCTTTGAAGTTGTTAACAGTCAGTTGCTCGAGAGGAAGAATCGAAGGTATGAGATATCTCTCTACTTCTTCCTCTGTTTCTTCTTAGTATCTTTCTGAATGTTCATTTCAGAACCTATTTATCTTTTATTTGTATGAACGAGTGCTTCTGATTTTATCTCAACCTCTTATCACCCACACCATCTCCTCTACACATCATTAACCCACCAGCCAAACACAATCCTCACTGCCTTTCCTTCTTTTTTCCCAAAACCGACATCACTATCATAACCTGCACAAGCAGCTAAACATGATCCTCTAAACACATTGGTTGCTACCCAGTTAATTCCTACATAACCGTGCAACAAGCCAGCATGGGATCCCACCATGGGCCCACCACAAAGCTTAATCTTAAAGCATCACTAAAATTATCTTGGTACGTACACATAATTATATTTTATTTAGTTTTTATTTGAATGTTAGCATGTCTTTCTAATTTTAATCATAGTGTCACAAACTTTTTTTTAGCCCTCTACGTCAATGCAGCAATAAGCTCTAGCTCATATTCTCACAGTGATCCTCTCAATTCAGGATATTAACGGTGGGAAGAACCATTCATATTAGCCTCCAGTTGGACTCTGCTATTGCACACCATCATAGCTAATTACTAATTCAAGAGATTCTTGAACAAATGTATCATGAAAAAACGGTTATTATAAGCAAATAATAATATTGATGATGCTTATATAATAATAGTATATTGCCGTGTTTATAATAATGATGATAATGCTACTATTTCTCATTGTTAACTTCTAGCATTGCAACCATTGTCTATCTATGCTTGTATTGCCATTTTTCTAATTTATAGTGGGCCTGATTCAAAACCTCTTTTAAGATGCATGAAATCCCTCGAAATCTCTTCGTTTTATCAACTTATTATCAAATTATATTTCTTTTTATATGAGTTCTCACTAATAAGTTTCGTTTGTTAATTTATCCAAAAAGAAATTCTATTTGCACCCACTTGTTTTGTTGAGCCCACCCACTTTCCTAATAATGTCCAAAACACCCTTGTCTCCTCTCCTCTCTTATTCTCTTCTCTTCCCCTCCTACTTGTTGCGACCGAACCATGACGGCCGCCCCATCGTCGGAGACCATCTCTCCCGCCAGTGAGCTCCCCTCTCTGCCCCTACCATCACCGGGGAGCTCCCTTCTTCTCCCTCCGGTGAGCTAAGTGGTTTCTTTTCTTCTTCTCCTATCCTCTTCTCCTTTTCTCTTACCCTCCCACCGGCTGCTACTGAACCCGAGGGCCGCCCCATCACCGACGATCTCCACTCTCTGCCCCACCATCACCGGCGACCATCTTCTCTTCTTTCTTCGTGTATATCGCTCGCTGGTGGGGTGCACAGAGTTTCAAGGCCGTGCATATATCATATGCACGGCGTTTCACACCCGTGCACATGAGATATGCATGGAACTTATGGGTATTTTTGTCATGGGTAGTTTTTTTTTTTTTTTTTTTTTTGTAAAGTGGGTGTGCTCAGTTATTTTCATGGTGCAAATAGAATTTCTCCTCCTTAAGGAGTCCTAAAATCTCTCACAATCCTACAAGTTTAAAATCCCTTAGTTATCTCCTAGGAAACGGATCCCCTGATTCGTCCAAACAGGGTTCCCCTGTTTGGACGAATCTGGGGCGATTTCTCTTTCCTCCGCCCCCCTTGCGTGCCGCCCCCTGATTCGTCCAAATAGGGGATCCGGATCCTATCTCCTAAGATTTCTTTCCCTTTTCTGTGCCTAAAATTTCTCTCTTCCTTATCTCATGATATGATTACAATTTACAACAATTCATATTCTTTCTCTTCCCTCTCTCTACACAACTCATAAAACCCCTCTCTTATCTCTGTCTCATTGATTCTTTTCAATTGCAATTAAACGCTCCAATCTCTATCTAGGTTTCATCTATCTTCTTCTCAAATTTCCACCTCTACTTTTCATATTTATTTCTGAGCATAGAATTTTGTAACAGTCACGTGTTAATATTCCTTTACAAATTCATTTAAACATTTTTATTTTTAAATTTAATTATTTTTTATCATGCGTGGGCCTGTTGCACTAGTGTACGATAAATTTCCTTGGGGTGGTTTTTTTTTTTTTTTTTTTTTTTTTTTTTTTTTTTGTTTTTTTTCTTTTCTTTTATGCACAAGACTTAAAAATTATACTATAGTCTTTTTTGTTGTTGCGATTGACATGTCAAAAACGGGAGAGGTATTGAGCTGCCACATAACGCTCCTAACGTGTTCATGTGATGCCACATGAGCACTATGAAAGTTAGTTTCAAGATAAGAGTACCGAATTCTTTGCATTCTTCTAGGGCTTCAATCCCTATAATATCTCTCCCCAAGTTAATGTCATTCAGTCTCTACCAACGTTTCTTTCCTTCTCATATTTCCCATGTGGCATACCATCATCATCCCCCTAAAATCTCTCCTATTATTCTTGCCTAATATCTCATACAATTCCTAATCCATTGTGATATGCTTGACCCTGTTATAGGGGCTAGAATTTTTTCTCATATTTTATGTTTAATTCCCTTGAATTTTTTTGGATTTATGATGACTTTTCTTGAATAATTATATATTTTATTTGGTGAATAATGAATTATATATATATAAGTATGTGGGACCCCTTTTGTGTATCATAGAATTGTCTTTTAAATAGATCATTGACTTTGTAGGACCCATTGATTTTAAGATAATAGGATCGAGTCATTTGGAATTATTGGTGGGACCCTTTGTATATTAAATAGTTTGTATTTAGTGGTGGACTTTTATGTTGGGGATTGAGAGATATTAATGGGACCATGAGAAGTGATTTAATAGAAACTGTATTCGCATTATAGGGACTATGAATTAGAAACAGGTAGTTGACTTCAAATTTGAAGGACGACAGTCACGACTGGAACCCAGGGCCCTTCGAATTCTGTTTTGGGACTTAAAGATGAAGGTCCTATCGCGAATTTTCTTCCCCCAAATCTGTCTTAGAGCAGATGAGACTGTCAAAGATTATTAGTGATTATGCCTGGTGTATCGCTAGACATTTGCCTCCAGTGCTGCATTCTTTTCTTTCTGCAGCTACTAGCAGTCTGCAGGTCAACTCTTCCCAGCAAGAGGAGCTATATATGCTGGCTTCCCTCCCTAGGTGGTTCTCTTTCTCAAAATATCTTGGAACGCCGTTCGCTCTAGGCTCTAGGAGATCAAAAGAGGCTAAACGCCTTTGGCCAAAATGGTCCATTTTTGCTTGGAAGCATCTCCATGAAGAAACCCTGATTTCTTCCTGGGCTCAGTCTGTTGGAGTCTCGCTCGCTGCTTCTTGTTTTGTCTGTCTCAATGACTGCAAATTCCAGTCGCCTGCTCTTCCAATGTTGTTTTGATTCCTGCCCGTGGAGAAGACTCCTTGCTACTGCTGGCTGCTCTGAACCTGCCAATTTCGCAGCTCCAACCATCTGATTCTCTTTTTGGTAAGGAGCTAAGGCGCAAAAGTTAGAATGGGCTTTGGAATTGCTTTTCTCATAGCTGCTCATGCTGTTTGGTGGACTAGAAACCTCTATAATCTATTTATTGAGAACCTCAGTCCTTAAAACGGATAGAACTACATCGACTCTAACGGAAAGATCTAAGATCGGTTTTGCGCGGCTATAAAAGAATTTCAGAGGAAACTCTCTCCCTCTCTTAGAGATCTTAGATGTATAGTTCCATTGCTGGTTTCTATTGGTTCTCTTGGTTCAGTTTGGTTTTTTGATGGCTTATAGGTCTTCTGTTTAGTGGGCTTCCCATTATTTTCTCTCTTTCAACTTCCCAGGTTTTGCTTTGCTATTCTTGTCAGTTCTACACCTTTCGTAGTGTCTGTATGCTTGTGTGGGTCTCTCTTTAGCTCCTTGTGTTTTTTCTCCTTTGTACAATTTAATGGACCTCCAGGACCTCAAAGCTGGATGGAACGAAAATAATGGGTCTCAAGCACTTTGAATGGTTTAGATCAAGAATTGGGGGCCCACGGGAGTGCAGAAAAACAGACAATGGGAGTAAGCTATTTTTTTAATGTGAGAAAATAAGTTATAAAACTTTATGCCTTTGTGTTGATTAATTCTATGAGAACTTTGAATGGTTTGGATCATGAATTGGGGGTCACGGTAATGCAGGAAATCAGAAAAATGGGATTAGGCTATTTTTGAAATTTTTTTTACCTATTTGTGTGAGAAAATAAGTTATAGAACTATCAATTCTAATTCTATGAGAATGTTGAATAGTTTGGATCATGAATTCGGGGTCATATTAATGCAGGAAAAATCAGAAAAATGGAATTAGTCTGTTTTTATATTTTTTTTACATTTCAAAATCCATGTGTATTTAAGATTATTTAAGATATGATACTCCATATATTGGAGTTTATAAGTTATATGAGAATGTTGAACAGTTAAAATTGTGAATTAAGTGGCAAAAGCGTGCAGAAAAATTAGAAAAAGCAGAAATAGTTTGGCTATGTGCTTTTCACATATTTCTTAGTATCATGAATATGCCTAAAAAAATTCGAAAGATCGGAAAAGTAGGATTAAGCTATTTGTGTTTATACAAACTTGAAAAAAAAAAAGAAGATTTGATGCGACTCGAACTTGGGACGGTTTGATGAAATAATTAGGGCATGTTTGGCAACTAAATCCTAGGAGATTCCTCATCGGTTTTTCAAAAAGTACATGGAAAATCCTCATTTTTGGGTTTTTCAGATCCGACACCTCTCATAGGATTTGGAAGTCATATCTTGCAGATTTTCGCACTGCTATCAATTTTTACCACTATGAAATCATATACAAATCTTCCAGGGGGAATCTTTGTTCCACAACCAGTGAGGAATCATCGAACGGGCATATTTCTCATGGATTCCTTGTCCTTTACCCAAATGTGCCCTTAAAAACATTAACTTGGAGTTTTGTTAGGCATTTAATCAGAACATAACACTTACATATGTAAACCATTCTACCAGGTGTAGCTATTACACACCGGTTATTACCTTGGATTAATTTATACAAGTAAATAATGATTAACAAACTTACATAATTATAATTTTATCACAGTATAACAATTACATATGTAAATGATTGCAAACAAAAATAAGTGTTAATTTTATCGCAGAGCAACAAGCGTCCATTTGCATATGACGTGGCATTAATTAGTCAAACGAAACAACTAAGTAAATGGCGATCTAGGAGTGTACAGAAAGGATGTTAAATCAAATGGTTTGGAGATTGGCAAAGATGAAGCCATGGAGCTTTTGTTTAGAAATGACTTAAGTCAATTTAGCCGGGCAAATTAAACTTAGGTGCGTCTGAAGCCCCATATCACATGTGCGTTGAATAGCTTGACAAGGATTTTTTAAATAAGACTAGTGAATGGAGGCCATAAAGATTGAGCAAACTAAGATTTGACTAATGTAAAAAACATAATAGTTTATTACCTTATCGATCTTGTTGTAAAGAACGATATGCTGGAATATAACAAATGCCTCCTTGTTTGCATAAAAATACATGGGAATTGAATACATAGGGTTTACAAATTGACTATGGAGAAAGGGGTGCCCTTGTTGTGCATTGCGCGTGGTATCATAGGAATAGTAAATTACCCTCGTGATGATATCGTTACTTGTGTGACAATATGGTTATGTTACGCAGGTAATGATATTGTAAACCCTATAACCCCCATTTTGCATATATCATGCCCAACAAAATGATCTTTTATTTCTCCATCTCTTTTTCTAACAAGGGGCTCTCTGAATATTGAAAACTAAGAGAAAGAAAGCATGTTTGGAAGGGATGAAAGAGTTTGATCTATTGAATACAAAAACAAGATTATAAGATATCGAAGAAGTTGATCGATACGATCACCACCACCAAAGGCTTCAAAGAGCTTGGGGAAAAGAATATTTCCATTTCACTATAAGCAGAAAGCTGGTAGACAATAACATCTCGACCTTAAAATATTCAGAGAAGAAGAAAGAAGGAACATTTTAAATGTGTATTATCGTGATCAGCTCTTCCGGATGTGCTTTCCCTGTTTGGCATGTCTATTATCCACCTCTTATTGTCTAAAAGAGGTTTCAAAAAGTAAATAGACTGTTTGGTGACCTAACTAGTATCTTCTATTTACAAACGTATAAAGACAAAAATGCGTCTGTTTGGAAAAGGAGCGGACGGGACCATAATTGAAATAGACTAACACGTCTGAAATGCAAAGACGGATGGCTACAGTACATGAAGCGGTGACTTTGGCATCACCATTTTTTTTTTTTAAATCCTAAGATCATATATGATGATCCGAACCGTTAGAGATCTCAAGAAGACCAAACACGGTCACGTATCCAAATTTGGACCGTTGATCTTTCTCTAGTCCCTAAGATATGTACAAAAAACACATAACCATTGATATAGATTTCTGGACTTTTGGGGGCCCCACAGTCATGATCAGAACCATTGATCCTGTTTGGAATAGTAAAAATGGCTATGAGTTCAAATTTTAGCTAGTGATTTGGTCTACATTTCGAGAAAATTACATAAAACTAAGAGCCGTTGGATACGCTTGGGTTAGAAAAATTGCACTCCATGTGATTTTTCACTAGTCCGTTTTTTCTTTTTTTCTTTTAACTTATGGGACCCTAAATAATGATCTGAACTATTGATATCCTTTACATGATCAAATACTGACTATTTGTTCAAATTTGAGTCGTTGATTATTCTCAATTCTCAATATATTTGTAAAAAATGAAGCGCCATAGGTGTGTATTTCTGAGATTATGTGGGTACTACAATCATGATCCTAACCATTGATCTTCTTTGGAAGATCGAAAACAACTATGAGTCCAAATTTCAAGACCTGATTCATTGTAGATCTAAAAAAATTAATGAAAAATGAACCATTGGATTTCTGAACATCTATTTCAAATAGGTTTTGGTCTTACCAAGCAGGCTATTTTGAAGACATCTATTTGAAACCGCCCCATTTGAAATAGATTAGTCTTCTTTATTCAAAGAGCCCTTCGTTTAAAAAGGAGATGAAAAGGGAAAAAGATCGGTTCTATTGGGCGGGATATATATATGGAAATTGGGCATCATGTGGCTAACGAAATCGTTATACAAGTAACGACATTGTCATGAGGGTCAATCAATTCATCTAATTAGTATTTAAGGATGATTTTTTCATGAGAATTCCTAAAATTTATGTGCTCCATCTTTCTTTCTTATTCAATTGCTTTATTTCTTAGTTTCAAAATTTTGGTGACTCCGCTGAGACGTGGCACAACAATCTCTTAGCAGTGCGATCTTCTACTTCTCATGCCCCAAAGCACGGGTCCTTGTCTTTGAATGCGTGCATCAGTGCATTCGAAGTTTCCCTACAAAACAAGCTTTTTTTGGTTCAGGCTGAGAAGAGTGGTAGAAATCATGTTAAAATCAAGTTCCACTTTGGACTTATAAAATTTACTCATGGGGAAGAGGTGGAGGAGGCGCTTAACGCTAAACTTCAACAAATCATGGGAATTTTTCTTATATTAATTGGGTTACCTCTTATGAATCCTAACCTTTTTTGTATTTGCTATCACCCTAATTTGGCATGTATCTAACCACTATAAATATAAGAGCTTTTTATATATACCCTCCCTTAAGGTTCGAAGGATTTGTAAATAGGCTCATGAGGTTTTAGTATTTGTAAATAGGCTCCTGCCTTTTCTTTTTAATACCTTTCATGTCTCTAAAAATCAATATTCCTAACAAGAATGGGCAGCCACTATGAGATTTGTATTGGAATTTTATATGAATGATAGTTTTGCCCTTACATCCATTAAACAAAAATGAGTATATTATTATTTCAGAAAATACTGTTATTTTATCTCAAGTTCCAATGGTTTCTCTCAATAACTCTCTCATGCACATGACCAGAGGTGGACCCAAGTACAAGGGCCTGGGGACTGAAGCCCCCACCCATATTCTAAAAATTAATATGTTTTTTTTTTTTTTTTTTTTTTTTTTTTTTTTTTACATTTGTCACTTCCCCCAATATTTCTTTTACATATAGCCGAACACAATCCCCTCGCAAATTCTAGAAATTAATATTTCTTTTACATTTGCTCATTCTCCCAATACTTCTTCTATACCCCCTACATATGAATCATAATCATGTATTTTGAAACTTTCATCAATCCAACGGTGGGTCATGTATGGATGGGATAAATCATAGCCGGTTATAAGTACAAGTGTTGATTGTCGTTATGATCAATTTGAATTTATTGAAATGAGCGTTGTATTGGTAAAAAAAATAAAAAAAAAATTACATAGGGTTATTCTCTTACATTAACTGCAATTGTTAATGTTACATGCTTTATAAAAAAAAATCGAGTCAAAGCTTTTGAAATTATGCATATAATGATAAAAGAGATGGACAATAGTGTCATTTCTCTCTAAAAACCTATGATGGTTGGAAGACTATTGATTTTGGAGACACATAAGGTATTAAAATATAAATGTAGGGGCCTATTTGTAAATAATAAAATCTCAAGAGCCTATTTACAAATCTCATAAACTTTAGGGAGGTACATACAAAAAGCTCTAAATGTAAACTAGCACAACAATCTGGGCACGGCATGTCCATGCATTACAAATTAAGTACTCATACATTAAAAAGGTTATAAGGAGTACTTTTCATGGAGCAAGTTATATAAATGGAAATAGAAAATTTGGACAGAAAGGGAGTAGAAGAAATGGGGTAGAATGTGGAGAGTAGTGGGTGGTTTGATGAGATAAAAATATGAATAGGTAGTCATAGGGAAAGAATATAAAACATTTTAACAAATATGGGTAACTATCTATCAAAATTACAGTTGACAGACAAAATTAAAGCCAAGACCCTTGACTAATATATTATATTAGCATTAGGGCAAGGGAAAAATCACTTTATCCAAGAATTAATCATTTAAGTTAGGGATGACAATGGGTTGGGTATAAACGGGTGCCCTTGACCCGTGCTCTTATTAGGGTTGGGTTTGATAGTGGTTTTTTTGGCGTGGGTCAGGTTTGGGTTTTGTTGTCCTACCCCATTTGAACCAAAATATAATATATGTATAATTATTATTAAGGTGATAAAGAAAGCTCATGTCATGTAGGTAGTTTTAGACCTTAGCTTAAGGCATGTGGGAAAAAAAGGTGGCGAGTTCAATCTCTACCACACTCATTCTCATTTTTTTTTTTATATTTTGAAAGTTTTAATCTTTAAATTCTACTTGACCCAATCAAATGGAGCGGGTTTGGTATCACATCCCAGTGACCCATCGTGAGGCAGGTCGGATATAGATGAGATAAATCCGAGACAGGGTAGGTTTGGATTTACCCCAATCTGTACCAAACCCGCCCTGTTACCATCCCTTGTTTAAGGCCTCTAAGCTAAAGGGTTTGATGATTTTTCTGGGACAATTGTCGTCTACCATAACCCGCAGTGGGAAATATACCCATGCATTCATGTGGAGTCTTGAAAGGGCTCCATATTTTTTAAGGGCTTGTTTTTTTCGCATAGCATATGTAGGAATTCATTCTCAAATAAGCTTTATGAAATTATTATTAAACAGGTGAGGGTTGAAGGACATGAGGTGAGAGAGATGACGAATATAAGGTAGCGATATAGATAGGACCTTGACTTTCTAAGGCTTTGAATGTATAGGATGATGGCTAGCTACATTCATTTTCCATCATCTCATGGTTCAATTTATATTGAAGAGGAGGCTATTTGATAGCTATTTTTGGATATTCGCCTTTTATCTATATTTTTAACTGCTTTCATGGATGGTCGGAAAGTAGGTATTCAATTACATAAAAATACAAACCGGCCCAAAAGGCTATTTGCAAATATCCCATACCTTTTTTATTTATTTATAAAAATCTCTGAAAAACAACATTGATAAAATGTCTCCTGCTTTTTCCTAATGTGCTAAGTACCCTCTTGACCATCAGTCAAATGTTCTCCTACAGGTTTAAACCATATTATCTTAAATAAATAGCCAAGGAAACTTATTGAGACATTTGATACTTCATAGATCTTAATAAGAAGATGAAAGATGGTGTTCTTTTTAGTTTGTCAGAAAGAAGGGCATTTTGTTCATTTAAGATGAAAGAGCATTTCTTTTACCAAAAAGATAAAAAAGCATTGGAATATCTGTAAGTTTTGAACCATATTCCAATATTGATATTGTTTCTCAAATGATCAACAAACCCTTCTTTTTACAAAGTACCAAATACATATCTTTTATATTCTTATTAGAATTTAGAGGATTTAACCGGAGAAAACACTTATTGCGGATGTGTGACACGATCAAACACTTTAAATGGTAGTGCACCAATTATAGCAATTGGGCCGAATTCTCTTTTCTTTTCTTTTTTAACCTATTTGGCACATCGTCAGTGCTGACCTTATTTACACTAGAAGTTGTAACTTTTTCAAGCGTTTTCGAGAAAAAATTCTAAGTCAGGGTCGGTGTTGACCCTAGCAGTGTAAAATAAGTTCATCATCAGCACAAACTTCTTAATTTTATGACAAAAAGTTGTAACCTTTCCAGGCGTTCTCGGGAAAAAATTTAAGTTGGGGTTGGTGAAGACCTTAGCAGCGTAAAATAAGGTCATCACCGACGCAGGTTTCCTATTTTTTTTTTTTTTTTGACCAAAAGTTGTAACTTTTTCCTGGCATTCTCTGAAAAAAATTCTTAGTCAAGGTCGGTGATAACGATATATAAATTTGGAGAAAAAAAAATCTTAAGGAAGGGGACCAATACATTAACATGAAAAGCCCCCTATGTCCTTCAAATACAACATTTATGAATTTAAATACAAATAAAAATATTTCATGCATTTAATTGACATTCAATCAATCCATCAACATCCTATATACATTTACTTAAATTGCATGCACATCTCCTAAGTTTAAAGTTACAAATTAACAACATCCACAATATAACCATTTTAATTACAAGTTACATTATGATCAATATCCAAGAGCACATACAGCACAACAAATGTAGGGGAGGTTCACTGCAAATCAAGAGGCAAGACTGGGAGTGGAGGGAGGTTAGGATAAAGCACTCAAATATAATTACTCCTGTAAAAAAATGACAGTTTGAATAACGTTAGCTATAGATCGAAAGGGAGTTCAATTGATTAGTGGCTGTGTGGAAAAGAGTATACCAAACCGCATTCGATGGTGGTGGAAGTGAGATGCTCTTGCTTGCACAAAAGTCGAGCTGGTTGTGTATTTGAGGTACTAGCTTCATTGCGGGGCAATTCATCATTGTTTTTATTATCTTTAGACATCTATGCATATCCAAATTTAGAGCCGGCTTTACCATAAGGCCAACAAAGCCATTGCTTTAGGCCTCAAAAACTAAGGCCCAAAAAAAGGCCCCATAAAAGCAGCTGACATCCTTTGAAATTCCAAAAAAACAAACTTGCCAATTGTCATCCCTTTTTTTCTCTCCCCAAAATATAAGGCCCCCATAATAACTCTATCTTGAGAAGATAAGACCAAGATTATCATCAGGCATTAAAGTGTCATTTATGACCTATTATATTTCCAAATCTGCCCCTTATATTTCTATTACTATGAGTCCAATTGATTTAGCACACCATTATATTTCTAGCAGTCCAAGTGCATCAAATCTCAACCATACATTCAGTCATGAACTTGCTTCACACGCATTTCTCATTATATCTATGTATCTTATTTCAATAGGGGCCCATTTAGTTTTGATCCATGATGTGGTTGTAATAGATCTATAGCTTGAGATTTCAGTCCTAATAATAGATCTTAAGATTTACATAAACAATGGACCCCGCCGAAATTTATTCACTTGCCCACAGTGCATATGAGCATCGTGCATCTAGAACATCTAATACATGAGGTGTGGCACACATCTGAAGTGCATCTTGGATGTGCCTGACTCATCGTGCATATGGGCACCGTGCGCAGGTGAAAATGATCCGATCCCCACCAGTTGCAGACTCAATATTTTTGGGCTAGCGGATTGGAGCCAAATAGGTAGTTGGATTTTATGACCCAAGATTTTTATGTGAGTTTTGGGGATGGGCCCAAAATTTTCATGTGGGTTTTGGAGGTAGACTTAAGATAGGTTAACAAAACTTGAATATAAAAACTTAATTAATAATTTTGCATCATAAAAAAGAAAGAAAAATAAATTTTAAATGAAATATTTATAATAATATTTTACAAGGATGTATAGGATGTATTATCGGTTATTTGGAACCAACTATACTTGTTAATATTGTTGATTTTACTTATTAATTGCATTGTATAAAAAAATATGCACTAAAAAATTGGTAAATCTCCAATTTTTACTTTCTCTACAATTTTTGTATTAGAAATTTAGTTGGTTGCTTATCCGTGCTCAGCACGGATTTCTCTTTGCTAGTGAAGTATGAGACCAATATCATTCTAGTTAAATTATCCCAAACATTTTTATTTTATAACCTTCATGTTTGTACTTGAATCATTCCTTTGATAAATAGTTTGATTAAAAAGAGTTTCATCATCGATCTCATGGTGGTTCCCTCATAACAGTTTTAGACCTGATTCAATTTAAAAAGTGGTTTCATAAAAAAATTAGTGACCATTTTTGGAACACGAAATGACCTAGTTTTGGGTCACTTGAGTAAGACATGTTTTCCATATGGATCCCATGTATTTAGGCTGCATCAATGAGGCAGGTTTTGACAACAAACAAAAAGACTAATCAAATAAAAAAAATTTAATCAAACCATAATCTTAATTTAATTACAGATCTGACTAAACACCCAAAAACAGAAGGAATCATGTTATTTTAAAGATTTGGGACTAAAATCAAGTCAATGCATTTCACAAAACAAGAAAAATGAGCAAGGAAAAGAAATTCATTTTAACTGCCAAAGACGGTAACTGCTCCAGAACCATCGTCCTTATTTCAAAAAACACCAAATTCAGAATCCTACATACCCTAGTCCATTCAAACAAACAATGTACAAATCCCACAACTATGTTGAAGCTCATGTACCATGCACTTCAATATCGTATGCGGGATGGCGGGAGAACCAAAAGGAAGGAAAATACACAAACATAGAGAAAGATTCAAAAATGGAAGGAGATAGATACCTTTGCAGTCAAGATGGGAAAAACAGACAATGAAAAAATCGATCGGGAGCAAAGAGATGCAGTTGAGGAGGAAGTTTGAAGCCTGATGCAATTGGACATGGCAGTTACCACGCAGGAGCAATCCTCAAAGGTCGGTCTCGGTGGTATTTAGGAAGAAAGAAGAAAAGAATAAGAAGAAACATGGTTCTGAGCCCTAATAGGGTTTGCGGACAGGGTCGGCACCGACTTTACGCAGTATAAATAAAGTCGGCGCCGATGATGTGCCAAATAGGTAAAAAAAAAAAAAAAAGAAGAAAATTCGGCCTAATTGCTCTAATTGGTGCACCACCATATAAAGTGTTTGATCGCGTCACATGTGCGCATTAAGTGTTTTTTTCGGTTAAATCCTCTAGAACTTATGAAGTATTAAATGTCTCGATAGGGTTCTCTTTCATCTTTCAACATTTATCGGAAAGTCATCTATGTCCCTAATCTAACGAAAGGCCACGAAACGAAGGATTTTTTTATCATTGAATAGTCATAAGTTGAACGTGATAGTTGTTTGCCATAACTCAAACTTTCTAACGATCCTAACCTGGTATTTCTTTGAAATGCCCAAACACCCTTGACCGAATGCACTAAATTATCCTTTGTAGGATGGAACTTGGTCGTAACACAGTCGAACAAACCCGAATGTTACTCAAACATTAAAACTTAACTGACTCGTCTTGACCCTGCACCTGAGTGCCTTCACGATATATGGATAGGCTCTTTGTACGTCTTTTGATTAGCTAGGCCTAGGTTTGTGGATAGAGATTCTGTCATTAAAGTACTTTTTTTATAAGTTGTTTAAACTTGAATTATAGTAATTGAGATTTGTGCTTTGCTCTTAAATATTTTATTATTTTCGTCATCAATTACTTATGTGATAGTGAAGCTTCCACTATAGTTATTTGAGAACCGACGATATGTTTATACCTCACTATGGACTTCGACAATGATCGGAGGCAGCATCCACATTGTGGGTCCTGCCATCCATGAACCACACATCGAGTGGACAAACATTCAAATGGACAGGATCACACAAGAAATGATCAGACTGATGGAGATGATCATCCGATGCTAAATTCCTATGATCAAACTGGTTTGGACTGACAGTTTTCCTAGCGAGCGAGATATATCCAATAGCTAAAATCCTTCAATCCATCATCCAACCATATGATCATCATTGAACCATTCTCAAGTCTTTTATTTGTTGTTTTGCATTGTCGCAGTTTTAAAAAATAGGACACATAGCACTTAGTTTGATACTTATACTTAAGATCCCCTCACAATATGCATGAAAATGGGTAAAACAGAATTTCCCTTCTGTAAGGAAAAAAACACATTACATCCCAGTGAAAATTTCAAATTTTACCAAGAAAGAAGGACATGACGTACAAAATTTTCATTCTCCAAACATGTCCAAACACAGACCTGCAGGATGAGTCCAACTGAAACATACGAGGCTTTATAAATTTGCCATATCAAAAAACTTTCCAAACTTGTTGACCTAGATCCTTTCTCCTTGTGGTTTTCCTTTTCTGCTTGATGAATTCTATTCTACCAAAAACAAAATCTTTAGTCTCCTTAAAATTAATTACTTTCCAACTTAAAGCAATGACGCCGACAATCTAAAAATAGGAACTTAAGTCCACTAAATATCAGTAACTTTCCACCAAACATTGATAACCTTCCAATCTAATGCTGGAAGACAGAAAGTCAAAGTGAAAGTTTTGGCATTTATGGCTGTCCGATGTTTTTGAACGGCTGAAAATGAACTTGGCCTCATAAAGATAACTTTACCCATGATCAGTCAACAGTCCAGTGTTTTTGAACGGCTGAAAGTTAACCTCAGCTCATGAAGATCAGTAATTTATGGCAGCTTCTTTTATTTTTTTTAGGGCCAATGGACTCGGCACATGAAGATACTTTCCGATCCTAAGCACTTGATTTATAGCCTTCAAGTTAATGATTTTGAAAGACAGCATTTCTAGTAAAAATTCAATTAGATCATCCAAGCCTTCAATTTATAGCCTTCAAGTTTAATGATTTTGCTAGACATTATTTTTCTAGAATTCACTTAAATGATGAGAAATAATTGGACAAACGTCAAATCTTGTTGAAGATATTAGGATAAAATTAGATATATATGATTTGTTAATAGGATTTGTTAGAAATAGGGGCTCCACGTAAGTAAATAATAATAATAATAATAAAAAGGTGTAGCGAGCTACCGGCACCGACATACTCAGAAGGAATGAATTGCACCCTATGATTGTAAAAGCATATTTTAAATTTGAATTGGTTTTTTTCTCTGTTATATATATATATATATATTTATATATATGGGAAGTTTCAAGTGTATCTATCCCTCACCATAGGGTGAGGGATACTTCCATAATTGGGAATTTTCAAGTACAAAAGTTACTTTTAATGGAAGTATTCCTCACCCTATGGTGAGGGATAGATGTACTTGAAACTTCCCATATATATATATATATATATATGGGGAAGTTTCAAGTGCATCTATCCCTCACCATGTGTGGTGAGGGACACCCCTTTTGGGGAAGTTTCAAATACAAAAGGGGATCTTTTCAAAAAGTACAAAAGCCATTTTGTACTTGAAACTTCCCAAAAAGGGGTGTCCCTCACCACACATGGTGAAGGATAGATGTACTTGAATATTTTCCATATATATATGTGTATATATACACACATACATACATGAGGAAGTTTCAAGTGCATCTATCCCTCACCATAGGGTGATGGATACTTCCATAATTGGAAATTTTTAAGTACAAAAGTTACTTTTTAAGTACATAGGGTGAGGGATAGATGCTTGTCTTCATGTGGAAAAAGGAAAGTATCTCTCACCCTATGGTGAGGGATAGATGCACTTGAAACTTTCCTATATATATATATATATATATATATATATATAAAAGGTAGGGGCCCTCACAGGAGCACCTCCCACACACACACACACACACACACACACGAGCCAGGCTAGCCTAGGCGGGCTAAAGCCCCCAGAGGGTCTGCAATTCCTAGGCGCTTACCCTAACCTTGAGGGTCAGGACCTGGTCGGGGCAAGGCCCAGGGTCTCAAGCAAAACCATTATTATTTTTAATTTTTTCTTTTACCTTGTTACAAAGAATCGAGACCGAGAGTTATCTTATCTAACCTCAATTGTAAATACATCATGAAGAAAATATTTGGAGAATATAAGTTGTCTCTAAAAGCTTTCTTCTATTAGATAGAGTCATATGTGCTTTGCTAACTTAGGTTCTAAATATATTATTTTATTTATTTTTTCAAAAAAGAAAAATGGTTAAAGAGTCTAATCTATTTCACACCTTTCATTAGAATTACCAATTGAAGTTATTTAAAGTTTAACACATATTGACTATTAAACTTAGTTGGATTTCAATCACAAAAATAAATGCACTTAAAAATTATTATTATTTTAGACTTTTTAAAATTGATAGTTATAATTATTTAATTCAAAGAATATTTAGATCACCCTATATCCTTGAAGTTCTATTCACATACATACTACTAAGTCTTTGTTAACGAAAAGCGTACACCCCATTTTGCACTAGCAAGAAAATATAAATATAATGGTTTTTTTAACCAAAAGAAGCCATTGAATGTCTTCATACCTCCAAAAGTATCCTCAAATACATGTAATGCCCCAAAACATATTATACCATAGACTTCATTTCTTTTTTGACCAAACTGCCCTTGACTTTGTCTATTGCTAGTTTGAGATAAGACACTTGCAAGCTCGAGACATGACTCGCGAGTTAGAGACGTGACACTTGCTAGCTTAGGATTTACAGTGTATATATGTGCCCAATATTATTTATGAGCTTAGTTTTTCTTCTATTGTTCTATTCTATTCATCGACACTTCCAAGCATTCATTAAGATTTTCAATTATATTAGATTGATTTATATTTTTATAAAGTCTAATAATGTCCTCATTCTGAATATACTCTTACTACAATTAGTAGAAGATTAGCTCAAATCTATAGGAATCCAACATAGGGACGTGACTGTCATGTCGACCTCAAGATTTGTGAAGTTAGGGTTGAATAACTCAAGTGCAACTTTATTTAACCATTAATATATTCATTCTGACCTTATTTTTAGTACAATCTATGGAGAATTCACTCCAAAGTCTAGAATGCTAAACACCCCCCCCCAAAAAAAAATAAATAAATAAATAAAAAAAAAAAAAAATTCTCACTTCTGAGTAAGGATTGAACATTAACAAAGTTAAGTCAAGATGTCAAGAATCAACTCGCAATATCGAGTATCAACTCACGATGTTGAGAATAGAATCACAAGTTCAATAGTTTAAGTTTTCTTAAATAGGATACATACACGTGAATTAGATTTGATTGAAATTTTGAATCTAAAGAATTAATTTCTGTGAATGCATGAGTGGAACCATTCTATTGTGAGCTTGTTTAGTAGTGGATGTACCCACTGTGACCCTTCTCTCAGCACAATCTGTGGAGATTATGCTCCAAAAAAATAAAAATAAAAATCATTTATTTCATTTTTAGTAAAAGAAAAATACAAAAAAATGGTGCTCCTCTCCATTCCCTATTCATAATCTTACTTTTACTGCAACCTATATATGGAAGATTAGCTACAAAGCTGAGAATGTTTTCCTCCACGGTTCTCGCTTTACAATATGAACTTAAAATAAACATTAACTGTGCACAATGTCTAGAATAAACCACCGAACTCAAGGAGACTTGATGGCTCAAGAGATAAAGTGAAGGGCAATTTGGTCTAAAAAAATAAAGTATACGGTATAAGATGCTTTTGAGCATTAATTACATGTATTTGAGGATGCTTTTGGCGGTATAAAATATTTGAGGCCTCTTTTGGCAAAAAACCCTAAATATAATATAAAACGCCTAAATTAGAAGTAATAAAAACTAGAAGAAACAGACTAGAAGCAACTATACAACATTTATTGCTTGTGCATTTAAGTACAATACATAATTTGTATAAATAAATATAGGGGAAATGAACTAAGTATGTATGTATGGATTTTTAGGGCATTTTGTAATAGGTAGGTGGGTATAAAATTGCCTATATATCTCTATTTTATTACTACTAAGTGATTGTTATAAGGGCATTTTAGTTTATATTTATATATATAAATATATATATTATATAAAAAAAAGTATGAGGGCAAGGGCCAGGGCCAGGGCCAGGGCCAGGGCCGGGCCAGTACTTTTCCAAGCCTGCCCTCAATCTTTCAGGGCATGTAAACATTTGTCCAAGCCTGACCCTAGGCTTTCCCTTAAAACCAATAAATCCCTCATGTTAAGGGCCCTCATGTTAAGGGCTTCTTAGGGGCTGGCGCGGACCCCATTGGCTTTGGGAAAAATTGGGTGGATGGATATAAAAACTATGGGGACAGCCCTCAAGGGGTTATTTGTGTAGAGTAAGATTTTCACCTTCAGGCACTTGTATATATGAAAATTCCATATAATAAGCACGGTAATCAAAAATCAAAATCTGTCAATATTATGCATCAATGACTATTTGGTAGTTCACAAAACCACAGACAAACAAAAGAAATTCATCTTTCTTTATTCCAATTACATCTGCATGTAATCAAATACAATGAAATGAAAAAAAACACAGGCTAATAGCAGAAAGAAAGTTTAACATTTTTCATTTTTTATCCTATCATCTCTTTCTACTTTCCAATTTTATTCTCCAAATGCATCTCTTTCTTATTCCTATAAATGTAGGGAGAGATCAAGCTTCTTCTCTTTATCCTTCACCTCAGGATCAACGCTCAGATTCTTATTGTTCACAAAGGACGATGACCCTTGTCCATAGCTGCTATTATTGTTCACAAAGGACGATGACCCTTGTCCATAGCTGCTTCCAAATCTCCTTTGCCAGTCCAACCTCTGCTCTTCCTCTCCACCATAGGAAGGAAAATGAGGGTACCCGGGTTCGAAACTTGGAGCAACAATAGATCCGAAACAGTTCTGGGCTCCAAAATGGCCATGACTGGGTCCAAAATGGCCATGACTGGATCCAAATTGGCCATGAGCTCCAAAATGGTCGTGACTGGCAGAGTGATGAGCTCCAAAATGGTCATGACTGGTAGGGTGATGAACTCCAAAATGGTCATGACTGGAAGAGTGAGATTGGAGGTAGAAAGGAGGAGGATAAGTGAAAGGAGAAGGATAGGTGATGGGGGGCGGAGTAGTGACCAAAGAACAGATTCTGCAATCTGCTTTCTGGGCTTTCTTGGCTGCATTTCTCTCCTTCTTATGAGCGTTTTGGTGACCTCCCAAGGCCTGAGAACTGTAAAATTTCCGAGTACAGAAGTTACAAGAGAAGATCCTCGGTGTCTCCGGTTCCTCACTGTTTTTTGCGACTGGGAAGCCTCTCACTTGATTTGCCATGCCTGCAACGGAAGCGAAGAAAAGAAGAATGAGAAGATCTTAAATAACAAAACCCAGTTGAAAAAAAAGGTAGTAAAATCACAGAAAGTTTTAATCTATTTCGGATTGAATACGTCACACGGAAGAAAACCAATGTCATAAACAACTGTTCAGAGAAGAAAACCCATTTCATACAAATAAGTAACATAAAAGAAAAGTTTGGTTTTCTGGATTCATCAATAGGATATTAGGAAGAAAACCCATGTGAGAAAAACCTCCTAACAGATGCTTTCAGTTGATTAACAAAACCCATTCCAGAAAAGTTAATAAAATAAGAGAGAAAGTTCAGTTTTTGGGATTGAATGGGGGACTAGGAAGAAAACCCATGCGAGACAAACCAGCTAAGAAGCTTAAAAGGCCCTGCTTTACCACTGATTAGGACAGAAATGGAGAGTTTGGATTGGAAAATCCAGAAGAATATGGAAAGACAAAGGAGAGAGTTCTCAAGATATGATTCGTGGAGAGAGTGATGGGAGAGGGTTGTGATTTATAAGGTGTGTTCTGGGGTGAGTTGGAAACCGACACGATGGTGAGATAAGAGATGAGTTGGAAGAGATCTTTTTTTTGTTTAAAAACGCAGTGCATGCAAAGGAAGGGAGTGATTGGGGGCGAGATAAAAATAGAATCCACTACCATTGACATTTATCAGATTCATGGGCACTTGTTTCCTTTGCGGGCGTTTCTTTCTCTTTATTTATCATCATTTGGCAGTTATTTTTGGGTTTGTGTACATATACACTCCCATCTCTGACACAAACCCCACTTGGGATTGGATTTGAAGCCCTTTATTTGTTGATTTCTCACCCTCTTCTTCTGCTCTTTTTTTGGTTTTCTCATGCATGCAAAGTTGTCATCTTCTTCTGCATATGCACTGGACTTTTCAACTCCACACCCCAGAAAAGTAAACTGCTAGCTGCTTATCTGTCAGCCTATCTATTTATAATGTCCAAGTTCACGTACTGGGTTGCGTTACAACATCAGTTGTACTTATCTTTTGGGGCCACTGCAGGCAGCTACCTATGTACATTATTTTCTTACATATCTTGTGGGGCCCATTACAGCTACATATGTACATGAAATGAAATGACATATAAATGATACAATGTTGATTACACCCGCCTTTAAGTTCATTTATATTTTAGGAAATAGAAATTGGCTCAAGAGGATGCAAAATTAACGGTAGGATCGGGTTGTCGTAATAGGGTTCTAGTTGATTATTGTTTGATTATGTGTGGCTTATCAATGTATGCTAATTCTAAGTTAAACAAAGTAGAAGAGTTGCGTCCTATTGTGACAATCACCTGTAAAAACATTGAGCAATTATGGTATCTTTTCATCATAGTATTTTTTGGTCATGTATGGGTTATTGGTGTGTGCTAATTCTAATTCTCGATAAAAATAAATAAATAAATAAAAGTTACGTCAGATTGACAATGGACTATAAAAACCTCGGGCAATTATGATATGTTCTAATCAATGATTGAAATCTTATCATCATAGTTCATTGGTTATGTACGGCTTATCCACATATGCTAATTCTAAATTTCGATAAAGCGTAAGTGTTGCATCGGATCGGCAGTCAGCTATAAAACATTATGCAATTATCATATCTTATAATCAATATTCAAAATCTTATCATCATAGTGTACGGCTTATCAACGTATGCTAATTCTAAGTTCCAACAAAGGAGGAGAGTTGCATAAGATCTACAGTTGGCTATGAAAACATTAAGCAATAATGGTATCTTGTGATCAATGTTCAAAATCTTAACATCACAGTTCCTTGATTATGTATAGCATATACACATTTGCTATAATGAGTTCCGACAAAGAAGAAGAGTTACGTCAGATTGACAGTAAGCTATAAAAACATCAAGTGTATATCAATTCTTCTAATTAATGTTTAATATCTCTTCATCATAGCTTTCTTTTTTATTTTTAGCATTTTGGTATGTCTTATTGTCGTGCCCACTTAACGGAATAAGGCTAAGATGTTGATGACAACTATCATGATCATTCATATCTTATATATGTAGCAATTCCCGTTTAAAAAAAAATAAAATCTTTTGCAGTAGAAATTCTCTTTGCCTTTTAAATTTGGACAAGTGACAGAGGTTATGTATCCTTCAAGATAAAAGAGAGATTTGAGGATTAATCATCTATATGTGAAACCCACTTAAGATGATTCTAAATGTCCAATCTAAAATCATTAAATGGCGGTCTTCATTTTATTTTTTTCATCATTTTACCTTAGATCAAATGACTATAAATTTTCCATTAACTCATATTTCTTATTAAAGCCTTAGTCAATGGACCACAAAATCTTTATTAGTGTCTTGTTTAGAAAAGCTGTCCAAATATATCAAAGCCTTGTTTTTAAAGCATTCCAAATCCATTTATCACAAAGGACCATTGAATATAATATAGGTCATTATAATCTTCAAATGGAGGTCCTTTTGGAGTCAGTGCATGCTACTGAGTCAATATTATAGTCTCAAATAACGAGAGGAAGTATTAATGATGGAGTTATCAATGAAGATTTTCAAAATTTTAGACCACTTTCAAATTCTTTACAATAATAGACTAGCTGAGATAAACACGTTATTAAACCATATTTAAAGGAATTGGGATGCACAGACCATGAGTGGACCTAGAGATGTCAAATGGGCTGGGCTAGCCCATTTCGGCATGGCACGGCCCGCGGCCTAGCCCGTGCCATGGGCCGAGGGAACGGGCACGGCCCTCCTGCAGGATCGGCTCCAGCATAAGGCCAATAAAGCCTTTTGGTTTAGGCCCCAAAAATTAAGGCCCAAAAAAAGGCCCCATAACAGCTGGCATCTTTTTGAAATATTAAAAAGCCAAATTTCTCAACTGCCGTTCCTTATTTTTTCTCCCCAAAATATAAGGCCCCATAATAACTCTCTCTTAAGAAGATAAGACCAAGATTTTTATGGGGCCTCCTATTATATTTCCAAATCTACCTCTTATAATTGTCAGAAGTTCAATTGTTTTTAGCACACCATTATATTTAGCAGTCCATGTGTATCGAATCTCAACCATACAGTCAATCATGAATTTGCTTTACAAGCCTTTCGGGCCAGGGCTTTCCGGTTCTGGTTCTCTCTCTCTCTCTCTCTCTCTCTCTCTCTCTCTCTCTCTCTCTCTCTCTCTCTGTTTTTTTCTTTTTCTTTTTTCACCCTCAAAGCAGCCCATTCTGTCTTTTTTTTCCCCTTAAAAAATAATCGGACGAACTCCAAATTTTGGATATTTAAGCTGAAAGGATTTCAGTCCTAACAATAGATCTTAAAATTTAAGATAAACAGTGGCCCCTGTCGAGATTTATTCACTTGCCCACCGTGCATCGTGCATATGAGCACCGTGTATCTGGAAAATCTAATACGTGGGGCACAACTCTAAAGTCCATCTTGGATGGTCCGATTCATGGTGCATATACCCACTGTGTATAGGTGAAAATGCTTCGAGCCCCACTAGTAGCAGATTCAAGATATATATATATATATATATTTTGACGAGGGGTAGGGGGTGGTATAAATATAATAGCTTTAGGCCTCCAATCGTCTCGAGTCGGCCCTGCCCGTCTGTCCCGCCCAAAAATAGCTATTTTTTAAAAAATTATCCGTTTTACCCCAGCCATAAAACAGTCATATAAGGGGTATTTTGTGTCCTTTTCAATTTTACAAAGTCTATAAATACTTTAACCCTTGCAATCATCTTAATTAGTGGAGTAGGTCGGGTTTGACCGAACCACTTAAATATTTTTATCATTCTCCATTCTTGTATTCTAATTTTTAATTTTAATACCGAAAAGGAGAAAAAAATTAATTGGAAAAAAAATTAAAAAGGCACACTGAGCACGCCCAGCATGGCCCGCTAGATAAATCCCTAGTGGGCCGGCTCGGGTCGAGACTTGGGCTGGCCGGGCCGGGCAGTTTGACATGTCTATGGACGACCAATCATGGTTTGTCATGTCACAGTGGGGCATCTCAAACCTTGGGTAGGGCAGCAGCCCCACGTGAGTGGCAGGCTGCCCCACAGTGATGTGGTGGACGTTCGTGATAGGTCCACTCAAGGTCACTGTGGGATAAACCCTTACAGGACCTGAACTCTAATTAAAGGATTGTGGTTAGGCATGGAGACTTCCTTGTGGGTCCATATCGATTGTGGAAGAGGCAGGGTGATTGGAAAAATCTGAATGGGCCTACATTTGTACAAAATCTCAACTCTGATAGATCATCCTTACCTTTTAATTCATGACCCTCAAGTGTAATGATTTTAAAGGGCATTATAGTTTTAGGTTTTCATTTCACAAAAAGAGTAAAATCTCACTTGGATGAATGTCAAATCTGGGTTCATGCCAATTCCTTGAGCGGATATTGAGGGGGTTGTATTAATTAAAGAGATCCCACAGCTAAAGATGATGGGGTTCTACACAGTTGATGATATTATCTAATTGGTAAAGAGACTTCATGCTGACATCCAACTCAAATCGTTCTCATTTCTTAAAAAATAACCATATTGATTTTCACACGTGTAAGACCCTCGACCCGAGTGACCTTGATTAGTACAAAATAAGTCGTGTGTTAGATCTAAGCGTGATTAGTGAATTTTGGTTAAGTTGGGAATATAATAGCTTTTGATATAGTTTTGGAAAATTTTGAGTGCCTTTGTGATTAGTGGGACCCTTTGGGGGTTCCTTTTTGTGACCTTGCGCTTACTTGGGGGATTATCCGAGATTCCAGTGAATTTTATTTTTTTAATCCCATTTTACTCATCTCTTTAATCTCTACAACTTTCATGCTGATCATGTCCCCGCCCGGAACCTCGAAACCCGACTTTCCTAGTATTGAGGGCAAAACAGTCCTTTTTACACTAAATCTGTACCAAAAATTTGATTTTCCCGAAACCCTTAAAATATATACTATTTGGAAACTAGAAATTTCAACAATCATTTTTCTCTTCTTCGTCGAACTCATCCGAGGTCCCTAAAGTCATGTTTTTGGCTCTACAAGAATTCCAATAGAGGAGCCCACTCTCCACTTATATATAAAGAGAACCATTTTCTTCTTTCTCCTTTTCCAACACAAAGCCTCAACCCATCTAGGGTTTTCTTCTTTTTCCTTGCCTCTTGCTCTTCCATCTCCCAATCTCCACCAAACCTTTGCCAACGGAGAAATGCTTGTCTTCACTCTCTTCCTCTCCTTAAGAGCTATCTCTTGATACTATTTTGGAGGAAACCTCCCATCCAAAGACCCTCATTGGAGCTAATCTCGTCTATTTGGGAGCCTTACAAGTAAGCAATCTCTCCATTTCTCTTTGATGTGTGTTTTCCTAGCCTATGGGAGTCTCCATTTTCATTATTGAAGCTTTCTCTTCTTATCCTTTAGTTTTGACCCTTTTAGGGTTTGTTTTTTGGGGTTTTCTTGTAGCTTGAACCTTTCGCTTGAAGGTGTGATTAGTTGCTTCATTTGGCTAGCTTGGACCTAAGGCAAGTGGATGAAATGATAGTTTGAGCATTTAATGGTTTTATGAGGAATGTGGTTGGTTTTGTCATTCATATTCATGTTTATTAGCTTGCATTGATTTGAAATAAATGCTCATTAAAGAGTTTTACTAACTCATTTATTGTCATGGGCATGTGATTGATAATTTTTCATTTATCTCTTGATTTAGCTCAAATGAACTTTTGTGATTGTGAGTTTCTTCCTCACTTTTGTAATTGAATGTGGGAAAGAATGGAGGTGAATGGATGGATTCTTGGTGGATGTTTTGATGGTAATTTGAACATGATATTGAGGTGATTATATGCCCTCTCATGTGTGTAGAAATGGGGCCATAAAGGAGTTTGTAAGAAGAGGAAAATGGGAAGAAGCAGAGCTGTCATTGAACCAATTCTGGATAGTTCGCTCGAGCGAACTTAATAGGTCGCTCGAGCGAACCGTCCAGAAAAGGGTTTCGTTCCATCCAGTTGACAGTTCACTCGAGCGAACCCAACTTCGCTCGAGCGAACCCCACAAAAAAATCATTCCAGAGAGCTCATCGCTCGAGCGAACTTCAAGTCCGCTCGAGCGATGGACACTGTTCATCTGGGGCTATTTTGAGAGCAAAAATAAAATGTTTAAATGATTGAGAGAGGTTTGTTGGGAGCCCTATTGTGATGGGAAGATTTATAAACGTTGTTTGAACCCATTTGAGAAACGAAATCACATCACGAAAATTCATTTGAAGTTTTGAAATTTCCTAATGTGTATAAGGAGCCCGGAATGTCTCCAAACCCAAGGAGTACCAAGTCTATACTGAAATCAACATACGTGACCCCTATTCATCTTAAACAAATCTTGAACTTGATATTTTGCCCAAAACTTCAAAAGTTCGTCTGTATTCCCTTTGTTCCCAAGATTTACACTATATGACTTGTTATTCCTGAAAACATTGAAATTGTACTTGTAACAGTTGCTAGCCCCGAAAATATATTGCCCGACATGATAGGATATTTGTGCCTTTGAGCATCCCCGTCCCGCCCATTTATATACTTGCACTTGATGTATTTTATACGTGTCTTGATTTCTGTTATTTGACCTATGAGTCGGCACCACTAAACTTGGATAACCTTGTTGGTCTGATCCACCGACTTGGAGATCCCCCTTTTATCCCGCCAGCTGCAGTTTGGATCCCGCTACCAGATTATTACCGTGGTCTTGTCTGGATACCCCGACTTGCTACCGTGGTTCCCAATGCCCAGCTCACTACCGTGATCATGTCCCGTATATTATATATATATATATATATTTCGCTGAATCTCCTCACCTTGTGTGACTGAAATCAATGCCCCAATATGCTCTTGTCACTTCAGTGATAGAGGACTTATCTTCGTGTGGTTGCCATCTTGCTTGCTCCTGATTCCTTGGTTGCCCTTACATGATTTACATTGCATATATGTTTTCAGTAAATGATTCATCTCTTGTAAGAAAGTATTGTTTAAACAGGTTTAAATGTTTTTCAAGGTAAATATAATTATTGTTATATTGTTATATCTTTTCACCCACCTGCCAGACCGTCCTGTCTGATCCATTTCTTTGGTACTCAGGTCCCGTTGCCGGTTACCTTGAGGAGGAGCCTAATGAGGCGGTTGGCGAACCGTATCAATTAGTCAAGTGGCATGCTGATGATGTCATTTAGACATTCGGTCATCAAGAGAAACGTAACATTTTGGGGTTGTGGATAACCATTCTTTTGGGAACTTTTGGGTTTTATTGACCTTTATTAGACTTTACTTTTGGGAATGTAATTAAATGATCTTTTGTACAAACTTCAACATTTATTTTGGGGAAAGCGCTAATGATCATTACTCATTCTGATACTTTGATTATACATATGTCATCCTTATTACTAGAGACAAATTGAATGTTTGATTTACTACACACTTCCGCATTTAAAATAAATATTTATACTATTGTGATATCCTTACTACGGACACCTGTGGGAAATCACGTGTACGGGCAATATCTTATCCTTTATTGACCCGTGGACGTATTAACGAATTTTTTATATGTCTCATGGCATTAACCATTCATTCATATATCATCATTACTAGTCCGATCCCGGATTAGGTCGGTAGAACAATGCCTAATTTTATGGTGTGGTGATAAATGTTCAATCTAGCTCTACAGGGCTCATTTGGGCCCCACTTTGCTTAGAACCATTCCTTTTATTGGCTCTTATGGCCTCGTGATCTAGAACAATGCCTAATTTTATGCTCATCAAATTTTTCGTCATTATTGGACTGAATCTAAAAAATTCTATGGCCGAAAGACCAATAAAAAGGTTAAGGCTGTCAAACCTAAGGCTAGGACATTCTGATGGGGCTAATTTTTCTTTTTTCAAGTTTTTTCTTTGACCCTTACCTCTAGTGGGTATTGTGAGGTTAAGGTGCCTTACCACTGATTTTCCAGTGTTAATTGCAAATCCATCACAAGTAAGACGTATTAATGGTGAGCCCAATATATGTCGTCTCATAAAATTCACCACCATCCAAACCAAGGTGACTTGCCGAAATCATGAGTCAACTCGATGAATTTTCCAACCCTTAAATCACACATTATTACGATCAATACCCCTAAAATATTCATGATCATAGATTATATAATCCCTATATGATTCCAATCCCAGTGAGTCTCTCTTGTTGGCCATCAATTCAAGCAAATCTTCCCTTCACAATTGGCTCAAAGCTAAGTCAGTCCATTGGAAGCAAAAATCTAAAATCAGATGGTTAAAAGATGGGGATAGAAATACCAAATATCCGTAGATGGGATCATGATTGAGGATGCGGAGCAGATTAGAAATGAAGCTTGCTCTTTTTTTTCTAACCTGATGCAGTCCTCCTCCTCAGTCCCAGACGAAGCTCTTTTTAATAGACTAGGACCTACTGTGTCTAAAAGGCAGAATACAATCCTAGTGGCTGTCCCCTTTATAGTTGAAATTAAAGAAGCTATCTTTAGTCTTAAGAGATCCAGCTCTCCAGGGCCAGATGGTTTTTCGGGGGTTTTCTTCACCCACTGTTGGGAGATTATAGGTCCTGATGTCATCAAGGTTGTCTCTCATTTTTTCAGCACAAGCAAATTGCTTAGAGCAACCAATGCTTTCTTCCTATCTCTTCTTCCTAAAAAGCAATCCCCTTCTACTTTCTCTGATTATAGACCCGTCAGCCTCCTTAACTTTTCTTACAAAATCATCTCAAAAATCCTGGCTTCTAGGCTCTCTAATATTCTCCCTCTCATGATCTCCAAACACCAGTCTTCCTTCGTTAAAAGAAGAACTATTCATCATCATGTAGCCCTAGCCCATGATCTCCTTCGGAACCTCGAGTCTTCTACCGGGGGGGGGGGGGGGGGGGGGGCTGTCTGTATGAAATTGGATATCTCCAAGGCTTTTGACAATGGAACTTTTTGTTCAGGGCTCTCCAATTTTTCAACTTCTCTTCCAAGTGGATTAATCTGATAAGAGAGCTTGTTTGCACTTGCAGAGGATCGGTTCTAGTAAACAAAAGTCCTAGTGGTTGTTTCAGTACTTCTGGCGGGTTGTGCCAAGGTGATCCGTTTTCTCCTTATCTCTTTATTCTAGCAGAAGAGATCCTCAGCCGGAAAGTAGAAGAGCTAAGGCTTGAAGGTTCCATATTTCCTATCTCCTAAGTTAGCTCTACTCCCTGTCACTTAATCTATGCTGACGACATCTTGGTTTTTCTAAAATGCTATAAAAGGGGGCTCAAGTGGCTTCAAGATCTACTCCATTTGTATCAAGACTCCTTAGGCCAATGTTTCAATCCTCAGAAAAGCCACCTTTATCTTGGCAAGTGCAGCGTCTGGAAAGCCAATATGATCTCTGGCCTCCTGCAGATCAATATAGCCCCTCTTCCTGCGGTTTACCTTGGAGTGCCTCTATTCATTGGAAGTACTAGGCATAAACATTTTAGCCCAATGCTGGATTCCATTAGATCTAGGCTGGCAGGCTGGAAGATGAACTGCCTCTCATTTGCTGGAAGGCTGATTCTAGTAAGAAGTGTGCTAGCTTCCATTCCTCTCCACATAGCCCTTGTCCTTCCCCTTCCCAGCAAAACTTGTCTTCAAATTGAGCTTTTAATGAGAAACTTCCTCTGGTTAGCTTCCCCAGAAAAACTGAAAGCCAACCTGGTCAGATGGGATTTAGTCTGTCTTCCTAAAGCTGAGGGAGGGTTGGGCCTTTGTTGGGTGAAGGAATTCAATGAAGCTTGTTTAAGGTTTTTGGCTTTGTCTGCTATCAATTTTAATTCTTGGTGGACAATATGGTTTAGAGTAAGGTACCTACGGGACCCTTTGTTTTGGAATCAGAGGACCCATTGGGGTGGCTCTTGTATTTGGAAGAAAATCAGCTCTCATTTCCCTTCTCTTCAAAAAGACAGCAAGTGGCTTATTGGAAATGGTAGGTCTATCAGTCTCTGGTATGACAACTGGATTGACTCCAAACCAATTGCCTCTAGGTTCCCCTCCCTTCTCTTCTCTGAAAATGACTCGGTGGCTGACATAATTATTGACAGTGTCTGGTGCATTCCTCCCCAGTTGCCTTTACGGCTGAAGGAGTTTCTCTTTCTCTCTCTCTCTCTCTTAACAAGTCTCATTTCCATTTCCACAGAGAGGGATTATGTCCCAGACTCTCTCTCTTGGCCCAGGAGCTCCTCAGGTGTCTTCTCCACTAAGGTAGCCTGGAATTCTCTGAGGATAACTACAGTAGCAGTTCCTTGGCACAAGCTGATTTGGAATAATCTCATTAATCCTCGAATCGCCTACATGAGCTAGCGCTTGCTTCATAGACGAACTCCGACGGACAGCTGGGCTAAATCCAAAGGATGCTCTTTTGCATCCAGGTGCTACAACTGTTTCAATGATGAGGAAATGGAATTTCATTTGTTCTTCTCCTGCAATTTGACATCTAATTTTTGGCATTGGTTGCTCTCACTTTATGGGGCCTACCCTTCCTCTTCTCTCTCTGTTTCTTCTATTAAGTAGGCCATGAATTCTGTTGGAGATATCCAAGGAAGAATATGTGCCGCAGCCATCTTCTTCCACGCTATCTCCGTCTTATGGTTTCTCCGCAATGACTTAAAGCTCGACTCCAAGATCCCCTCCTTTGAGAGAGCTAAAGCATTTTTCATGGACAATTTAGAAGGAATGTCTTCTACTGTCAATGAGCTGCATCCTCACCCCATTTTGGTTGCTTTGGGCATCTTTTCATAATAGTTCTTAGCATTGTATTTTTTCCTTGTGCAGAGTTTTCCGGTTTCCCTTTTCTGTGATCACTTCTTCCTTTCTTTTGGCTTCCTCTGTTTGGAGGTTTGTTTGCTTTGTCCTTTGTTTTGGGGGCTTTGCCCTTTTCTCTTTATACAAATTTACCATTAAGCAAAAAAAAAAAAAAAAAAAAAACCTTGGAATTCGGATTTCTTCTTGAGGTAAGAAGCAACGCCCGCCCCCCCCCCTTTTGTTGGTGTATTTGAGGTGAAATAGAGTCAAGAGACTCTTCTTTAGTCATACATAAACATTCATTAGCTTTGTCATTTGGATTTGTGGTTTAGGGTTTGATTTTGGGGATTTTGGTTCATTTGAGAAAAATTAGAGAGAGGGCTTGGAAAGCTAATTTGAGGCAAGTATAAGTTTAATTGAATTGCATGTTGCTACTCCTTGACTTGATTCAGACTTCTATTGTGTTTTATACCATTCTAGCCTCTTACTGTTAATATACATATTTATGTTCTCACTGTAACCTCAGTATTTCATTCTGTCAACCTTAGCAGATAGAACCTAAACCTAAGCATTTGTTGAATGCAACCTTAGTATACACAGAATATACAAGTACACAAAACCTAAACCTGGGTGTAAGGACCCGTTCCTAGAAATACATAGTGGGACCCAATTTGACGAAGTCATAGGTTATCATATTTAATAGTTGGTTAGCATGAATAGTTAGTAATTAACATTAATTAAGCCTAATTTATAGGTTAAGACCCTTGTGAGATTAATAGTGGTTTTCCTATAATTAATTAACCAATTGGAGGCCTTAGTTGTAATTCTAATTATAGATGGGTTTTCCTTAGAGAGTTGTGCAATTAACCTTAGAATGGCTCAACTACCTATGGCCTAACCCATTAGCTCATTTATTATATGAGGGCACTCTAGTCTTTCATACCACACATTTTCCGTCTTTTTTGGAAATCCCAATACCATAAATGACCTTGACTCTGTTATTCTCTACCATGTAAACATGGGCACTTTTGTCATAATAAATAGCTTACCTTTTTTGCCATTATGCTCCTTTATTCACAACCATTCATTTAAGAATACTTTAGTCATTATATGTGAATACCTAAACTACCCTAGTCCTTATCCTTTATTTCTATTAGCAACCAATGACCATTTGGTCATTCCATTTTAACCTTCCCCAAATACCCCCATCCTTATCCTAAACTTACATTAGCAAGAGAGGGCACCTTGGATATTTTCCATTCCACCTATTCCTATATAAGAAACCTACTACAAGCTCCCCAAACATTTCCTACACTTTCTTCCTCTTATTTTACTACAATTTCCTCCCATCTCTCTCTCTCTCTAAGTTAGAGATTAGGGTTTCTCTCTCTAGATCTTAGCCCTCAAATTACTAGAAGCAAGAGCCTCATCTACATCTAGCCATCTACAAGCTAAGGAGCTCATCTCATCTCCTAGATCTCTCTTCCCTCTCTAAGTACAGGTAATCCTCATTCCCTCTTTCCAATTCCCTTATAGGATAGTCTTTTCTCTTAGAATTCCATTTTCTTATGCATTTCTCTTTTTGGGTATGGGTGTAGAGATTGTAGATTCAGCTATTGGGGTGATCCTAGAGCTATTGGAGTGGAGCCCAAGCTATTTGAGGAACTTTCTTCCTAATTAGGCAAGTAGACATGCCTGGATTGTTAATTACTATCTTTTATAGTTATTTAGCATGATTTATGTATTTAGATGGTTGATTGGATGTTATTGTGTATGGATTGTTGTTTTAAGCTCTTTTCTTATGTTTTGTTGGCCATTGATGGATGGGAATCCCCCATTTGGAAGATCAATGACCCAATTGTGATGAGGTCATGATGTGGGAGGTGTGTTTAATGTATGGAAGTGATTGGTGAAGATCTAGGATTCATTTGATGGGGTTTTGATGAAAAAGGAATGAGGATATAATCATATAAATATGGATTTCGTGTGTATCCAGTCAACCTGGTCACCCAGGATGTCGACCGGGCACACATGGGGCCTTTCCCCCAACTGAGAGCAGAAAAGGTCACAGCGTACAGAACCTAAAGTACCGGGTCGATCGGCCACACTGCATTTTCCCCCATCTGCCAGATGTTTGTAGAAATGCTCGTAGTTCATCCAGTCGATCAAGGGACCCTCCAGGTCGACCAAGGACACTGCAGACAGTGTTTTCTGTCTCCTAGTTAGTTGTTCCCTTCTACAGTGTAGCAGGTCGACCTGTGTACCCATGATGTCGACTCGGTACACTGTAAATAGTGATTTTTCATATTTAGTTCCCTTTTATGATTTGATCATATGTGGGCCCCGTTGACCTTCCATTTGGATTGTTTGGGGTACGCTAGACACGAGTCAACGGTCGGGTTTAACCTTGACCCGTGTAGCCGCCTAAGTAGGGTCTTGGGTTGTAAATAGAACCCGATTCAATGGTTATGGATGTCTTAGATGCTAAATACCTACAGGAGCACCAAGGATTCTTAATAAGCATCTGGGACTCCGTGATCATTGTCTTAGGTGAAGTAGGACCCTGGACTTGAAGAGAGGGGCAGCGATCACCGATGTATTGGTGATTTGTGGTACTTATATTGTGAAACGAACACTAAGGCTGGCTAGTAGGTCCGAACCTTGGATGTAGACCTCGGGGGGTATTATAAATCGAGGCATTGCATTTACGCTCTGATCCATGATCACAGTCCATACTGGATGATATGTCGGGATATTGCACTTGAAGTCTTGACATGTTATATTGGGAACTTAACGGTAGATACTGATAGACGGACTGTATAATGAGATAACACTATTTAAGCGTATAGAGAAGCAGAGTTTATAAGGCTATGCATTATTAGCTGTTGAGAATCACAAGGATGGATTCGCTATATCCAAACTCCGTACCTCGTACCCTTGACTACTATCATCTCATATTAAGGATAATAAGGCTATCCGGTTCGGAGTACCCCCACCTAGTGATCTGTAGGGTTTATGGATGTACGATTGGTCTGCCGAGGGTTATGATGCCGGCATGGACATTGATATTGAGTACTGAATGATTGAGATGTGGTTGAGTACAATACATATTGATGGTGATCGGGTACCGAGACCGTCGGCATTCGGACCAGGTACGTGTGGATGGATGTTTGTAAGACCCCGACCCGAGTGACCTCGATTAGTACTAATTAAGTCGCGTGTTAATCTTGAACTTGTTCAGTGGATTTTGATTTAGTTGGTTTAGAATAGCTTTGTCATAGCTTTTGGAATTTTGAGTGCCTTTGGAATTAGTGGAGCCCTTTAGGGGTTCCTTTTTATGACTTGCGTGTACTTGGGGGTTTACTCGAGATTCTTTTGATTTGGTGTTTTATCCAGATTTACTTATTTTGTTAATCTCTTCAACTTTCATGCTGATCCAGTTCCCGTCCCGAATCCCGAAACTCGACTTTTCTAGCTTCTTGGGCAAAACAGTCTTTTTACACTAAATCTGTACCCAATACTTGATATTCCCCGAAACCCGCGAAACATATACTTTTTGGAAAGTAGAAATTTCGACGATCATTTCTTCCTTCTTCGTCGTTTTCATCCGAGGTCTCGAGAACTACTATTTTAGCCCAACAAGATTGCTAGTTAGTGGAGCCCACTTGTGTTGCTTATAAAAGAGAGCTCTTCCCCTCCTTTTTCCCTTTTCCAGCAACTTTCTCTTGTCTAGGTTTTCTTGCCTCCTTTCTTCTTCTTTTTGGCTTTTCCATCATCAAGACACTACCAAGCTTACATCAACATAAAAAAGGATTTCATCATCTTCTTCACCACCTCAAGGGCTTTCCATTGATACCATTTTTGAAGAAATCTCTTCTCTCTAAGATCCTCATTTAGCTTGCCTTGCTCATTTAGAGCACCTATTGGTAAGCTCTCTCCCTAATCTTCTAGATTTGTGTTCTCATAGTCCTTGAGAAGCTCCATTTTCATTATTGGGAGCTCTTTCTTCTTATTGCTTGGTTTGACCCATTTTAGGGTTTGTTTTGGGGGTTTTTGTAGAGATTGTGATCTTGGCTTGCAAGTGTGGTTAGGAGCTTGTTTTCCATTGATTAGAGACCCAAGGCAAGTGGATGATTTGATATGTTTAGCTTTGAATGTTTTTTATAAAACGCATTGATGATTTCACCATATGTTTTGTGATATTAATGGCTTGTTTAGATTTGAAATAAATGCACATTAGTGAATCTTGTTAGCTTATTTTATCCATGATTTAGATTGCTAATCAGGTTTAAAGAATAAAGAAAAAGGAAGGAAAAAGGAATGACCCATTTCACTGCATAAAACAAAACCTGGGTTCTGTTACGCAGTTCACGCGGTCGACCGGCCGCACGGGGTCAGGTTCTCTTGAACCTGACCAAAACACTATTTCCCTTTTTTACTTACAACTGCTGGTCGACCGGCCAAGGGCTCGGTCGACCGGGCATGCATGAGAGGGGTCGACCGACCTCCTTAGGTCTACCGGGACTGCAGTGTGCGCGGTCGACCAGGCAAGGGCCAGGTTCGACCGGGCCAACCGTGAATCTCTCATGGGAAGTGATTTTTACCCTATTCTTAAATGGACATAGGTGGAACTTAGTTACCCTTTTTATTGGACTCACTTGACTTATCGTGAGATTGTTTGACCCGACATTTTTTTGAGGTTAATCCGGTTATATCGGGACTTAACCTAATTCAATCTTGAATGGTACGGGACAACGGGATGCCCCCTTTATAACTATGCACGAGGTTTGTACGTTTGGGTATCGCGAATCCTATCCCCTTTGGTGACTGAGTAGGTTGTACGATGCTTCAGGGTTAACATTGTACTTAGGATCTCTTTTGAGGTTCTGTTTGTTTTGAAGTTCATTTAAAAGTTTGAAAATCCCTAAGGTGTATAAAGAGCCCGGAATGTCTCCAAACTCAAGGAGTACCAAGTCATTATTACAATGGACATACGGGGTCCTTGCTCACCTGATTTATCTTGAATCTCGACACTTGTCCCGAAATTCTTGAATTATGATTTATCTTGAATCCTGACACTAGCCCCGAATTTCTTGAATTATGATTTATCATTCCCGAAAGTATTGAAAGTGTATTTTAGCATTTTGCTAGCCCGTTTATACATGCCTGAATAAAATGATACTTGTGCCTTTGAGCATCCCGTCATGCCCGTTTACATACATACATTTGATATGTTTTATACATGTTTTGATTTGTCATTTGACCTATGAGTCGGCACCACTAAGCTTGGCTTTCTTTGCCGGTCTGATCCACCGACTTGGAGGAGACCCCTTCCCGTCCTGCCAGCTGCAGTTTGGATCCCGCTACCCGGTTATTACCGTGGTCTTGTCCCGATGCCGCAGATTGCTACTGTGGTTCCTGATGCCCAGTTCACTACCGTGATCATGTCCCGTATTATATTATGTATATGTATATGTTACTTATGTTGCATCTCCTCACTTCGGTGACTGAGATCAACATCCCGATATGCTCATGTCACTTTGGTGATAGAGGATTTAGCTATGTCTGGTTGCCATCTTGTTTGTTTCCCGTTTCTTTGGATACCTTACATGTTTTATATTGCATATGTATTTGAATAAATGATTGTCTCGTTTTATAAAACTATTATTTTGACAGGTTTAAATGTTTTTCAAGGTAATTTCTTTATTGATATGTCTTTTCACCCACCTACCAAACCGTCGTGTTTGACCCTTTGCTTTGGTACTCAAGTCCCGTTATCGGTCTCCCCGAGGAGGAGCATGAGGAGGCGGTCGGAGAACCGCATCGTCTAGTCGAGTGGCACGCCGATAATGTCGTCTAGACATTCGGTTGCCCGAGTGACGTAACATTTTGGGTTGAGTCTAACTATTCTTTTGAGAACTTGTTATTTTATTAATGTTGGCCTTTGTTGGCCTCTATTTTTGGGGGCAAAGTAATTAAACGATATTGTTGTAAACTTTAACTTTCTTTTGGGTTATAGCACTAATGATCATTGCTCATTTTGATACTGGCTTCAAATAGGTTTAATCTTGTTATCTTGGACATGAATGTATGAAATAGATTTGCTACACGCTTCTGCACATAAAAGAAATATTTATGTTGATGTGATATCCTCACCGCGGACACCTGTAGGAAATCGCGTGTACGAATGGCATTCTTTGGTAGACTCGTATACGTTTTGGGTTTAAATTAATTCATCATCCATCATACACAATCACAATTAGTCCCGATCCTGGATTAGGCCCGATGACCCGGTCCGGGGTCGCGACAATATTGATGTTGATCTAGCACATAAGACCAATGACTGGGACTTGGCCATGGCTATGGATGAGTGTTGAGGTAGATCTAGCATGTAATACCAATGACTGGGACTTGGTCGTGGCTATGGATAAGTATTGAGGTAGATATAGCACGTAAGAACAATGGTTGGGACTTGGCTATGACTATGGACATTGATGGACTCTTTACGCTCCTATTCGATGTGACGACAGTGATGGGTGGCTATGACGCCTATGGTTGATGTCGAGACAACGACGACGGGTTGGCTCTGAACCCCCACGTCCTTTGTACTTCAACTATAGGCGTACCTTTATGTGTTCTTATGGATGTATATTGGATGTATGATTATAATGTATTGTGGATGTCGTTGTTTATTATCTTTAACTGTCAACATTGTTATGGTTGGATCTGGATATGATGGTTACGGATATGGTAAGGTTACTTCCGTTACCAGGTGACTCTAATGTCCTTGTATGATTTATATGATGTCTTGATGATGATGGCTCCTCTTATTTACCTGATATGTTGCATCGAACATCTGTTATATAAATATCTCGATTATCGTTCATGCACTACACCCCACACCGTTTTCTGTTGCACTCTGATATTCTATATTATTATCGAAATACTAATCACACAAGTACAGCTAGGATCATGTATGGTCTTCTTCCTTATCTATTAGTATAATGTATTGCCATCTAAACATGCCTATTTGCCTGGCTCATCGAGCCTGACTCAGTCCTTGATGTTTTCAGGTATCTTTTCTTCCGCTTTTTTTGATGGGTAGAATTGCTTGGCAGTTGATCCGTTGCCGTAGGGTTCAGAGAATGATGCAGTTGGTGCATCAACAGGCGTCTATCACTTAGATCTCTATTCTTTCCTTTTCTTGAGCTGGCTGTGTTGGCCTAGGATTGAATAGTTAGTTTAACTACGGAAAGTACCCAGTCAACCCTTAAAGTGAAATAAAATTTTAGGGCTTTGTCAATTTACTTGCTCATATGAGATTCACACTTGATTATGTTATTATTGATTTTCTGCATCTCTTGGGTACTTTCCTCTAGCGTCCTGAGATTCGAGGTGCCCGGATCTTGGGGCGTTACACTGGGTATTTGTGGAATGCAACCTTAGTTCACAGAACCTAAACCTGAGCATTTATTGAATGCAACCTTAGTATACATAGAATACAAAAGTGCACAGAACCTAAACTTGGGTATTTGTGGAATGCAACCTTAGTACACAGAACCTAAACTTGAGCATTTGTTTAATGCAACCTTAGTATATTACTTCAATCCCAGCAAAGTTGTAACAGTGCATTCCATCAACATGGTATCATAGCCTTGTTCAAGGAGATTCAATGGCTTCTAAAAACATGCTATAACCACAATTTGGTATCTTGACCCTTTATATGTCCAATGGAAATTCATAAGAGCATGAGATATCTTGAGAGGCTAGGATAATCTCATGTGAACTGTCTGGTAGTCTATCATCGTGCCATGGGTGTTAGTTTAGTGAATCTATCGTATTTATTTCCAGAATGTGACACTAATTAGGAAAGTAATACATGGTTGGATGGTGAGGGACAAAAGGATAGTTAGATTAGGATTGGCTAGTAATTACCTTGATCCCTTAATTTCATTGCATTTCATATTGACTTGGATATTACCATTGACTTCAAGATTGGTTTATCAATGCATGATATATTGGTGTACTTTATTTCGACAATTATTCGGAGTTGATTTCTTTGACACAATATGAATGTGAACAATTACTATTCGATTCAATTTGAGATTATAAGATTATATATGATCACATTCATTTATTATTCGATTCGATTGAGTCGGCACTAACTTAGCTTCAACCTTGTGATCCCCGACGGGGTTAAACTCGGTTTATTATTCGAGACTACTGCAGGAAATCCAGACTCGAGTAGCTAGCTAGCCTTTTGTCGGGCCGCTGGTGACATCCCAACTAGAATCGCTCTTTTTAAGAGGATTAGCTCAATGTAGTAGCCAAATTAGTGTGTATATTCTCCATTTGATTCGTAAAGAATGAACTAGCCGATTTTGGCACAATTGCCTATTATTACTTAATATTGACATCTTTTACTCAATTGGCATTTAATTCGATTTGATACATTATGTAATTACTTATTAATGCCTATACTTGCCAAATCGCCGTACTTGAGATACAATTCTTGGTGTCACAGACGTAGGTACAGCTCCCAGTCCTGAGGAAGCCCAGGAGGGAGAGGAAGAGACCGAAGAGGTTCCTCCAGGATTAGAGGAGTGGACAGGAAGTGGGCCTATGTAATCTGGTCCTCGAAATGCGATATGGAAACTTTTTGAAAGCTTAATTGGAGAGTGTGACTGACTTCTTTTTGTGTGGGTCACACTAGATTGACAATTATAGAAAATATATATTTGGATATATGTTTTGTATAGATTGTAGGATGATTCTTGTAACCCCTACTTTGGTTCTAATGTGTAAATATGTTTTGTATAAACTTAATACCTTAACTTTAAATAAGAATGTTCAATGAAATGGTACCTAGTGTATATAATTTGAAATGCTTCCGCTATTAAATATAATTGATTGGTGTTAGTGAGCTAGACTCACAAGTGAAAAAGAAAAATTTTCTCATTTGTGATGTTGTACTTGACTCTAGACAGGTATAATATTACGGGAGTATGCGTGTCACAACTCAGGGATTACCCTATGCCAGGGTGATTCAGGACCGAGATGTGGCAAATGTTATTTTCAATTTTCCCAAATTTAAGTTTGTTCCATCTAATTAATTTTTTTTCCAAGGTTTTGTAAAGCATCAATGAATTTCTTGCAATTGTTGATAATAATGGCTTTCCATGTGTCCTTAATCAGGTTCACACAAGTATCATCTCTCGACCACATATTAAAAAATCTAAATGGATGGATTAGTTTAGGGTTGGATGGGCGTTCCACAAGCATGAAAAAACGCATCAGGGAATTTTAATCTCCATTCAACATTACCGATAGCTTCATCCAATCTTTCTTTAACATGAGCCAAGCCTTTCCTTCTATTTGTCCATGTGAAAGCCAGCGTTGATGATCCTAAGTCCATTTACTTCATTTTCTCCATGAAGGCAATGCAGTGCTTTGCTTTGTTAGGATTGAATCCTTTGCCTCTCCATTTCTCTTCCTTGTCGAGTATCTCATTAAAATCACCTATAACTAGCCAAGGACCCTAAATGCCCACCCCAATGTCAGATAACATTCTCCAAAAGCAAGACTTTTCTTGGGGATATGGAGGGCCTTGTATAAAATTTACATAGACATTTAAGTTCCCAATTTGTAGTGGTTGTTTTAGAGCCTCTACAATTTCAGGCAATACCATTCCTGCTTCCCGATTTGTAGCTTTTTGTAGTTTTTAGAGCGACAAACACCACCGGTTGGAATGGTACGAACGTGGCATTCTATGAGTGTTTGTTTAGTGCACCATGAAAAGAAATACATGAGTGGACAACTTTGACAGGATAGAAAATGTCTTTGTTTTTTAAGAAAAGAGTCAAAGTCAACAATGGTGACTACCTTCCATGTCTCAACCTTAGTCATTCACTTAATTTATAAGAACTACCAGTGAAGCCCTGCAAGTAACTGTCCAAACATATATGTATATATATATATATATATATATATATATGAAGGAAATTACAGCTCACAATGCTATTTATTTTATTACAAATGAGCAATCCGTATTGCTAAATTGAAATACTTTTAAATATTTCCACTAAAGAAGATATTAATAAAAAAATAAATGAGTGACCGCAGATATTTGCTCTTGTTTTGGAAAGGGTTCCCTTTTTATAGTTTCTTCTCGACGTTAATCTCCTCCCATCATTTTCATTTCTTTTTACAAAAAAGATAACATAAAATTGAATTAAAAACAAGCATTACAAATAGATCGAAGTGAACAAAGCTTATTATTACACATGCACGTATGATAGTAGACAACTTGGTCCATCTTTAGCTAACTAATCCTTTATAGTCTTAACCTAAAAAAATTCATTAAGAAACAATAATAGTATCAATTGAATCAAACGTTAAGGAATATGCATAAAATTACTATTAAAAAAAGAAGCAAGAAAAAAGAGGAATCGAAAGGTATGGAAATCACATTCAGATGTATAGTGACAAAAGTTCGAGTTCATCAAAAAAGGAGAATAAAAGAAAAGGAATATCAAGCATTTGGTTGTTTGAAATTTGAGATGCCTACTTATCATTAAGGTTTTATCAGCACTTTCACATTTTATTTTACAAAGTTAATGTAAATCCAAATCCATAGCATGCCACTCATAGTGCTACAAGTGTTTTGTCTGAATGTATAATTTTTTTATAGCTTTACCTTCTTTCGGATTGAAAAGTTCTACTTTATTCCCTTTTCCGTTACCATTATAAATGTTTTCCTTTATTACTAATTCTTTTATCATGTCGTTTAGATTGTGCACGGCTTTTTCATATCTTTTTTGTTTTTATTAACTGACCAATTTTATGTAGATTAATATCTTATCTCTTATATAATGTTTATGTAATTTATGAATGAAAGTAAAAATAGTTATTGTCCTATTCTCAACTGACTGCTTTTCTTTTATTGACGAGCTTTTTATCTATTTAAATTTGAAACTATTTTAATCTTTTATAAAGGTGTAATTCTTCTCACGTTTTAAGTCTCTCATTGACTTGTGCATTTTTCACTACCCTAAATTTTTAATTTCTCCTAACTAATAGGATTGTTAATTCTTTTTAATAAATAATTTATGTTAATAAGATTATTAGTCACTTCTGACTTTTTTCACTATCTGAAGAAAAAAAAATTATGTTTCATTCGATATTAAAAAAGATAAATCTAAAGATCAAATATCATAAGACATGGATAAATGGAGCAAAGAAATAAACAGAAAAAAATTATAAGGGTAATTGAAGATATTCTAAGTATTTTCCAATAGAAATGTAATTAATCAATACAAATTAGATTAAAAATAAAGAAGAAAGGAATTGAAGCATCCCCCTAGCCAATAATGATATAGGGTAATGGTTGGGAAACATGTCCCACCTAGATAAGTGGCAATTCATATATAAAGTGACGTGTGAAAATAAAACAAACACAAATAGGAGGTATTTGAATTTTCATCCTATATGAGTCATCCCAAGGTTGTAGTCCAACCACAAATCCTCCACACACGTAGATGAGCCATCAACTACCATCCCACATCATCTTGTGAATGGGAAAAATACCGAAATCACAGTACCCTAAATTCAATTGGAAAAAAGAAAAAAAAATCCCCACTCCCAAGAAATCATTAGATCAATGCATGATCTTCTATTGGTCTACTGTTAAGAAAAATGCCGTAAGAGGAGATAGAAGAGAAAAAGTGGGTTTTCTTCATCCCTAGAAAGACGGGCAGAAAGAAGAAGAAAGTCATCGAATGCTGTGGCCATGATATGTAAGTTTATCATCTAGTCATGGATCTCATGAAAGTTATAGATGAGTAGATTGATCTCAGTTTCGAAGAGAAAAGATCATATTGTTTAGGAGAGAAAACTCCCATAGGTTTTGTTTCAGTTTTCTTTATTTTTTAAGGCAATGTAGAGCTTTTCAAAGCGAAAATGAAAATCTCAAACACCTCTCTTGGGGCCCACTATCTATGTGTCATGATGCATAGGATTTGAAGTTTGGTGGAGGTGAGAAGATGGGCAGCTAGCCATTTTGATGCCATGCATGACATGCTCTTGTGGGGCCCACTACCTATATCTATACGTCATGTTAATTGTGATTTGAAGTTTGATTAAGAGTGGGAAGAACAGGCATACGAGGCATACGTTGATTTGGATTTGGTTGAGTGGGACCCATGGCGTGGAGAGAAAATTATAAGCAGATTCTTTCTTCTCGAGTCCATGATAAGCCCGGGCCAAAGAAATAAAAAAATCTTTAAATTGAATATTTTCATTAAAAAAATTTGATGAAATAAATAAATAAATATATTATTTAGAAAAATGGCTTGGTTTGTCCTAATAGTACCCACATTTAATGAGGTTGAATCACTAAAAATCAACATATGAACCTGAAGAAAATACAATGGCAAATGAAAAATTCTTTCAAAAGAAGAAAAAGCTATTTAAGCCTTCTTATTCATGGAAAAAAAAAAAACATTAATGATTACCAATGACATTTAGAGTTTTTTTATTAAATAGGTTGTCTTACTTGGTTTTGATGATGGGTTTGCGAGGACAATCCACAGTAAACCTTGTTGGATTTTGCATATGGAGAGGTTGAGGAAGAGGTTGAGAGGACAATGTAACAGTATTTTACGAGTGATATTTCGAGAGGATTAAGGAACTCGTATATTGATGGGCTTATCTCATCACCTCTGATCTAAGATGGATTAAGATTAGAGAGTGATGTGAGGCTTAAGATAGGAAGATAAAATAGGAAAGTTAGGAAAAGAGATATTTGAGAAGAAGTTAGAAGGATTTTAGAAATGTAGTAAAGGAAACATAATCTTAAGTTAACTCGAGAAATTTAGGGAGGTGTAGTGGCCCACATCAAAGCCAAAGTTGTGTATATTTTTTTTAAAAGTAATTCTTTGAGAGGAGAACTCCCTACCTACTGACATGGCACCCCTTAAGCACCCCTCCCCTTTTGCTTTAATATATAGACCATAAGTGTACCAAAGCAAAAACCTTTTTGCGGCTGGCTTCATATTGAGTTTCTCCATTATTTTGGCTTTATTTTTCGAAAAAGAAGCACACAAAATATAAGATAATAGTGGGTGTCCCTAGTTTAGCTCGGCAGGTTAGGGACACCAAACGTCCTGATAACTTGTGAGAGTGCATGAGCTCGAGTTTTTTCTAGGAAAACAAAATGGGTTTTCATCTTTAATTGCTTTTTTTATATTTCTTGGTTTAAAGATCATCATCATCAAAATCTTGTCCCAATCTATATTAATGGGTTTAGCCGCATGAAGGCTAAATTCTTGAATAGGTAGCACTTCATTGGATCTATTCTTACTACTTTCATTCGTGTCCTCTTTGGCTTACCCATTTTTTAGGGGGCATCAACTTGCATAGATAAGTTTTATTTTCTTCCCAAACATTATCCTTTGGTCCACGTTGGACGATGTTCAATTGCACTTCATTTATCACATATTGATACTACCTTTAGATGTTCTTAATTGAATGTGCTCATTTCTAATTTTATCATAAATCCATTTAACATTCTTATCTCTGCTATTCACATTTATGTCAAGTTGCTTCATGCCTCAAGTTGAGATAAAAGAGAAGATAAAAATTTTAAGCATGTCACCTCTGCCCTATTATAAGGGTAGTAGATATATATTATATAAGGGTGGGCCCCACAACTTAAGCATGTGACCTCTGCCCATTTATAAGGGTAGTAGATATATATTATATAAGGGTGGGCCCCACAACTTGCATTTTATTGAGCATGTGTGTCGTGAAAAAAGTACTTACATATATAAGGGTGGGCCCAACAACTTGCATTTTATTGGGTATGTGTGTAGTGAAAAAAGTACAGCACTTTTCTCTCTTTTATAAGGGTATAGAAAATATATATATATATAAATAATAATACTACTAAGTGGGGCCCATATCTTGCATTTTATTGAGCATGTGTGTAGTGAAAAAGTACTACACTTTTCTCTCTTTTATATAAGGGTGTAGATGTAGATATGTTCCTAATGCTTGAGAGTGTGGATGGTATTCTAATGTACCAACTCCCTGTAAGTGGAGTCCATAGGTTCAAGTACGCATAGTGTTTTACCAAAAAAAAGTACGCATAGTGAACCTTATCTGTTGGGGAAAATTATGGGCATGTATTGGCTGTATTGGCGCATTTGATGAGCTAGTAGTCTCTATCAATGTAATTTTATTTCAATTGAAAAAAAGTTATTGGTCAAAGCAACCTATTTCAATTATACCAGTGATTCATATAATAGAAGTATTTGTTGATTGTATGAGTGATACATATATAAATCATGTATGAAGATCTTTAATTGAAAAGTATGTATGCATGCTGTCTCTACTAATGTCTCAAGGTTTTGGTAGGAATCGCTAGCGAAAGAAATTTAAGATATGGTATCAAAGTCAACCGTTTGCGATTTCGAATCTCAAGAGAAACGACTCCGCGCAAAAAAATCACGTGCTTCGAGGTTTTGGTAGGAGTGGTTAACTAAAAAACTCAATATCTTCTACGTAGATATATTCAAATACCAATAATGTCAGACAAAAAGGCATGCATGGGTGATATTTAAATCATGTTGGGGCTCATTTTTTTCATGTTCCAAATTTCATCTTACAATATCTAGTCTTTATTCGAACTAGTGTCACATATGTTAGCTATATTTTAAGAATACCAGTATATTTTTTTCCCAAGAAAACAGGAATTTGCTGATATTGTCATCATATTATCAAGATATGAAGAAAATTCATGAGAATTCTTTGAAAAGAATGTGACAAAATCACGAAATATTAGGACAGAATGGTAAATAAAGTTAAGACCACATAAAATCAATCCTAGCTAAAAATTAAATTTCTATTTTTACTCTATAATTTTTTATCTAAAATTATTTCATTTTTAGTGATATTCTTATAAACTTTCAAGAATCAACACATTTCCATAATTCCACCGTAAGTTTCATTAGATGAAAAGATTTACATTTATAATACAAACACGAAATAACCTTATCTTACGGATAAAGATAATCAACTAATATCACTACCATCCTAACAATGATAGTAATCTCAACAAACAAACATACGGTTTCTTCAACATACCCCCTCAATCACATGATCCTTTCATGCTGTGATTGTTGGCATTAAAAATAAATTATCCTTTTTTTATCTCAAAAACATGTAAATATCTTGCAAAATCGATCATCATGTCTTTTTGGTGATTGCTGCAACCTACTCCTTTTTTATTCTGTCAATGCCGGTGGCTTACTAAATTAGATCTATCACGATTTATTTCAGAATCTTTGAACTTGCAGTTTTGATGAAGATGATGGGATCGTATGGCTTAGATGGATGTGAAACCCTGATCTCTAATTTTCAGGATTAGTGTTGATTTAGTTGTGGATTAGTTCTCTAAGTGGGATTAGTGGTTGTTTGGTTGAGTTTGTAGGTTAGAATGCCCTTTCATTTGTTTTGGGGAGTTTTGAGAGCCAGTGAACCTAGTTAGTGACCGTAGGGTCTTATTTGTTTTGCGTGGTCAGCTTGGGGAGGTTCTTTGTAATTCCTAAAAATTCTCATTTAGGCTTCGTTTACCTAGTCTCATCACTCTCTACAACTTTTGTGTTCACTCTGTACCCATTCGAAGCTCCAAAAACCAGTTTTTCCAGTCTTGGGGGCAAAATTAGTCTTTTCACATTGAATCTAGACCCACATTTTGAGATCTCAGAACCATGCCAAAATTATACTTTTTGAAAAATAGATTTTATGAGAAACATTTTCCTCTTCTTCATCAATCGCTTCCGAGGACCAGAAATTGATGTTTTACCCTTGACAAGTTTTAAGTGTCCCACACCCACTCATTATAAAAAGGCAACCCTCATCTCTTTCTCCCTCATTGGTTGTAGCCCATGGGAGAGCTCTGCAACTGAGCTCTCCTCTTTCTTTCTTCTTGTTTTCTCCTCCACATTCTTGGAGGAAACCCTTGCCATTTGGAAATCCAACCATGCCATTTTCTTCCCCATCTCTCTAGGTCTCCATGGATGCCATTTTTTGTGCAAAGTCAAGGTGGGCAGCCCCTTCTCCAAGCTTCTTCTTGTTGATTGATCATATTAGAGGTAAGAGCTTCTTTTCCATCTTCTATTTTGTGCAATGGCAGCCCCTTAGGTCCCATTTCCTAGCTTTATATGAGCCCATTCCTCGTCTTTGATGATTTGTCATTTTTAGGGCTCTAAGTTGGGTTTATTTTGGGAGTTTCTTGTGTTAGGTGTATTAAGGTCTAATTGGATTGATTAGAGGCTAATTTGGAACATTGGAGACTAAGGCAAGTGACTGAAATGTGATTTGTTTCAAGCATGCTAATTTTCTTGAATTTCCTAGTTTCAATTGCTATATGTTTATGGATTTTATGGCTACTTTCATTTGGTCCCTTATTATACTTTTCATTAGCCTTTGTAAAAGAAAGTTAGAAGGTTTCTCCCATCCATTTGAGCTTTCTATTAAGTTTCAAATTTTGTTTTATGTCATGGTATTTTGGTTGCAAATGGGTTGTTTTTATGATGGATTTGGTGATGGATTTACATGAGTGAATGGATGGAATTATGGAGGATGAATGCAGTTTTTGATGGGGCATTGGAAGCCTATCTTCATGCAGGGAAGGGTAGCAAAATGGGCTTGAACAGGGGGAAGGTAAGAAGCTCCAGAAGCTTGGAAAAATGGAGCCTGGCAGAGTTGGCTCGAGCCAACCCAGAGCTTGCTCGAGCCACCCTTCCAGAAGAGAGTTCGCTCAAGCCAACCCCTCCCAGAAATGAGTTGGCTCGAGCCAACCTTGGGTTCTCTCGAGCCAACCCACATTTTGGGCCTAGGTCTTGTGTGGTGCCTGAAATGTGTTTTAACCAAGGGGAGGTGGATTGTTTTGGGATCCTAACCGCATTTGGATCATGTATAGTTGTATGGAGGAAGAAACGGGAAAAAGGATGCACCCATGTGGGAATCCAACTCGAAAACACGTTAAGACTCCATTAAAATTGGATAACGTGCAATAGAAACTTGGGATGCCGATAAATCTCGGGAGCACCAAATGATTTAAAAACCAAGCATTCGAGGGTCTATGTGCACGTTATACCAAATGATGCAGTCTCCACTTGTCTATGGGATATGTGTATGTAGAATTTGACTGTTGAGCTTGGATTTGCCTGAAAACATGATTTTATTTACATTATTCAATTATGCCTGTCCAAAAACTTCATTTTTAAGCCCGTTGGATTTATGGTCCGTCAGTTTTGCCCATTTGGGCTAATTATCAACGGATTTTACTCGTTTTGGATAAACATTCAGTTTTAGTTATTTTTTCCCGTCCTTGCCTAAAAATAATCAGCTTTGGATTATTTAGCTCGTTTTGACTAAAAATAAACAATTCTGTATTTTGTTCGTTTATCCAAAATCAATCAATTTTGCCAGCTTGTATGACTTTATGATCTTTTATATGCATATTGGGAGGACTAATCTTTACATCAGTGTGTGTGCTTTGACATGGCCTATTTGAGTAGTTCATCGCTATATTTTGTGTGTTCGTTCATTTTTTATTTTAGTGTTAGCACCACTAAGATTAGGAAACCTTGTCGGCTTGATCCACCAACTTAGGGTCCTTAATAATTCTTGCCTGCTGCAGTCTGGGACCTTACCCTGTCCTGTTATCCAGTTCCGCAGCCGGTGTTTAGCCTCTTAGGCAAGTTTCTTGGCATCTAATATATGTATTTAGTTGGTCCTCATCACTTCCTGTGTCCAGGCCAACACTCTAGCTTGTTCTGTCACTTCGGTAATGGAGAATATAGCTGGTGTGGTTGCCAATCTGTCCCCATGATTGTGACTCCCATGAAGAAGGGTTCGCATATGGACTGAGTTTGTAATGTGAGGAATACATGAGTTGTCAAATATCCATGATTTTACACACGTTTTAAATATATGCAGCTTTCGATCAAATAACATGATTTATCACATGTTTTATTACTCATAATATTTATTATCCATCTCAGTCACCTACCAAACCGTTTTATCCGACCATGTTTGTTTGGTGCTCTAGATAGCAGGTTCTTCGTCCCGAGCTGAGTGCATATGTTGGCTGTAGAGCCATGAGTTTGCAGGTTGTAGTGTCGGCTATGTCATGTAGACATTGAGCTTGACATCAGAGCTACGTCATATGTGGGGTAGTGTTTATTCAACTTGTTATTTGTATGGCTTTTATTAGCTTTTTTCTGGGGATTTTAATTAATACGCTTTTTGGAAATTTGTAACTTGAACATATGTGGGAATGATTATCTTGTTATTGTCTGTACTTTGTTATGATGGTTTGTTCCAGTCTGATATGATCCTTGATATGATAGCTATATGATAACGGTTGAGTGCGACATGGAATCCGATGGCCACGGGCTCCGAGTCGCAACACCACGAAAGCTTCCGCGAAATATTCAGAGTTGTGTTTGAAATTTGTCATCCTCACACAACCGGATCCTAGGAGAAATATAATTGTTAATCTTATTCACGCTCCCCGAGTTCGGGCCGCTACAGAGTCCGAGTTCGGGGGTGTGATAGATGGGTAAGAGAGGATGCTCAATTTGTTTTATTGTCAGTGATAATTGGTAAAGTAGACATACCCGACTTGATCACAAGATCATCGCCAGGCCCAGGCTCTAATACCATATAAACTTCCAAGAATCAACACATTTCCATAATTCCGCCATAAGTTTCATTAGATGAAAAGATCTACATTTATAATGCAAACACGAACTAACCTCATCTTAAGGATAAAGATAATCAACTAATATCACTAATATCCTAACAATCCTAGTAATCCTAACAAACAAACGTACGGTTTATTCAATAATTCTTGCTCTAGTTTTCAGAGAAAACCCCAAATTAAAAATATGTAAACATTATTCCAAAAGGATATTACGGAGAATGATGTTTTAACACTGGTCTAGAGACCAATACTCATTATTTTTCGTTATTGTCTATTCACATATACTATGGAAGGGTTAGGATCCTCCAACTTGTAAAATCTTTGGGTTGTCAATAAATCTATAGAGAGCGCCAACTACTTGGAGTTCCATTCCAGCAAATCCTTGGGATACTATGCTTGTCCTTTCTTCTAATTATGCTGGAATCTAGTTGGATTGCAGACAAACTTGTAATATAATTTTAAAAAAATGGAACATATGGGATGTGGGCGGTTAAGTTTTCCCCCAACACTATCATCGTAATATCATATACATTAGCTGATGATATGAGGAGCAATGTAAGTACTCATACTCATTGTAAGTCACAAACCTTGTGAGGCTTCTGTGCATGCCAAGAATCGGGACAGGAGGAGTGAAAGATCTTACTTAGATAAGGAGTGGACCAAAAAGTAGCCCTGCTGGTCATCTTGTAACTTAAATATTAAGGTTTTATAATCTAGGTGAGAGAGTCATAAAAAGTTTTAAACAAGAAATCCTACATTGGATATAGTTTGGGTTAGTGTTAAATTAGATTTGTTGCCAATTGATGGAAGGTAGTGGATGTTAGGAGGGAGGTAAGATGGTAACTTAGCCCCCAAATGGCGCGCAGTAGCTCATGGGAAGATCCTGAGCTCTAGTCATGACCATTATAATTCACCTGATCTTATCCATGAATGTGGTTTATAATGATTTGTTTATTGTGTTTGGGAGAAGAACCTTTTGATCTTGTATTCTATAGTGGATTCGGGATTCATGAATTAAGGAAGTAGTGAGTATAATATAACAAATGCAAGTGTCAAGCACATCTAAAGAACCTGCATCAAGAAAAGTCAGTATAGGCTCCAAATAAAAACAAGACGTGTGGATGTCATTAATTTGTCAATTGGAAGATGTGAACTCCAACAACATTTCTACATCTGCCTGGATGAAATTAATGAAGTCTCTTTTTCACAGTTTCCTTTCTTTTTGTCTCCATTCTACTTCCACTACATACAAAAAACTGGAGAGTCAAAAGGTAGTTTGGTAGTTACTATTTAACAGTTTGACTGTTATAGTTAATAGATTTTAGAGGATTTCATCGGTAAAATCTCCTAAGACTCGTTATAAGTCAAAAACGGTCTCAATGTCTTATAAAGACTATAGTGGTCTTAGGGGCTCAGTTTGGTTTTTCTTTTCTTTTCTTCTTTGAGTGGGGATATTTCTGCTCCTTTTACTTTAAAAGTCTCAAAACCCTTTTTTTCCCTTTTCGTTCTTCTCCCATCCACAACGTTGAAGATCATATCCTTCAAAGAAAAATAAACACCAAAAGACCCGATCAGAAAGAGAATGCGACCGTCGGCATTCTCTCCTTCAAAGCCGTAAATGTTATGTCAAAAATTATCCACCTTCATAAGTCCCCAACTGATCATGAAATCTTTCGTTTCAAAACTGAAATCCACAAATCCAAAGGAGCAAAAATCTGAAGGCAAAGCAGCTGCACCGATAAGGAAAGACGGAGGAGGAGCCGCCGCCGCCTCCATGTCCTAGGGGTTGCTTCAAGATGAAGCCCTCATCGCCACTCTTTTGTCCTCACCCTCATCATTGCCCTCTACCAGCTCTCTCCTCTCACTCGATTCGACCCCAACAAGCACATCTTCCCCGCCTACGGCAATGTCGCTGCCCTCTTCGTCTAGATGGGCGCCTACTGTGGCGGCCCCTTCGCCTTCGCCGTCGTCGGCCTCGCCCAAATTAGTGTTGTAAACGGGGATATCTCTGCTTGTGTTAGTGCTGTGAAAGGAGATATCTCCGCCCACTAGAGTATTGTGACTCAGAATTGTATCAGTTCAGCCGGGGATATCCCCACCTAAATTAGTACTATGAATGTGGCTGCAAAGAGATCCGTCCGGATCCCAGAAATGGCAAATGGGAAAAGGGAGTTCGACATTCTTTATGTTGTAATGAACAATAAATGGGAATATCCCCACTCATTTACCTAAAATGAACTGCGATATTCCCGCTCAGCGCCAAAAGAAAAAAAAAGAAAAAACTAGTGGGAGGACCATAACTCGTCTATATAAGATATATTGATGGCATTTTTCTTTTGACAAGTCTAAGGGCATTTTCTAGTTAAATCCTCTAGATTTTAGGTAAAACACAAAATGCATGGACCTTTTTGAAATTGTGTGGAAAATATAGCGACCTTTTTGTGTAAAATTTTTTAATTTATCTGTACTATACATGCTATAAAGTATATGGGTCAGGTCTGACTGGGATTGAGTTTTTTATTTTTATTTTTCTCTTTTTGCAGGTCGACCTAGCAAATATGGCAAACCAAATCTTATTCGTCAATCAGTCGACCTGAAATATCAATCTGAACCTTGAAAGTGAAAGTCTAAATGGACAGAACTTTTGGGATCGGTCTGTGGACCGATCCCTAAGTTCTTGGGATCGGTCGACAGACCGGTCCCAAAGTCGGTCCATGTATCACAGCTCACCTTGAAATTATAAGGTTGGGTTTGAGACAGGGTGCCAGGTGGCTGAATTGTGTTGGTTCAAGTCCTGGGTGGGTCAGGTAGAAAGTATTAATTGAAGAAAACCCGGTCCATCTATTGAACGGGTTGTAAATATCAGCCCATATCCAACCAAGAAATAAGAAGCTAATCACCTGAACCCTAAATTAACAGGTCGGTCACTGGTTGGGTAGGCAGGTCAGGTCCGGATATTGATTTAAATGTTGTAGGCACTAGGCAGTAAATAAAAGGATCCCAACTCTGAGCCAACTCTTTTTGGGTCAATAGGGTTCACCGTGCATGGTTTAAACTATCCACCGGGCCCACATGGCGTCTTCGCTAGATGATTTGGATCGTTTGTATTGCAGTTCCTATGACATATGGGCTGAAAGTACACTTATCCTTGATCCCATGATCTTGATCATTCATTTGTAACTTATAAAACTTCAGACAGTTGAGTGTGGCCCAAGGAACATCTTCATTCCATGAGCCTCAAAACACAACCACAGGCCACAGCCCAAATGTAGATCAATGTGGTTCAATTATCAGGCCAATGGTGACTTGGCCTATGTTCTTTGTTTGATTTTTCACCTTTGCTATATGGGAAGAATCAATTCCAATAAGGAAATTTTTTTCCAATATTGAAGATCTTTGAAGATCTTTGAGATGGTTCGGCTATGTAAGAAGGCGTCCAACGGAAGCATGGAGATCGCCATGAGTAGGAGAGGGAGAGGGAGACCCAAGAGAAGTTGGAAAGAAACTATTAAACATGACATTGCCTACATGGATCTAACGGAGGACATAGCCCTAAAAAGATTTGATTGGTGTCCTCAAATCCATATAGCCAACCCCACCTAGTGGGAAAAGGATTGATTTGGTTTGGTTTGGTTTGGTTATTGAAAATCTTTGAAAAGAAAACATAAAACCTCTCCTATAGAGTGCCGTTGTCTTCTTGATCCCGAAGGTTTCTTCTTTCCACATCTTCCACCCAAGCCCAATATCATTTTCAATAAACTGTTGATGTTCATGCCACAAGTCGCATTAAGGGCCTACATGGTTTAAAGAATTGCATTTTTTTACTAGTATTTAAATTAAATTTCAAGAATTAAGATTTTCCTGTTATCTTTTTCGAATTTGGTTCTAGTACTAAAAATCATTTAAAAGATATTCTTTTTTACTTTGGGTTTTTGTCCTGTCCATCACTAAAATTCATCTAATGACAATATGTTAAATCACTACACCAAAAACGTGAATTAGAAACGAAAAGTTGGAACAAAAGCAATCCCAACTTTAAAAGAAACGTGAATTAGCCCATAAGGTCTCAAGCCATCCCAACTTTAAAAGCCAGTTCAACAAAAGCAAATTTTGGGCCCGTGTCGACACAAAAGTCGATCTCGTTCCCCATTTTTTAAGGTACATTAGCGTTCCCACCCTATTTTCGGTGGCACAATTTCTTCCCTCCCTCATTTCTCTTTCTCTTTCTCTTTAGGGTTTAATGAAATCAATTTGTCGCTGTGGCTGGAACCCCCTCTTCCTCGTCTCTATCTCCCAGGGTTTGATTGGGTTCTGTTAAAACAAGTTGATCTCCTAGGGTTTAATTGGGTTCTTCTTAAACAAGTTACTAAAACGAGATACAGAGTCTCTCTCGGAAGGAAGAAAAAACCCAAAAAGGTGGTATTTTGCGGGCGGAAGGAAGCGAGAGATCCTTCTAGCAAAGACAAATTGGACCAAGTACGCTCTCCTTGCTCTTTCTCCTTCTCTACTTGTGTTCTGCTCTCTTCTTCTTCTTCTTCGCTACTTCTTTAATTTTTTTTTGTTTTTGAGGGATTGGTGCTTGGGCTGAAGGAGTAGGGGTCTGGATTAAGATTTTGGGATTTTGGGATTCCAATAATGGATTTAAACTGTGGAGATGGGATTTTGATGAGCTGCAATTTGATGAAGCAATTGCATCTTGAATCTTTACCATTGATTATGAAGAGAAGAAAAAGGGATTTTTCTTCTTCTTCTACTTTACTTGTTTAAGCTATATGAGATTGCATGAATGGAGAAGGGAGGCGAGAAGAGGAAATGAATATAGAGTTTGGGTGTACCACTACCGATATTTGATCTGATTTGTTGGATTGGGGGGTTAGTCTTCTGAAATGGGCTCTGGACTGTTGGTTTTTGGAGAGAGAGGAAGAAGAGAAACTAAAGGGTTTGCGACTGTTCACTGTGGAAGGAAAGATGGCGTTGAACGTAGAGAATAGGAAATGGGTGTAATGAACACCATTTTTTAGGAACACCATTTTTCTAAAACGGTTTCAAACCATTTCAATTCACGTTAGAAAAGGTTCAAGGCCGTTCCTAATTGCCATTTTTGGTGTAGTGAAGGTGACTTCTAGGATTGTTATTTATGATTGTAAGTGCAAAAACTGTAACTCACAAGATTAGGGGGTGCCTTAAAGGACTTAACCAAATGACTGTTGAGAGTTAACTGCTTCTGGCTTAGGAGACCTGAAAGGGAAGAGAAAAGAGGTCAAAGGACCCTGGCTGTGGGCAGCACAGGGCTCTCCGATGCCTCAGTTAGTGTGGATACTGAGTTGAGGATGGAGAAGAAGGGAGGCAGGATGCATGTGTATTTTGTTGTGCGTACCTGGTTTTGATTCAATCTCTGCTTATATAGGAGTGCTTCTAGATACTTTATTATGGGCTTGATGATCTGGCTGCTGAGGTCATCAGCCCACAAAATAATAAATGAAGGTCCATCACAGTCCACAAAGCATTAAATGAAGGTCCATCACAGCCCACAAAGCATTAAATGTCAGTCACATTGGGCCTGCCCTTGTCTGGACTTTGGTGGCAGAGATCCCATCGGATCCCTTCTTGGGCTTCCCCCTAATGGGATTACAGCGGCTGGATGCTGCCTTGTCAGAGGCCTGATTAAGACTTGGGACGGCTAGGATAACATCTGTCCTATCTACGTGTGCTTGGAGGCCGGAGATAGTCGTTGGCATGCGTCTCGGCTGACAGTCCTCTTAGCCGCAGCCGGGATGCCGAGATGCGCGTCTGATCTGTGTAACTGCGGCCGGAATGCGCTCAGCCGGACTGAGGCAGCAAGCTGGTCCCGGCTAGCGTGCTGGCGCAGTAGCCGAGATGCGCTCAGCCGGACTGACGACCGCAAGTTGGTCCCCGCTAGCGTGCTGGCGCAGTAGCCGAGATGCGCTCAGCCGGACTGACGACCGTAATCGTGCTGTAATCATATGATCCTGGGGTGCTTAGGAATTTCCCCACACAATAGCCCCTAGCTTGTGACTCCTTTAGGGTCTCGGACTCTTTGGAGTCGGAAGCTACCATGGTACTTTTGATGACAGCTGGCGTTTGCTCTTCATCCCAAACTTCGTTCGCCCAAGGCAATAAATGCTGCGATTCAATCATCGAGAAACTGGAAAGGTGATGCCACGCATCTCCATCTGGTTGACTGCGCCGCCAGGCAGAGGGCGCGTGCAGCCGCTCGATGCGACGTTTCAAGTCTCGAGAACGGAGTCTTGAAACGGCGTCTCATCTCCTACATATAGCAGGGCTGTTATCGTCTTCATCTCCTTTATCTTTTGCTTCCGAAGAACCTCAGAGCTTCCCACCACAGGATACGTTGCAGCGACAGGCGCCTTGGAGACTTATTCGCTCGTGCTTGCTGGGTGTAAGTCTCCACTTTCTTCTAGGGTTTCTTTGGGGCAGTCTTCTTCTTTCAAATATGGGGATTTACAGTCATTGGCTGGAGAATGACATGGCCATAGATGGACTTAGGATGGCCTACCTCATACCAAAAGATGTGTTGATCAGACGAGCGGACCCTGCAGATTATGCACTCCGCTCGTATTCAGAGGGCTGGATGCCCTTTCCGCTGATCGCCATCGTTGAGGGAGGAGTTAGGTTTCCTCTAGACCCGCTCCTCCGGGCCTGCCTCAGTACTTGGGCCATCAACCCGTGCCAGCTATCACCCAACAGCTATAAGGTCATTATGGGCACGTCCATGCTGAACAAAAGCTTAGGCATTGATCTCGGTGTCCATGATATTGAGGACGCCTACGATATCTGCAAGGCCAAGGAGGATAGCTATTACCTTCGAGTCAAGCCTCGCCGCACGGGCTTTGTTACGGCGCTTGAAGACTCCAGCAAGTACGCCGGAGACGACCTTCTATGCGTCTCGGGGAACTGGTAGTTCGGCGCTGAGACGAATAGGACGCATAGGGTCCCTCGTCACCCCGGGGTCATTCCAAGTAATCACGCCCTTTGCTCGATACTTCGTCTCTTTTCCCTCTTTCCCTTAAAACTTGCCGGACTGATATTCCGGTGGTTTGTTTTGCAGCTGCCCGTGAAAGGAAACAGCAGGCCAGGCGAGACGACTGGAAAAGGAACGACGAGTGGCACCGGACGGTCACAAGGTGCACCGAGTTCTCTAACAAATCGACCTGGGCACTGCTGGGCTACGAGCCGAGATATCGGGGGTATAACAAGAGGTCCGAGCCGCTCCAGCAATTGCCTCAAGAGAACCCGGGGACGAGCGAACCCTGTGCTGGCAGCCGATCGGAGGCGGTATTTGAAGAAGGGGGGCCTTCCCGAGCTGTGACCGGTGCTGAAGCGTCGCCCGAGATGAGATCCTCTCCCGAGCCGCAATCAAACGGCACTCCCTTGAGAAGAAGGGCCAGATGTTCCTCGCCTGATCTGGGAGAAATGTCGCGAGTCCCGGCGTTTGTGGACCTGGAGGCGTTGGCGCTCGGGGATGAGGATGAGTCTCTTCCGCCGACAGTTCGAGACTCCGGACGCTCAGCCCCCAGTCGCGTCGAGACCCCTAGGGTCGTGGAAGAAGTGGAGATTCCACATTCAAGCCCGGAGGTTCGTCAATCCCCTGAGGTCGCACGCCATAAGAGTTCTTCGAGGAAAAAACCAACAGAGGACGAGGGGAGTTCAGGAGGAGCGTCGCGGCCAGCCAAGCCGGCGCTCTGGACGCCAAGCTTTCTACTTGAGCTAGGGAGGCCTATGACGGTGGAAGATTGCATCCACAGGAGCTTGAAGAGGCACTGGGGGCCAGCGCTTCAAAGGTGGACCAATTGGAGGCGTTCAAGGGCGACCTCCAGGCTAGACTCGGGGAGGCAGCGGTGGAGATCGAGAGCGAAAAGAAGAAAAATTCCGACCTCGAAGCTTTGGTGGAGAGCCTGAGGAGCGACCTTCATGCGGAGTCAAGGCAGGCGGACGAGGCGGAAGCCAAGATCAAGTCCGAAAGCGAAGCCACCTTCCGGGATGCAGCGACCCAAGCTACTGCTTATTACGGCGCGAAGGTTTTCCGTGTCCGGGATAAGATATGGCTTAAGGCGTGGCGCGCTGCCTTGAAGGAGGCGGGAATCTCGGAGGATCACCCATCCTTCGTAAATCCGTCGAGCTGTCCCGGTCCATCGGCCCCGGATAACAGAGTAATCATTGAAGCGATGGCCAGCATCCCTACTAGCTCAGCTCCTCGGGAAGCTCCAGCTAACATCCCCAGCGACCCAGCCCCGCAAAAACTTTGAAGTCTCTCCTTCTGTTATTTTTCTTTTATACTGTAAAAAGCTCCTCTTGTTTTGTATTCCGGAATGTAAAGAATCTTTCAGCAATAAAAACAAACTTTTCTTCACTGTTCCTTTCTACATTTTTCTTTTTTACATGCTTGATTTCCCCTTTGTATTCGGGTTCGGCTTTAACAAAATCGCCGAGGATAGGCGATTAAGAATAGAATTAGGCATGACGTGATGCCGGAATCCTCGGGCAGAATTCACATGGCCGTAAAGGCTGTGTGCCGGCCGAGGTGGTGCGTGGACCCACGTGCTGGCAGTCTCGTGGCCCATAGGCTTCATGCCAAGGTGGTGCATGGACCGGCCTGCAGGCAATCTCATGGCCCGTAGGCTTCATGCCGAGGTGGTGCATGGACCGTCCTGTAGGCAATCTCATGGCCCGTAGGCTTCATGCCGAGGTGGTGGATGGACCGACCTGTAGGCAATCTCATGGCCCGTAGGCTTCATGCCGAGGTGGTGCATGGACCAGCCTGCAGGCAATCGCATCATGGCCCGTAGGCTTCATGCCGAGGTGATGCATGGACCGACCTGCGGGCAATCGCATCATGGCCCGTAGGCTTCGTGCCGAGGTGGTGCATGGACCATCCTGTGGGCAATCGCGTCATGGCCCGTAGGCTTCATGCCGAGGTGGCGCATGGACCGTCCTGCGGGCAATCGCGTCATGGCCCGCAGGCTTCATGCCGAGGTGGTGCATGGACCAGCCTTCAGGCAATCTCATCATGGCCCGTAGGCTTCATGCCTAGGTGGTGCATGGACCGTCCTGCTGGCAATCGCATCATGGTCCGTAGGCTTCATGCCGAGGTGGTGCATGGACCAGCCTTCAGGCAATCTCATCATGGCCCGTAGGCTTCATGCCAAGGTGGTGCATGGACCAGCCTTCAGGCAATCTCATCATGGCCTGTAGGCTTCATGCCGAGGTGGTGCATGGACCAGCCTTCAGGCAATCGCATCATGGCCCGTAGGCTTCATGCCGAGGTGGTGTATGAACCGACCTGCGGGCAATCGCATCATGGCCCGTAGGCTTCATGCCGAGGTGGTGCATGGGCCATCCTGCGGGCAATCGCATCATGGCCCGTAGGCTTCATGCCGAGGTGGTGCATGGACCAGCCTGCAGGCAATCTCATGGCCCGTAGACTTCATGCCGAGGTGGTGCATGGACCGACCTGTAGGCAATCTCATGGCCCGTAGGCTTCATGCCGAGGTGGTGCATGGACCAGCCTGCAGGCAATCGCATCATGGCCCGTAGGCTTCATGCCGAGGTGGTGCATGGACCAGCCTTCAGGCAATCTCATCATGGCCTGTAGGTTTCACACCGAGGTGGTACATGGACCGACCTGCGGGCAATCGCATCATGGCCCGTAGGCTTCATGCCGAAGTGGTGCATGAACCAGCCTGCAGGCAATCGCATCATGGCCCGTAGGCTTCATGCCGAGGTGGTGCATGGACCACCCTGCAGGCAATCGCATCATGGCCCGTAGACTTCACGCCGAGGTGGTGCATGGACCGACCTGCGGGCAATCGCATCATGGCCCGTAGGCTTCACGCCGAGGTGGTGCATGGACCAGCCTGCAGGCAATCGCATCATGGCCCGTAGGCTTCATGCCGAGGTGGTGCATGGACCAACCTGCGGGCAATCACATCATGACCCGTAGGCTTCATGCCGAGGTGGTGCATGGACCGTCCTGCGGGCAATCACATCATGGCCCGTAGGCTTCATGCCGAGGTGGTGCATGGACCAGCCTTCAGGTAATCTCATCATGGCCCGTAGGCTTCATGCCGAGGTGGTGCATGGACCAGCCTTCAGGCAATCTCATCAGGGCCCGTAGGCTTCATGCCGAGGTGGTGCATGGACCGACCTGCTGGCAATCGCATCATGGCCCGTAGGCTTCATGCCGAGGTGGTGCATGGACCGACCTCTAGGCAATCTCATATGGGCGTTGTCGCCGAGTTGCAGACTTCTGTTCCTGAATTGGCAATGGGGACAAGAACAAGAACTGAAATTGCTTTCATTAAAACCTTGAACAACTTGAATACAGAATCAAAAGTAAAACTTTTTGAGGTGTGACACATCCACGGCCGTGGCAACTGTCGACCATCCATATCTTCAAGTTTGTAAGCTGACTGTCCAGCAATAGCGACTACCTTGAATGGTCCATGCCAGTTCGGTGCCAGCTTGCCTTGGCCTGGATCTCGATCTCCTAGGAGTGTCTTCTTCAGGACCAACTCTCCAACTGAGAACCTTCTCTCCCTGACCCTTCCGTTATAACCCCTGGCCAGTTGCTGCTGATAGTCAGCCAGTCTAATAGCTGCCGATTCTCTGCGTTCGTAGGCGAGATCCAATTCTCGAGCAATGTTCGTTTCATTCCGGCCTTCGTCGTAGAGTTCTGATCTTAGGGTCGGGAGGCCGACCTCAAGAGGAATGACTGCCTCCATCCCATAAGCAAGGGAAAAAGGGGTTGCCGAGGTGGAACACCTTGGAGTTGTTCTGTAGGCCTACAAGACACTTGGAAGCTCTTCTACCCACCTTCCTTTAGCTTGATCCAACCGCTTCTTTAGCCCATTGAGTACCACTTTATTGGAGATCTCCACCTGGCCGTCGCTCTGCGGGTACGCTGGGGTGGAAAAGTGATTCCTGATGCCGAGCTCCTTGGAGAAGTTCTTGAAGGCGGCGGAATCAAACTAGGTGCCATTATCCGAGACTAGGACTCTTGGGATGTCGAATCTGGTGATGATGTTCTTCCAAACAAAATTCTTCGTATCATGCTCGGTAATGGAAGACAGTGACTCTGCCTCTATCCATTTAGTGAAATAATCGGTGGCCACTATCAACCATCTCTTATTTCCCGGAGCCCGGTGGAGTGGTCCCACGATGTCCAGCCCCCACTGAGCGAAGGGCCACGGACTAGAGAGCGGACTCAGATCTTGTGCTGGTTGATGGAGAGAATGGGAGAATTTCTGGCACTTCTCACATTTTTTAGCATACAACCGTGCATCATTTTGCATATATGGTCACCAGTATCCCTGGCTGATCGCTCGGTAGGCTAACGATCTTCCTCTTATGTGGCTTCCACAAATTCCCTTATGTATTTCATAGAGAAAGTCTTCAACTTTACTTGGGTGGACACACTGGAGGTACGGGCCAGTGAATGACTTCCTATAGAGCTTGCCTTCGGGAGACAACCAGAACCGTGCTGCTTTCAGTCTAAGTCGATGGTCCTCAATTTTGTCCTCAGGGAGCTAGTCGTCCTTAAGATAGGATATGATTGGATCCATCCAGCTCAGGCCGAAGTCAAGACAAAGGACTTCCCAAGGTGACTGAAGCTCTATGCCGGGCCTTGCTAGCGATCCCACTTCGATAGTTCTCCTCCTCCCTGCCTCGACGGCGGAGGCTAAACTGGCTAAGGCATCGGCATGAGAATTTGATCTCCTGGCAATCCTTCTGATTTCGGTCGTCTGAAATTCTGAGAGAGACTTTTTTGCTAGGGCGAGGTAGGCAGCCATCCTGTCGTCCCGAGCTTGATAGTCTCTAGTCAACTGGTTCGTCACCAGTTGGGAATCACTGAAGATAATTAACTGCCGAGCTCCGAGGATTTTGGCGCTGCTCAGTCCGGCTAACAAGGCTTCATACTCCGCCTCATTATTCGACGCCTTGAAATCCAGGGTGAGAGCCTGTTCAATGACGAGCCCGTTAGGGGTCTGGAGGACAGCACCGGCACCAGCTCGCTTGGCGGTCGATGATCCGTCGATGAAGACCTTCCAGATCGAGGCCGGAGGTCGGCTTTGAGTTAGTTCGTCGTCCTCCAGGAGTGGTGCCTCGAGTTCGTCGCCCCCGGGCTCGGCGCCGAGCTGGGTTGGCACCGAGGCTGGAGGTATGAATTCTACGATGAAGTTTGCCAGAATCTGAGCCTTGATTGCTGTCTTGGGCTGGTATCGAATGTCATACTGCCCGAGTTCAATCGCCCAACGCGAAAGCCTTCCTGAAAAATCAGCTTTTCGAAAAACAGATTTGAGCGGGTGTTTTGTAACCACCACTATCGTGTGAGTTTGAAAATAATGGGAGAGCTTGCGAGAGGCACTAACTAACGCCAACGCAGGCTTCTCCAGTAGCATATACCTGGTCTCGGCATCGAGGAGTGATTTACTCGTGTAATAGACTGGTTTTTGTTGATTTTCTTCCTCTCTGATGAGGACTGAGCTCACGGCTCGATCCGAGACCGCTAGCTACAAATATAACAATTCCCCTAGCTTTGGGGTTGAAAGTAAAGGGGGTGAAGAAAGGTAGGCCTTGAGTGCTTGTAAGGCCTGGTCACATTCGGAAGTCCACCGAAATTTAGAGTTTTTTCTTAAAAGTTTAAAAAAGGGCTGGCACTTATCTGAGGATCTGCTGATGAATCGATTTAGTGCGGCAGCCATGCCGGTGAGCTTCTGGACTTCCTTTGCGGTGGTCGGGCTCTGCACCCTGAGGATGGCCGAGATCTGATCCGGATTTGCTTCAATTCCTCTCCGCGTGACCAAACTCCCAAGGAATTTGCCGGAACCGACACCAAAGGCACACTTGGAGGCGTTCAGTTTCAGCTTATACTTTTTCAGAATGGCAAACACTTCAGTCAGGTCGATCAGATGGTTCGCAGCCTGCTTGGACTTGATGACCATATCGTCAATGTATACCTCGACAATGTTGCCGAGCTGCGCCTCAAACATTCTGGTGACGAGGCGCTGGTATGTGGCTCCTGCGTTCTTTAATCCGAAAGGCATTACCTTATAACAGTAGGTGCCCCTGGGTGTTATGAACGCAGTCTTCTCTTCATCTGGAGTGTACAAAGGTATTTGATGATAGCCCCGATATGCGTCGAGGAAGCTCATCCGGTCGTGGCCAGCGGTGGCGTCGATCATCTGATCAATCTTTGGGAGTGGGAAGCTGTCCTTGGGGCAAGCTTTGTTGAGATCGGTGAAGTCGACGCACACCCTCCACTTGCCAGTTTTCTTTTTGACCACCACTGTGTTGGCCAGCCAGACCGGGTATTGCACCTCTCTGACCACTCCGGCTTCAAGTAACTTGCCGACCTCCTCGACCACGGCTTCCGTCTGCGGCAGTCTGGTCCTGCGAGCTTTCTGCATCACTGGCTTATGCTTGGGATCTACATTCAGCTTATGGCACATGACCTCGGGGTCAATGCCAGGCATCTCTTCTGGGGTCCAAGCAAAGGCTTCTGTGTTCTGGAATAGGAACTTGATCAGTTCGGACCGTTCTGGCTCGGTAAGCTGGCTACCGAGGAGGAAGAACTTCTCTGGATCGTGTGGGTTGATCCTGATCTCAGTTAGATCTTCCACGCTCTTCTTCTCAGGATCCTGGCCGACTCTATCCAGCTCTTTCTCCAGTTCGGCCATGTTGACCTGATTGGGCTTGCGTTCTCCGGGCACCACGGCCATCAAGCACTGTTGAGCCATTTGCTAATCCCCCAGAACCGTTACTATCTTTACTCTGTCGTTATCTTCCAATGGGAATTTCAACTTTTGGTGGAGAGTAGAAGGCACTGTTTCCATGCTATGGAGCCAAGTCCTACCCATGATGGCATTGTAGGGGGATGGCGCGTCAACCACCAGAAAGTCCACCATTACGGAAGCTCCTTCAATCTGAACTTTAAGGGTCACCTTCCCTTTTGGGTATACAGGCTGGGCACTGAATCCTATCAACGGAGTTCGGGCCTCTTGCAGGTCTGCTTCCGAGAGGCTCATCTTTATGAAGCAGTCGAAGTAGAGGACCTCGGATGAACTGCCGGGGTCGACAAGGATCCTCTGGACTCTACAGTTTTTTAGCTTCAATGTGACGACAAGCAAATCATTGTGTGGGAGTTGCACGCCCTCCAGGTCGTCATCTGAAAACCAAATCTTGGGCTGCTCTCTGCGGGCCCTCTTCGCAACTGGTTCGAGCTCGGCTGCCATCACCTGTTTTCCATGGGATGCCCGCCTTGCCTCGGCGCACGCCTGATTACTCCCCTGGGAGGGGGAGCGAGGTGCATGACACTAATGAGTTTTTCGGACTCATCGCTGTCCTGGCCCCTTTCATTTCGGCGCTGAGCTCGGGACTCATTTCTGGTGCCCGCCTTGACATATTCTTTGAGATGTCCATCTTGGACTAGTTTCTCCAAATGAGACCTGAGGATTCTGTATTCCTCAGTATTGTGACCGTTCTGCCTGTGATACGCGCAGAATCTGCTCTGGTCACGGTTGGCCGAATCGCTTCTCATGGGCTGCGGCCAGCTAAAGTATGGCTCTGATTTGATCTTATTCATGATCTTATGAATAGGCTCCTTGAAAATGGTATCAACAGCTTTATAAGGATCGGAAGACAGCCTGAGCTTCTTGCTGTCTCTATAGGCAGACGCTGGAGCCTTTACCGAGCTGGTCGGGGCTTTGCGTCGGCTCGACTCTTCTCTTCTGGAGGACCGATCTTCCTTCTTCGAGGACTTGCCGTCCCGATCCTTACGACTAACATGGAAGCTTTCCCGGGCTCGGAGCTGATCATCTTCCTGAGCTATGAAGCGGTTCACCCTGGCCGTCAACGCCGAGATCGAGGTCATAGGATTACCAGCCAGATCCTTTCGGAAATCATTGTCTGGCAGCAAGGCGTTCTGGAACGCGAAGATCGCCACTTCATCTTTAGAGCCGTCGATCTGGCTATAGATTGTCCAGAATCGCTTAGCAAAACTGAGTGATGTTCTTGCCCTGCTTCATCCTCAGAGCCATTATATCGGCGTCTGTTTTAGGAATAACTCTGTAGGCTTGAAACTTTTTTATGAAGGAATGCTGGAGCTGCTGCCAAGTTGAGATGGAGTTCTCTGGGAGACCGCAGAACCACTTCAAGGGGAGCTCACCCAGGCTGGACGAGAAAACCTTGTAATTCAAATGGCCTTTATCCCCCCAGACAGACATCCTCTGAGAGAAGTGTCGCAGATGCGCGGCCGGATCCGAGGCTCCTTCATAAGTGACAAATCTCGGGACGGTGAACTTCCTTGGAAGAGGGTAATCCCTGATGTTGCTAGTGAAAGGTGACGCGCCGAGATCGGCGAATGCGCTCACGTCTTGCTGATCTCGGGTGAAACCATCCACTTCCATGTTTCGCCGAACTGCTTGCTGAATCTGCTCCTCAAGCCAACCCTAGGCGTCATGACGGACCTCGGGAATGTCTTCCGACCGTTTCCTCGAATGACCGCGGCTGCTGCTGGAGCCCTCATCGTTAGACCGACTGCGTCTCACCTCATTTAAATGAATCCTAAGGTCTCTCTGGGGAGGAGTGATCTGCTGATGGAGAGAAGAACCTCCGCTGGCCCGCTGCAGACGCTGTCTAGCCATGTCGGCTGCTTCAGTTTTCTCTTTAAACTGCTGCTGGAGGCACCTGATAAGGGTGTCCTTCTCTCCGATAGTAGCATTCTGCGCCTGAATTTCTTCGTAAGTAGGATCAAAATCCTCATCAAAACTATAGTCCTCATCGTGTCTCCAGCGATCAGGCAAAACCGGAGACTTACGTTGAGTGTGCTGAAGAGTAAGATCTCTTCCTCTAGGAGGCCGAAGAGGGGTCATCACCACCCGTGGATATGACTCCGGGCGGGGCTGGTACCCCCGCAGATGGACAGGTGTAGACCTCAAGGACTCGTGGAAATGGTTTGCCGTGGCTTCTGCATGGCCTGCTTCGGATGTTTTCCCACCTTTTGCAGCTCTCTCAGTCATAGTGTGAAGGAAGATTGACAACGTTTCCCACAGACGGCGCCAATTGTAAGTGCAAAAACTGTAACTCACAAGATTAGGGGGTGCCTTAAAGGACTTAACCAAATGACTGTTGAGAGTTAACTGCTTCTGGCTTAGGAGACCTGAAAGGAAAGAGAAAAGAGGTCAAAGGACCCTGGCTGTGGGCAGCACAGGGCTCTCCGATGCCTCAGTTAGTGTGGATACTGAGTTGAGGATGGAGAAGAAGGGAGGCAGGATGCATGTGTATTTTGTTGTGCGTACCTGGTTTTGATTCAATCTCTGCTTATATAGGAGTGCTTCTAGATACTTTATTATGGGCTTGATGATCTGGCTGCTGAGGTCATCAGCCCACAAAATAATAAATGAAGGTCCATCACAGCCCACAAAGCATTAAATGAAGGTCCATCACAGCCCACAAAGCATTAAATGTCAGTCACATTGGGCCTGCCCTTGTCTGGACTTTGGCGGCAGAGATCCCATCGGATCCCTTCTTGGGCTTCCCCCTGATGGGATTACAGCGGCTGGATGCTGCCTTGTCAGAGGCCTGATTAAGACTTGGGACGGCTAGGATAACATCTGTCCTATCTACGTGTGCTTGGAGGTCGGAGATAGTCGTTGGCATGCGTCTCGGCTGACAGTCCTCTTAGCCGCAGCCGGGATGCCGGGATGCGCGTCTGATCTGCGTAACTGCGGCAGGAATGCGCTCAGCCGGACTGAGGCCGCAAGCTGGTCCCGGCTAGCGTGCTGGCGCAGTAGCCGAGATGCGCTCAGCCGGACTGACGACCGCAAGCTGGTCCCCGCTAGCGTGCTGGCGCAGTAGCCGTGATGCGCTCAGCCGGACTGACGACCGTAATCGTGCTGTAATCATATGATCCCGGGGTGCTTAGGAATTTCCCCACACAATGATTTTTACGAAAAAACTAGTCTGAAATCCTGATTAAATTAATTGATTAGGAAAGATGCTAAAACGTCAAATTAGGATGTCGTACAAAGCCAGGACCACTTAGTCCCAGAACAATATCGTTAGGGCTCTTTTTAAGAATCGTTATCAGACGATATCATTGGGGCTCCTATTAAGATTTTCCCATCTTCTTTCATTTTCTTCCTCGGATGATATCCTTGGCCGATCTTCGTTTCCGCTAAAAAAAGAAAGAAATCCATCAATTTTTCTCGTCTCTCCTCTTTTACTCTTTGCAACTTGAAACATCTCCCTTCCTATCACTCCTTCCCAAAAAAGACCTTTCCGATTTTTCCCTTTTCCCCCATAATAATATCATTAGGGCTCGTTCAAAAAAAAAAAAAAAAACAAAAGTCGCCTCTGCAACTTTTCCTATGTTCTTTATTGGTTTCGGTTTCTCTCCTTCGCAAGAGTTCAGTGGTTGGGAAACAACAATGAATTTCCTTGGTGCTCCTCATATTTGACTGCCCGTAATCATCATCCAAGTTGCACTATAATTTTTTTCACCATTATTTGTGCTCCCCATGGTGGTCACTGTTGTTCTTCCTCGTCAACACTCTCCGGCCATTGCAACTGAAAGACATGACTAACGTAAGTTTTTTCACTCTTTTCACCATGCATGTTTTCAAAACTGAGAGATGGTAAAAAAAAAAAAAGGGGGAGGTTTCGAGTCGCAGAGTGCAAAATAGGAGAGGCGAGAGAACACAATGAATTTCATTTTTTTAAGTGGGAAACGAACATTGGCCAAAAGACAAGACTAACGTGAGTTTTTTCACTCTTTTCACCATGCATGTTTCTGAAAATGAGAGATGGGAAAAAAGAGAGGTTTGGAGTCACAGAGAGCAAAATAGAAGAGGCGAGAGAACACAATGAATTTCATTTTTTTAAGAGGAAAATGAACATTGGCCAAAGATATGTACCATGAAGAAGTGGAATAAAGAGGAAAGAAGTTTGAAGGGAGTCAAATGATATCATCCGAGGAAGAAAGATAATGATTTTTAAAAAGAGCCCTAATGATATCGTTCTGAGGGCAAATTGGTCTTTCGACTATGTACGACACCCTAATGTGATATTTTATTATCTTTCTTAATCAATTCGTCTAATCAGGATTTAGGACTAGTTTTTTTTTTTTTCGTAAAAATCCCTGGTTATTTTCATTTTATGTATTATTTGTTTAATCTTATGTAAAAAGTATGCCTTTCCTATCTCCTCCAGGTGTCTGTGTCTTCTTCAGACAAGCTCCTTGTGCGAGAGATCGAAATATTTTACTTGTCCTGAGCATTTCTTATGGAAATAGGCTTCTCTTTTGGGTCCACCTCTTAAACTGGATAGATTTTATGTGTTACGTTCAGTTCATTGTCAAATCAGAATTGGTGTGAATTCATGGGAAAGACTGTGCTACATGGACCGACTTTGGGATCGGTCCAAAGACCGGTCCCAAAGCTCTGTCCATTTAGACTTTTTACCATGGGAAATGCGTGTTTGCAAAGGAACTGAGTTTATTTGGCTGATCTTTTTTTTTCTCTTTTTTTTTTTTGGGACGTTGGGTGATCTTGATAAACCCTTGGAATCTATCATCTTTCTTTTAATTTAGAAAAATCAATCATCTTCCCTATTTATTGATTGACCCATCTCAATCAAAACTAGCCAATTCAACCACTACTCATGATTAATTAGCATCCAATCACATAATCAAGGAACGAGACAATGCAAGATCCATGTTTTAACTCCATGTTGATCTAGGACACAAGTCAACCCAGGCACATTGGAGTCCGGCCTGTTGACAGCCCTAAATATTCTGTACTCGTGACTGCCCAAACAGACAGGATCTTGTGTGCACCCAATTTCCATTTCATTGAATGAAATCAGGCATAAAAATGGATTCCCAGCATAGCGCTGACCTTTTTTTCGACACTTGAGATACGGACTTGGTTACTGAGGTGATTTCTAAGAAATCCCATGAAGGCCCAAAGTTAGTTCTCTTAATGGGCCAGCTTGGCTTCCAAGGCCTTCTCAACTGCTTAATTCCTGCTAGGTTTTGAAAGTCTCTTTTAGGCCCATGTACCAGACAAAATGTTCAGGCATGTCTTGTTGCTAGCCCGTTAAAAGGGATTAGACTTGCATGTGTGGGCCCACTTTAACTCCTTTATATTCAGGCCATCTAATTGTCTCTTGTGAAATTCTCTGTATGGTATTAATCTTTGGTTCTAAGTAGTAGAGAGGGTCAGAACCAATTCACTACATTGGGTGATCTGGGCTGCCTAATTAGTGGCATTAAGAAGGATGGGCCAAATTAAGATAAAAATCTGAGGGTTGGAAAAGATAACAGTCCACATCCACTTGGGTTTTTAGCAGGGCTTTAAAATGGTATATGGGGTGGTCCTAGGCCTATTTCTTGGCCTGACAGGTACAAAGACCAGAATTGAGCCTTTGTATGATCAAAGTCCTGATCGTGCCTTGTAACTTAGCACAAAGAAGTATGCATATTTTGCAAATTGGGTACGCCCATGCCAAATGTTAACACCGTGGCTAGATCTAGACCTGAATATTATGCCCAATAATTAACAACATGGTCTTGAAGAAACTACAGCAACATCCACCCATGAACACCACTAACTGTTGTTAACTGCTAAGCCAGGCTTAGACTTGTCATTAATAGCTAGGACAGGTTAGGCTCATCTAACCCAAGTCTGGCTCATCTAAAACTCTGAGATTTTTTATTTTTTTTTAACCTGGTGAACTGTATTTTCTTGGTTAAATCATAAAAATCTCTTTTGTTTATTAGGTTCAGAAGGTTAGGCATAGGCCCAGTCCAAATAAGGTCAACACAATGGACTCTGGCCCTAAAATTAGTTTTACAAGGAAGATTTTAGTAGAAAGGGTTAAAGGATATAACAACAGGAGATTGATGAATGGAAAAAAATTATTCATTTTGCAGCTCCTGATGGAGAGATGGGACTTTCTCATCAATATAGAATATTGATGGAGCCTACATATCAATGATGGACTCCCCTGTGTCCAAACCGAGTCCGACACAGACCCCAAAAGTCCAGCCGAGTCTTCCCATATCGAGTTGCAAATGGGTCAGGTCCTATGTGAAAACCATGTTGTATCCAATCAAACCTGCCTTGTTTTTTTTTTACAGGTTGGAGACTCGGTAATCAGATAATTCGATATCCGTTTGCAACCTTATTTTATGAGCTGGTCTGGATATACCTATTCAAAGCCCATTAGTGCATCGAGGCTCTAAGCGCGAGTCCAAATTAAGGCCTGATACCATAGATCATTTTGAACTCATTCTCGGTTAATTATTCTCAATATATATAGATATATATATATATATATATATATATATCTTTGTCTATCATAAACTAGGGGACCTACTTATCCACGGGTTTGATTCATGAATAACAACTCCACCTCATATACTCATAAAATCTACAGACCCATTACGGGTTTGGGAGACCAAAAATTAGTTTTGTGTTCAACCTGGTTGAGCGAATCCACAAGCTGTTTGGACCAATAATTTTGTCATCAGTGATTTAGATTGGTTCTCTGAAACTGCTGAAGATGGACTGTTTCTCTGAAAATGAAATTGCTGAATATGGACTGTTTTCTTTGTCTCAGATGGCCATCACCCTTGACTGCATTTCAATCTGTAGTGGGTCCCACAGATGAATGACCATCAGTATCAATCGTGGGTAGCCCTGTTTGGGCCATGTAATTTTCTTCCAGATATGGAAACTCGACTCGAAGGATCACTGAGTTGAGAAATGAAGAACTCGACGGACTCGTTCAACTAGGGTCATCCCAAGCGAGTAAACTCGGCTGAATTCGGGAAAGTCAGACAAGCTATTAAACCATCAACCATGGTCTCAGTACCTGATTAAGTGGAAGTTCAGGCCCATGTGAGACTATTTATGAGTCCAGTCTGAGGTAAAGGCTAGATTCCAGTGCCTAAAGCTGAGAAGACTCTGCGCCTGTGCCAGCAGGGTCCATTCTATTCCTAGAACTAAAACTCGATTGACTCAGTATGCGGTGGGTAATGAGTTGGGATCGGCTCGGTTTGATGAATTTTGGCATCTTGTGAACAAGGCCGGCTGGAAATATCTGCCCAGACCAGACCCAGAAGTTAAAAGGGATCAACTCAAACCTTAATTACTAGATTGGGTTCAGTTTGGGTTGACAGGTCAACGTGCCATGGGTCAGGTTGGAAAAGATTCGGTTAGGGTTGGTGCATTGAATAGCAACCAAAACCACAACCAGACCGCAATCAAATTATTAATTGGGCTGAAGATATCAAGACATATCCAACCCCAAAATAGAAAGGGTGTCAAACTGAACCCTGACTCAGTGTGTATAGTTTGGGTCGGGGTGATACGTCAGTCTAAAGTTCGACCAAATGGAAATATATATGTTTGTTTTGTACAACCAGATTGCACTCGTCAAGTTTTCAAAAATGTGAAGCAAGGAAGAGTCATTGTTTTTCCAAAATGAAACTAATTGGTTGTTTTGGACAAGCACGAGAACGTTTTCTTACTCGTGAGTGGACCTCCAACAACCTCTGAGATTTTGATTTTTGAAATTCAACGTATTCTTTATTTATTGAATCTAGGCCCAATAAGGTTTTTCATGATAAGAACTATCATATTTTCAAATTTGAAATGGGATTTCTTTGTTTGTTAAGAAGTCTCCGTCAATTCTTCATTAAAAAATAAATGAAAAAACCTAGGGAGGAATATAGAAAAGTTTATTGCATCTTATCTAGTCTATCCGACTGATCTGATCAAGGGTCCAAGCCGCTCATCTTGTTTCTCATGGCTAGACCGACATTGGTTATCTATCTAAATGATTATGTGAATCTTAACCGTTGGATTTTCAATTCTAGATAGATAGAACTTCTAACATTTTACTTAATTACCCTATCAGATTTATAAACTTCTTGGTCACATTTCATAATCAAGTCCTCAGGGATTCTTCACTGACTTTTCATGAAGTTGTGGGAAATCCACGTTTGGCAATTGTAAATCCGAAGATTTGGGCCCATGGAATCCTCCTGCTTAAAGAACTTTTCAGTCCGACCTCTACTCATAGGATTTAAGAGGGGGAGCAGCTATTTGCACATTCGAAGTTGCTCCCTGCACATCCATCCATGGGACCGTTGATGGACCCTCTGAAACAAGACAAAAATGCCTCTCCCTTTCTTCTCTTCCCTCTCCCTCTCCCTCTCCCTGGTTGGCAACCCACCTCCCTCCCTCCCTCCTTCTCTATGCCTCTCCTTCTCCCTCCCTGTCTCTCTTCATGTCACATCCCACAAAATACAACTAGGTAGGGTTGTAAATGGGTCAGTTCCGGTCCGAGTCCACCGGAACTGCTAAGGAGAAGGAGGAACTGGACCCGGACCTGAAATCGTTTCGGAACCGGTTTCTTGGCTTCGAAACCGGAGCTAGAACCATATATGGGACGGATCTGGATCCAGGTCCTGGTCTAGGTAGAAAATGATATTTAAAAAACTAAGGTTTTTAGGAAAAATTTTCGAAAATTGAGGTAATATGTCGGGCCTCGTGTCCGCACCAAGGTGGAACCTGATCCTGACCCACTTACTTATCAATGCCTAAATAAGGACCCAGACCCAGTTTTTAACGGGTTGGAACCTTCGGTTAATCGGAGAATCGATGACCCATTTACATCCCTACAACCAGGGGATAACGTGAGAAATATAAATGAACATACATTTTCCTGTGTTTAATACAACACAAGCTCCCAAAATATGGACCCACAAAATCTCGAAACATGGTGAACCATAATAAAATATTTGCGGAAGCGTTAAATCAATTGTATCAATATCCAAAACCAAACCAACACATAACCAACTAAATAGTTAAGGTTAAAGTTGCCAAAATAACCTAAACAAAACAACTAAATAAAATATATTATGGAAACAAATAAACTAAAGAGTCTAAGATGTCGATATCTCATGTACAGACTCAGACAACTCCGTAGCCATCTCTGGCACTCCACTCAGGTTCAACAACTGACTCAAACGCTTGAAACGTTTGACCCTCCTTCATCTCTTTGGAAGGGTAGGGATTGGTACCTATCCACCAATAAACAAGGTAAACAGCGAGTACGAAAGCATAATATATAAATGAAACACAAGATCAATGATATAGTAATGATTATAAGAGAATAACATCATGATAATAACGAAAAGAACGTATAACCTAAATCCAATCTACACAATAGAGCAATGCAATAGTCACACAGAAGCAATGCCTCTATTTTGGATGGTCAGCCCTAACTATCTAAATCACGTCGACGGTCATAAACCGATCGATAATCCGAAATACCAGTCGAACAATCAATTACGAATATAAGTATCCGCACACATCGGTGATTAGCTGTCCAATTACAACTGCAGTTGTTCGATTATGACCTAATCGAACCTCCACAATATCTCAATCAATGGCCAAGCCACATCATGATCCATATCTAATCAATATAGGATATGCAACTAACAAACCAATATCAATCTCAATCATGTATGCAAACCCGAAGGTCAAAGATCACAAGTCAATCCTAAGGTCAAACAGAAGATCTCGTACCCAACAACCATAGGAATCTCTAAATAGATAAAAGATTGACGCATCCCTTCACAATTAATGGTGCATAGACCCACTTAAGAGCTTTCCAATAGAAATGGGCTAAGCTCGAATCCACTAGGATTTCCCCGAGGTCATACCAAGCACTAAACCCCACGTTAGTAAGATACCGTGTGCCCAGACAGTATTTACTCAGGACCAATGATCCAATCAATATGATCCAAAATTATAATTTTAACACATCAAAAATCAAAGATACCATTCAAAATTAATTTGTGAATAATAATATCAGTCTTAGTTTATAATTTAAGAAAACCTAAAGACCCCATCCAAAACATTTTCCACATTCAAAATAAGCCAAAGGTCTAATTTGAGCTTATAAAACAACCAGGGCTTTTTTCCAAAAACAAATACTTATGTCACATGGGACTCCTTCCTCCAAAAACTAAGTCCGGGTCAACAATCCATACACAGAACCTCTTTTCACCTTCACACACACAGAACCCATTCTAAAAAACAGTGGTTTTTTTTTTTTTTTTTCCAAATTCGTAGAAACTTAAAGGGGCTAGATAAAAGAACTCAATGTTCTGCCACAACAGAACTCACATTATCCCATTAAACGATCAGAACAAAACCGCCCCACACAGAACCTCGTTTGGAAGAGGAAACTCACGCTAGGTGCATCAAGGACGTCTGGGCAATGGGCCCCACCGATCAAAACCCAGATCTGGCGACACTGTTTGTGAACTGCCCACATAGTAGGGATGGTATGTCTTCCTGAGCCCGGGCAGTTCGCTCGAGCGAACTGAAGGTTGGCTCGAGCGAACTGATCACAGAACCTCCTTAACTCGAGTGAATGAAGGTCCGCTCGAGCCAATATTCCCAGGGGCCACTTGGCTCGAGCGAACTGAAGGTTGGCTCAAGCCAAGTGTCCAAAACTTGCAGAAAATGACTCATTTTGAGACCAAAACTTGGGGAATCAAATCCCTCTCTCCTCCAAGATCATCCCTTCAAGAAAAAAAAAGGAGCATCTTGCTCTCTCCACATCCATTCCATTCCTCACATCAACAAACCCAACAATTCAATTAAGGTCCAATCCCATTAATTACCAATCTAGCATATGAAATCCAAATAAACATAGACAAGTTTGGTATTATGGGTTGCTAAACAATTGCATTGTCAAGAGTGAAGATAATATACATGCATGAGCAATAAATAAAGCTAATCTACTTGCCTTCACCAAAGAGAGTGAAGAAATGGAAATTTGAGAAGATAAAGGAGGAAGGAGAGCTCTCCACTCACACCCTAGCCAAACCACTTCCAAAACCCCTTCTCCTACACCCAAGGAGCACAATGGAAGAGAAGGGAAGGAAATTTATCAACATGTAACATCTCTACAACAATGAGGAAGGAAATTAAGGAAGAAATGGTTAAGGAAAACTTACCAATTTGGATCAAGATGTAGATGAAGAAGAGAGAAAGAGATTGGTGAGCTTGGTTTCTTGAAATCTCTCCCTTAGGTAGCACATGCAAGAAGAGATGAAGAAGAGGAAGAGAAGAAGTCTCCCAGCTGCTGTAACTCTTTGCAAATGAAGAAGGAAACAAATGAAAGAGCTGGAATAGAGTTAAAATGAGGGATGGAGGGGGAAATGACTCAAATGCCCTCTTTGAGTGAATTAAGAGAAATGTGATTATTTGAGGGACTTCTGTGCGTCGAATCGTGACGGGTCAAGAACGAAAAATGACGAGTGTGACGAGATCTTCCCAACGGACCCAAATTCGATGAAAACGGAATTTTTCTGAAAAATACCCAATTTTCCTATTAATCACAACCTAACCCCCTATTAAGACTAATCACACTCGGAATCAAACGAAACTTCGCAAACCGTTTTCTAATGATAAAAGAAACTCACTTAGCCACTAAACCCACCTAATTAGCTAAAATCACAATTAATTAGGTTAATCGCCAATATTAGGAAATTAAACGCCCAATTAAGGTTGGGGACCTTACAGCGATCAAAGGCCCAAGTTTTGGCATACTTCATCGTGGAGTTTGTTTTTCCTAGTTCGGCACTGAGACGGCTTAAAACCGAACTAGAGGGCAATGAGGAAGAGGTTACTGAGACGAAACAAGAAGAGACTTGGAAGCAGTTCCTCGATTCAGCATGGAAGGACTTCATCGACGGATCCTCAACCTCCAAAAGGGCTAGAACTGGCATAGTCCTCCAATCTCCAGAGGGCCTTGTCATAGAGTAAGCCTAAACACTTGGCTTCAAGGCGTCCAACAACGAAGCTGAGCATGAAGCACTGATCGTGGGGCTAGGCAGCACTAAAATCCTAGAGCACAGCAGCTGGTCGTCTTCAGTGACTCACTGTCAAACCCCAACCTAAGATTAACCCGATTAGTGTGTTCTTAGTGTGTGCTTAGTCGTAAGCGGGTTTAGTTACCGTTGGGTTAAAATATAATTAGTTTTAGTCCTGAACATAGCTTTGAGAATTTTGAGAACGTTTTATGTTAGTTGGACACACTCAGAAAGGCCTGGGTGTAAGTGCAAGCTTGGGAGGATCGTCATGGTTTTTGTGTTAATCATGATTTTAATTTCGTTTGAATGGATTTATGATTTTCTACAACTTTCGTGTTTAGCTCGTCTGTGTTTGAAGCCCAGAAACCCAAGTTTTGGCCCGAAATGGGGTAAAATTGTCTTTTCACACCCAAATCTGGACACACTTTTCAAAATCTCAAAACCGTGTCAAAAATATGTTTTTTTTGGAAAATAGATATTTCAAGGATCACTTTATCGTTCTTCGTCAACTTCATCCGAAGTCCGCAAGATCATGCTTTTTTATCGATACAAGAATTAACACAATACGTCCCCACTTGTAAAGTACTTAAGCTACCTTTCCCCTTTCTCCCTCTTCCCATTTCCAAAATCCCTGCAACCCTAGGAGACCCAAGCTCAAGAAGGAAACTCTTTTTCCTCTTCTCTTTCTTCTCTTGAATGCATGAGCTAGAGACCTCCAAAAGAAATTATAAGACTACCATTTCCTTCCTCTCATCCCAAGCTCTCTATTGATATCATTCTCTTGGGATTCCTAGTTGGATAAGCTCTCCATTTTCTTCCTTTCTTCTTGTTTGGGCATCTCTTGGTAAGAGCTCCAGTCCAACGCTTCAATGGAACTCTTTTGACTCCTAAGGATCTTGTTTTTCTAACTTTCAACACCCATTTCGAAATGGGTTTCTTGTTTACATTATTGTGTGAGTTTTGAATGGTTTTCATGGGTTTTTGTAGTTCGGATCTTGAATTAATGTGCTTGAAGGAGAAGTTTTGTTTAGCATTTGGGCAAGGCAAGTAATCTCTTTGGGTTAATGTTGCATGTGTGTTTGTCGATTACATTGTTAATCTTGAGATTCTATTTTTGATTGTAAACCCTTATTTCATTAAAACTATGGAATTCTTCTCTTGATGAGAAATAGAAATTTAGTGTTTGGATTAGTTGTGAATGGTTTGAAATGTGGATTTATCCCTTGGAGAGCATGATGGGTCAGGGAAGTGCGAGTACTTCAAAAATGAGAAGAAGAGGAGAAGAAATGTGAAAATCTGACTTGAAATGCACTGCCCGTGTACGGCGGTCAGCACGACGGTCAGTTGGCGGTTAGCCGCTACACCCCACTTCAGCTAACCATGAGCCAACCAAATTGCGCGGTTCCTTTTCCAGTAGCCTGCTTCTCAGCGGTCAGCTGACGGTTGGCCGCTACATCCCACCTCGGCTAACCGCAAGCCAACTGAAATTGGCAGTTTCATTTCCAGAAACCTATTTTCCAGCGGTCAACTGGCGGCTAGCCACCACATCCCACTTGCAGCTAGCCGACAGGTGGCCGCAAGCTGACCGAAATTGGCAAAATGCCCTGTTTTAGAAGAATTTTTGTAACAGCGAAAACCAGAACATATTGAGGGACCTTTAGCCCGATATTGTACACTTGATAACCTGAAATGTCTTAACTTCGTGGGCACGATTCTCTTTTAAATTCCAACATTTGTGTCTCAATTATACAAGTGTCAACCAGAGGTCCTTACATGTGCTTGACAGACCTTGCGCTCGTATTTTAGTTTTAATACAATGAGTATCATCGTGCACTTGTTTTGAAATTCAAGTATAAGCTCGTTTGAAGATTTGCTTTCAGGAATCAAAGGGGATCACTTCATAAGCTTGTTATGCATGTTAATTATGCCTTTACTAGTCGTGTCATGCCTCGTTTCGAAAAGTGATTTCTTCCCTTTGTTTCGATCAGTTGAAAATGTGTTTCGCATGTTTTGTGCATTCATGAATCCAAGATCCAAGTGAACACCACTGAGCTTGGATTGCCCTTTTAGTCTGATCCACTGTCCGGTGGTCCTTAAACATGTGGACTATCTACAGATTGGTCGTTTATTTTACTACACATCGTGCGTGTCCGGTTCCGCGGCCGGAATCCCGTATTTGTGGGAATCGTATCTTGTATATACTATGTATATCGTACTCGTCGTGTATGCTTGCTCTTTTCTTTATATATGATAGAGAAATGATGGGCTCTTTGTGGATTTACTATTCATGAAATAACTATGTATTCATGCTAGTCTTGTTTCGTAATTTCGAGATATACCTCAGTTAAGTGTTTGTTTCAACTCAACAAGATTTGTTTAGTATTATTTCTTTAAAATGTCTATTGTTCCATGCTCATGCCTAAATTGATTACCTACCAAACTGTTGTGTTTGATACTTGTATTTTAGTGCCCAGGTGCAGGAGGCATTGCCTTTGAGGAGGAGTACCCGGAGGAGGCTGTTGAGGCAACCCCAGCTCGTGAGTGGCAGCCCGACGACGTCATCTAGATGTCGGGCGGGATCTTAAGTTTCAATTCATCGTTCTGGGTTTCGTTTAATTTTGGTATTGTATATGCCTTTGTTGGCCTCTTAATTGGGAAGTAACAAGCTTAACATACTTTTGGTTAATCTTGTAAATTGAACTATGGTGGGCATGTCAGTTTATATTCCCTCCTTATGATATTTTAGTCTTGATGCTATCTTACTCGTGCACTTGAATGAATTGTTAAGCATGACTTGTTGTGATGTGATTTGCTACACGCTTCCGCATACTTGATCATATGAGCTAGATCTCCGTGCTTTGGAATCCTCACCGCGGGAACCTGTGGGAAATTATCTTATCTCATTAATCAACGTCGCGGGCCCGGGTCTCGGTCCGGGGTCGCGACAGGACTGGTATCAGAGCGGGACTTATTTCAGGCACTTAAAAGAAATTAAAAAGATCTTAGGATCGTGGTGAGAATTCGTGAGTTCGTTAGATTCGTTTAGTATGACACCTAGGAAACCATCAGACCATATTTATTATGTACTAACTATTTGTTTTACAGCATCATGCCTCCAAGAAAAGCTCCCACCAATAATGCTTCAGCTAGTAATTAGAATGAGACAGATCCGATTGGTACACCCACAGCTACTCAATTTCAGGAACTCGTGCAAGCAATGTTAGAGCAACAGAGGCAAGCCAATGAAAGACAGGTTAGATTCGAAGAGCAGATGGTCAAAAAGGATGAAGAAATGGCCCAAGTTCATAGGCAACTTTTGGATGTTCTCCAGAATAGGCATCAAGCTCAACCTGTAGCCCTGAATATTGTCATTAACAATTGGGAGCATGACCCTAATCTGTTATTTGAGAGATTCAGGAAGAGAGCACCAAAGGAGTTTTCAGGAAATGAGAACCCGTTAGTAGCAGATGATTGGTTGGCCAATACTGAGAAGATTTTTGATGTCTTTACTTGCACGGGGAGGAAGAAAGTCAACCTCACAGCTTCCTTGTTTTATGGGCTTGTAGATCAGTGGTGGCAGACAGTCAAAGACCCCTATATGACAATGGCCAATGAAAAGGCATGGGCAGCCTTCAAAACTCAATTCCAGAACAAGTACATTCTTTTTCATATCAAGATGCAGAAAGCTATCGAGTTCCAGCAACTCAAGCAGGGTAATATGACCGTTTTAGAGTACGTTACCAAATTTGAGAGACTAGCCAGATATGCCACCGAGCTTATTGACACCGAGCAAAAGAAGATAAACAAATCTTGGAGGGATTGAATCCCATCATCATGAGAGATACCATTGGGGTAGTTCCACCAGCTACCTATGATGAAGCAGTCAAAAGGGCATACAAGTTTGAGGATATTAACAATATGATCATACAAGACAGGAAGCAGCACTATCAGCAATAGAATCAGAGGCAGCAACACCACAATAAGAAACCAAAGTAGGAGCAGAATCAAGTGAGGCAAGGGTGTGCCCACTGTGGCAAGAACCATGAGACTCATGAATGTCGCAAACCACAGGTGCTTGCTTCAAGTGTAGGGCAATGAACCATGCAATCAATGACTACCCACAACTTCAGAATCAAACCAACAGAAAACAAACTAGAGCAGGATTTATTTCAGTGTTCAAGGCAAACAGATTAATACAGAGTGGATGTGAAGCTTTTATTGCGTTTATCACGGAGGATAAACAGTCCCAAGGGGTAGGGAAAAACCTCGTTGTGTGCGAATTTCCAGATGTTTTTCCACAAGAAATCCTGGGATTGCCACCAATTGGGGAAGTTGAGTTCGCGATTGAGCTTCTTCCAGGGACAACTCCAATCTCCACTGCACCTTATAGGATGGCTCCAGCAGAATTAGGTGAATTGAAACTTCAGTTGCAAGAATTGTTAAGTAAAGGCTTCATTAGGCCAAGTTTTTCACCATGGGAAGCACCGGTTTTATTTGTAAAAAAGAAGGATGGAAGCTTGAGAATGTGCATTGACTACAGAAAATTGAATCAGGTGACCATCAAGAACAAGTACCCTTTGCCAAGGATAGACGAATTGTTCAACCAATTGCAAGGAGCAGCATACTTTTCCAAGATAGATTTGAGGTCTGGGTATCCCCAGTTGAGAGTTAGAGATTCAGATGTGCAGAAAACAGCCTTTCGAACCAAATATGGGCATTATGAATTCTTAGTAATGCCCTTTGGATTGACAAATGCACCCGCAGTCTTCATGGTTCTCATGAACAAAGTGTTTGCACAGTACTTGGACCACTCTGCAGTGGTGTTTATTGATGACATCCTCGTGTATTCCAAGAGTAGAGAGGATCACGAAGAACACTTGAGGACATCATTACAGCTCTTGAGGGACAATCAGTTATATGCAAAGCTCAGTAAATGTGAATTTTGGTTAGAACAAGTCGCTTTTCTAGGCCACATTATCTCAAAAGAAGGTTTAGCAGTTGACCCAGCCAAAATAGAAGCAGTTGTTGATTGGAAGAGACCGAACAGTGTGACTGAAATCAAAAGTTTCATGAGGTTAGCAGGCTACTATCGAAGATTTGTCCAAGGTTTCTCATCCATTATAGCACCATTGACAAAATTGACCCGGAAGAATGTTCCATTTGTTTGGACCGAACAATGTGAAACAAGCTTTCAAGAGCTGAAGAGAAGATTAACTACAGCTCCAATCCTCACATTACCATCGGGCAGCAGTGGATTCATGGTTTTTTACGGATGCTTCAAATGTAGAACTGGGTTGTGTATTGATGCAAGATGGCAAAGTGATTGCTTATGGCTCAAGGCAGTTGAATGATCATGAAAAGAACTATGCAACTCATGACTTGGAATTGGCAGCAGTGGTATTTGTTTTGAAGATATGGAGACACTACCTCTATGGAGAGAAATTCGAAGTCCATTCCGACCATAGGAGTTTGCAATACTTGTTCTCACAAAAGGATTTGAATATGAGACAGAGACGGTGGATGGAATACATCAAAGACTATGACTTTCCAATCAACTATCATCCAGGCAAAGTAAACGTAGTAGCTGTTGCATTGAGCAGAAAATCAGTGACCATGGCCAGCTTGAGAGGAGTCAGTGTTTTTCAACAGTTTCAAAAGTTAGGTGTTGAAGTATAGACCTTATAATTGGTTGTAATGTTAGCAAATATAACAGTGTCTGAGCCTACTTTTATCCAGAAGATCAAGGACTGTCAGTTACAAGACCCAGATTTGGCAAGGATTGTAGATCATATCGCAGAACGTCCAGATTTCAAGATGGTGAATAGAGTATTGTATTTTCGTGATCAATTGTGTATACCGAATGTGGATGATCTGAAAAATGAGATAATGACTGAAGTCCACAACACAAGATACTCCATGCACCTGGGTGGCATGAAGATGTATCAGAATTTGAAGAATAGATTTTGGTGGAACAACATGAAGAGAGAGATAACAGCTTTTGTATCTCGTTGTTTAACTTGCCAGTTGATTAAAACAGAACATCAAAAAACCCTCAAGTTTGCTACAACCGTTAGAGATTCCAGAGTGGAAATGGGAGCATATCACCATGGATTTCGTCTCCAGTTTGCCAAATACTAAGAAGGGGAATAATGCAATATGGATTATTATAGATCGTCTCACCAAGTCTGCTCACTTCATTCCAATGAAGACAATGAATATGATGCATATGGCACCACTTGCAAAATTATTTGTTGATGAGATTGTTAGTAAGCATAGTCAACCCGTCTCCATCACTTCGGACAGAGATAGCAGATTAGTTTCGAGGTTTTGGAAAACTTTTCTTGAGTCCATGGGTACCAAACTCTAATTCAGCACAGCGTATCATCCTCGAACAGATGGTCAGTCAGAACGGACAATACAGACTCTTGAGGACATGTTGCGTGCATGTGTGTTAAATTTCAAAGTTCAATGGGATGGGTACTTACCACTTTGTGAGTTTGCTTATAACAATAGCTACCATTCCAGCATCGGTATGGCACCTTTTGAGGCACTCTATGGCAGAAGATGTAGAACTTCAGTGTGTTGGGAAGAAGTAGGTGTATGTAGTTTTCATGGACCGACAATAGTTGGAGAGAGACAAGTGACAAGGTCAAATTGATTCAAGAACGTTTGAAGGTTGCCCGAAGTAAACAGAAGAGTTATGCTGATACTCGCCGAAGAGAATTGCAGTTTCAAGTGGGTGACAAAGTGTTCTTGAATATTTCACCAGTAAGGGGAACTTTGAGGTTCGGACAGAATAGCAAATTGTCAAGGACGTTTATTGGGCCGTACGAAATTTTAAGCAAGATTGGGGACGTTGCATATAGACTTGCGTTACCGCCTGAACTCTCCGGAGTGCACAACGTATTTCATGTTTCCATGCTCAAGTTATGTTCCTAGTCCTTCTCATATTTTACAGCACGAGCCTTTGGAGATTCGAGAAGATGCTTCGTATGTGGAAAAGCCAATCAAGATCGTTGACACCAAGGAGTAAGAATTGAGAAACCGGTCTATTCAGTGAGTCAAGGTACTTTGGGAAAATCACGAACCAGAAGAAGCAACATGGGAATTGAGAGATCAAGTTCAAAGGAAATATCCACACTTGTTGTCAGAGGTACAAGTTTGTTTTATTTGGGGGACCAAATATCCTAAGGGGTAGAGGATGTCAAACCCCAACCCAAGATTAACCCGATTAGTGTGTTCTTAGTGTGTGCTTAGTCATAAACGGGTTTAGTTACCGTTGGGTTAGAATATAATTAGTTTTAGTCCTGGACATAGCTTTGAGAATTTTGAGAACGTTTTATGTTAGTTAGACACACTCAGAAAGGCCTGAGTGTACGTGTAAGCTTGAGAGGATCGTGATGGTTTTTGTGTTAATCATGATTTTGATTTCGTTTGAATGGATTTATGATTGTCTACAACTTTCGTGTTTAGCCCGTCTGTATTTGAAGCCTAGAAACCCAAGTTTTGACCCGAAAAGGGGTAAAATTGTCTTTTCACACCCAAATCTAGACACACTTTTTGAAATCTCAAAACCGTGTCAAAAATATACTTTTTGAAAAATAGATATTTCAAGGATCATTTTATCCTTTTTGTCAACTTCATCCGGAGTCCGCAAGATCATGTTTTCATCGATATAAGAATTAACACAATTGGGCCCCACTTGTAAAGTACTTAAGCTACCTTTCCCCTTTCTCCCTCTTCCCATTTCCAAAATCCCTACAACCCTAGGAGACCCAAGCTCAAGAAGAAAACTCTTTTTCCTCTTCTCTTTCTTCTCTTGAATGCATGAGCTAGAGACCTCCAAAAGAAATTCTAAGACTACCATTTCCTTCCTCTCATCCCAAGCTCTCTATTGATATCATTCTCTTGGGATTCCTAGTTGGGCAAGCTCTTCTTTTTCTTCCTTGCTTCTTGTTTGGGCATCTCTAGGTAAGTGCTCCAGCCCATCTCTTCAATGGAACTCTTTTGACACCTAAGGATCTTGTTTTTCTAACTTTCAACACCTATTTCGAAATGGGTTTCTTGTTTACATTTTTGTGTGAGTTTTGAATGGTTTTCATGGGTTTTTGTAGTTCTTGGCTAGCTCTTGGATTGGTGTGCTTGAATGAAAAGTTTTGTTTAGCATTTGGGCAAGGCAAGTAATCTCTTTGGGTTAATGTTGCATGTGTGTTTGTCGATTACATTGTTAATCTTGAGATTCTATTTTTTATTGTAAACCCTTATTTCATTAAAACTTTGGAATTCTTGTCTTGATCAGAAATGGGAATTTAGTGTTTGGATTAGTTGTGAATGGTTTTAAATGTGGATTTATCCCTTGGAGAGCATGATGGCTCAGGGAAGTACAGGTACTTCAGAAATGAGAAGAAGAGGAGAAGAAATGTGAAAATCTGACTTAAAATGCACTGCCCGTGCACGACGGTCAGCCCGGCGGTCAGCTGGCGGTTAGCCGCTACACCCCACTTCGGCTAACCGTGAGCCAACTGAATTGTGCAGTTCCTTTTCCAGAAGCCTGCATCTCAAGGGTCAGCCTGGCGGTAAGCTGGCGGTTGGCCGCTACACCCCACTTCGACTAACCGTGAGCCAACCGCATTGCGCGGTTCCTTTTCCAAAAGCCTGCATCTCAGCGGTCAGCTGACGGTTAGCCATTACATCCCACCTCGGCTAACCGCGAGCCAACCGAAATTGGCGGTTTCATTTCAAGAAACCTGCTTTCCAGCGATCAGCTTGTCGATCAGCTGGCGGCTAGCCACCACATCCCACCTACGGCTAGCTGACAGGTGACCGCGAGCTGACCGAAATTGGCAAAATGCCCTGTTTTAGAAGAATTTCTGTAAGAGCGAAAACGAGAATATGTTAAGGGAACCTTTAGCCCGATATTGTATACTTGATAACCTGAAATGTCTTTTAACTTCGAGGGCACCGATTCTCTTGAAATTCCAACATTTAGGTCTCAATTATACAAGTGTCAACAAGAGGTTCTTACATGTGCTTGATAGACCTTGCGCTCGTATTTTAGTTTTTATACAATGAGTATCATCGTGCACTTGTTTTGAAATTCAAGTATAAACTCGTTTGAAGATTTGCTTTCAAGAATCAAAGGGGATCACTTCATAAGCTTGTTATGCATGTTAATTATGCCTTTGCTAGTCGTGTCATGCCTCATTTCGAAAAGTGATTTCTTCCCTTTGTTTCGATCGATTGAAAATGTGTTTCGCGTGTTTTGTGCATTCATGAATCCAAGTGAACACCACTGAGCTTGGACTGCCCTTTTAGTCTGATCCACTGTCCGGGGGTCCTTAAACATGTGGACTGTCTGCAGATTGGTCGTTTATTTTACTACACATCGTACGTGTCCGGTTCCGCAGCCGGAATCCCGTATTTGTGGGAATCGTGTCTTGTGTATACTATGTATATCGTGCTTGTCGTGCGTGCTTGCTCTTTTCATTATATCTGATAGAGAAAGGATGGGCTCTTTGTGGATTTACTATTCATGATATAACTATGTATTCATGCTAGTCTTGTTTCGTAATTTCGAGATATACCTCAATTAAGTGTTTCTTTCAACTCAACAAGATTTGTTTAGTATTATTTCTTTAAAATGTCTATTGTTCCATGCTCATGCCTAAATTAATTACCTACCAAACTGTTGTGTTTGATACTTGTTATTTTAGTGCCCGGGTGCAGGAGGCATTGCCTTTGAGGAGGAGTGCCCGGAGGAGGCTGTTAAGCCAACCCCAGCTCGTGAGTGGCAGCCCGACGACGTCATCTAGACGTCGGGCGGGATCTTGAGTTTCAATTCATCGTTTTGGGTTTCGTACAATTTGGTATTGTATTAGCCTTTGTTGACCTCTTAATTGGGAAGTAACAAGCTTAACATACTTTTGGTTAATCTTGTAATTTGAACTATGATGGGCATGTCAATTTATATTTCCTCCTTATGATATCTTAGTCTTGATGCTATCTTACTCGTGCACTTGAATGAATTGTTAAGCATGACTTGTTGTGATGTGATTTGTTACACGCTTCCGCATACTTGATCATGTGAGCTAGATCTCCGTGCCTCGGAAATCCTCACCGCGAGAACCTGTGGGAAATTATCTTATCTCATCAATCAACGTCGCGGGCCCGAGTCTCGGTCCGGGGTCGCAGACACTCACAGTTGGTGACGAGCTAGTTGAACGGAGACTACCAAGCTCGGGACGAAAGGATGGCGGCCTACCTTGCTCACGCGAAGCAGCTACTTTCTCAGTTTAAGAGAGTTAAAGTCAGACAGATCGGCAAAGATTCCAACTCTCATGCCGATGCTCTCGCCAACCTGGCCTCTGCTGTTGAGGCTGGAAGAAAAAGAACTGTCGAGGTAGAGACACTGGAAAAACCAAGTACAGCGCTCCAACCACCTTGGCAAATTTTGTGTGCTGACCTTGGTCCAAGTTGGATGGACCCAATCATCGCCTACCTGAAGGATGATCAACTTCCTGAAGATCAGAATGAGGCTCACAAAATCAGGCTGAAAGCAGCTTGGTTTTGGTTATCTCCGGATGGCAAACTTTACAGAAAGTCCTTCACCGGCCCTTACTTCCAGTACGTTCACCCAAGCAAAGTCGAAGATTTCCTTTATGAAATCCATCTGGGGATCTGCGGAAGCCACATCGGAAGTCGGTCGCTGGCTTATCAAGCTATAAGCCAAGGCTACTGGTGGCCCTATATGCAGAAGGACACCCAGCTCTATGCGAGGGAGTGCAAAAAATGCCAGAGGTTCTCACACTCTCTTCATCAGCCAGCACAGGACCTGAGCCCGCTCTCTAGCCCATGGCCCTTTGCTCAGTGGGGCTTGGATATCGTGGGCCCGCTTCATCGAGCTGCAGGGAATAAGAGGTGGCTAATAGTAGCCACCGATTACTTCACCTAGTGGATAGAAGCAGAGCCACTGTCCTCCATCACCGAGCAAGATACGAGGAACTTTGTGTGGAAAAATATCATCACAAGATTTGGAGTACCGCGAGCTCTGGTCTCGGACAATGGGATTCAGTTCGACTCCAATTTCTTCAGAAACTTCTGCCAGGAGCTCGGCATCAAGAACTTCTACTCGACTCCAGCGTATCCACAGAGCAACGGTTAGGCAGAAATCTCCAACAAAGTGGTGCTCGATGGGCTCAAGAAAAGACTCGATCGAGCCAAGGGAAGGTGGGTGGAGGAACTTCCGAGTGTCCTCTGGGCATACAAAACTACTCCAAGACGCTCCACCTTGGCAACGCCCTTCTCCCTGGCCTATGGAATGGAAGCCGTGATCCCTCTCGACATCGGTCTTCCAACCCTAAGGTCGGAACTCTTCGATCATGGCCAAAACAATGTAAATATGGCCCGAGGGCGTGACCTGGCAGAAGAGCGAAGGGAAGCCGCAGCCATCCGCTTAGCTTCTTACCAACAACAATTGGCCAGAGGTTACAATCAAAGGGTCAAAGAGAGGAAGTTTTCAGTTGGAGAATTGGTCTTGAAAAAGATGCTTCCTACAGACAAGAATCCCAATGAGGACAAGTTGGCATCGAACTGGCACGGGCCATTCAAGGTGATCTCGGCAGCAGGACAGTCATCATACAAGCTTGAGGACATGGATGGTAAAGAGTTGCCACGGCCATGGAATGCTACGCACCTCAAGAAATATTATTTCTGAATTGTACTAGACTTTTGGAATCAATAAAAGAAATTCTTGTGGAAGGATTGTACTTTGTTGCTTTCAATTCTCGCCAAGTTTCGGACCTCGGCGGCTATCTCAAATCGGTTGTGAAACCAGCTATGCAAAACGCCGAGTTGCGGAACTCGGGAATATATTCGTTCCGGTTATTGAATTGAACTCAATTATTTGTTCCGGTTACTGAACCGATCTCAATTTCTCGAACTCAGGTACTTGTTCCAGTTATTGGACCGAACTCAATTACTTTAACAAATTCTGAATTACTTTAACGCCGAGTTGAGGGACAGTCGACGCAGATTCGGAGGGAGCTTCCGGAGGAGTTGGAACAATTTCAGGGGAGCCTTAGAAGAAGGGGCAGAACTCGACTCAGGCACCGAACTCGAAAACTTGGGTGGGTTCTGATATACAGGGTGGTCTTCGGAGATCCATGCTTTTTTCAGAGCAGCCCGGCACCTAAGCTCAAACAAATGCGAGCTTAACCTCTCAACTTGAGCATCATACTCCTTCGTCGCCGTGTCCACCCCATCTTGGAAAGTGGCTTCGGTCTCGGCTTGAACTGAGGCTTCAAGATCGTTCTTTTGCTTCAGAGCAGCCTCGAGTTTGGTCTTTTGCATTGCCAGCTCAGCCTCGAGCTCGGCTACTCTTCTCCCCTTAACCTTGGCCGCCGCCCTCAGTTCATGGGTCTCGGCCTTCAGCCTGCAGATATCGGCCATCGCCATGGCTATCTCAGCAATAAGACCAGTATTCTTCACGGCTTCCTCCTTCAGCTTCTGATTGCTCGCCTCTAAAGCTGCGGCAAGCTCCTCCTTCTCCGCCTCCAGTTGCGAAACCGTAGAAGCGTTTTGACGAGATCTGTCCATAACGATCTGGATCTTCTGCACATTTTGCAAAAGGGAACAAACGTCAGAGAAACAACCGAAATCAACCACTTGAACAAAAATTATGGAGAGAAACTCACGGAGATAGTCGACTGAAGTGTCGAAAACAACAGCCCCATGTCATCAACCTTCCTATGCTTCTCCATATCGCGAGGAAGGGCACAGGCTTTGGAAAGTGCGGTAATGACTAAGGGGTTACCAGCCACCAAATCCTCCATGTTCAAAGGCCTCCCGGGCTCGATCTGAAAGTTCGGTCTCCACGGGGCTAGCCCAGTAGGCTAAGAGACCGAGACTAATGGAGACCTTGCTCCCCTGAGCCCTCGGCCCTGGGCCTCCTCTCTGATGGAGCTTTCTCCCTCACAGCATCGGCAGGACGCTATCGAGCTCCAGAACTTGGGCCCGCTGATCTTGGCCTTTTCTCCAGCCGACCCCTTTCCCCTGCGACTTCTGTAGGGCGCTCCCGAACTCTTGCACTTGAAGATGTAACATGATTGGGGGTAGAGGTTCCGTCGGCACCTAAGGCCGCGGAGGCGGAAGTGGGATCGGCAACTAAGGGCATGGAGGCAGAGGGAGCTTGGCTTCCATAAAATCTAGCCCCTAGATCTTTAACCTTCAAAGGAGGTTGGCATCGCTTAATATCCTTCTCTCTTTCTTCTTCTGGACTGGAGGGAGATGTGTAGGATTCAACGATTTGTTGTAAATCTGTAGCCTCTGAGTTAGCGTGCGATGTGGAGGCCTCGGCGCCCGAAGCTACTCGACGCTCAATGTTGGTCAGGGCTTGCACCGGCTCCCCTTCCTCTAGCTGTCCAGACCTCCTCTTAATGTACGAATGGTATCTTGGCTCGTACCTTAGGCGAGCCCAAGCAGCTCGCCCATGATGACCTTGGTAACTGCGCACAGCCTTAAGCCAAGTGTCGTTTCTCTTCCAACCTGCTCGGTTGGCCTCTCGCCTCCTCTCACTAACGTCTACATGGCAAATAAGAAAGCGTTAGCTCGGTAAAGTAAGAGAGAAAATACAAGAACTCAAAAGGATTCGATATTTACTCGGAGTCCCGATGCGACGAGGGACCTTGTATGATCTCTCGAACTCGGTCTCGGCCTTCCCGAGCTCCCAGTTGCCCGAGACGAATACGCGGTCATCTCCAGCATGTCTATTGGAATCTTCCAAATCAGTGATGAAGGGCGACCGATTTCCCCGAAGATAATAGCTGTGATCACTCCCTACGGATTTGCACAAGTCATAGACATCCTTGACGTCATGGACACCAAGGTTAATGCCAAGGATCTTGTTGAGCTCGGCGACACCCATTATTATTTTGAAACTGTTGGGCATCAGTTGCCAAGGACAGAGATTCCACTTTCGAAGACAGCTTCGTAGAAGCTGATGAAGGGGAAATCTAACGCCACCCTCTACTATTGTAACTAAGGGGAATAGTATCCGGCCATCATGCAAGGTCCAGCTATCGAAAGCGCTTTCTGGGTTATCTAACCTGGTCAGGACATCGTCTAATATCCCATACATAGCCCTAAATTCAGCCATGGCCTCAGGGGTATCTAACCAGTGCCTGTAAATCCCCATTTTTAGGTTTGAAGAAACTGGAAAACGATGGTAAGGCTCGGAAACTCGAAGAAAAGGGGCAGAAACCCTAACAAAAGCAAGAATACAGAAATAGAGAAGATGAGGAAGATGAAAACTTACAAAAACCGAACGACGAAGCGGACTCAAGAAGCATCGGACTTAGATTGGAGAAGGTCGACAACGATAGGACTTCTCTCCTCTGCAAAACCCTCCTCTCTAAAAGGATGCGAAAGTAAAAGAAAAAAAGGGGAAGCACCCCTATATAAAAGGAAGAAAGGGTGCCCTTTCGACTTTCTAGGGTGCACGTGCGAGGCGTCACCTCGAGCACCATACACGTCCCTTTGAAATAATTGGACAGCCAACAAAACGATGACACGTGGTACCGCCAATTCATCCTCTGCAGTAACTCAAACGCGCTATTAATTACCTCGGGCAGGTGAAACGACGCCATGATAAGGATCAGGCGTCAACGACCATCAGCAGCCAACACCGAAATGAAAAGCTCCGAACTCAACACTCAAAAGAACTCTCACATCATAATACTTAGCTCACAACCTCAAGGAGTTAGGGAACTCTAAGAGGTCAGGTGCTAGGGGCAATTGTGTGGGGGCATTTTCATAATACCAAAATGACCCTCAGTTTCAATAAGAATACCAACTAGGCTTGTTATAATTTCGGCTTCATGCAGCTCGGCAACAGTGCTAGTTATATTCAGCTCGGCAACAGTGCAAGCCTGAACTAGCTTCGGTAAAAGTACCAGCTAGGTTTGTCTTGGCCTCGGTTATTCGCACCTCGGTAATGGTGCAAGATGCGTTCATATCTGGTCTCGGTATCATCTTCAGTTCGGATCAGATAATTGAGATAAGTATTGAGCATATGTCCACAATAATAGAATGTGGTAAGAGACATAGATAAGCACCGGATAGAGATAAGGAGTTATTCTTATCCGGTGATTACGTCCATAATCCCTGACAGATCGGGATAAACGCCGGATAAAATTCAATCATTGAAAAATCAGGATGAGATCACGGGATTTTCAACCTACATATACAGGGGACTAATTCGGAAAAGGTACGTACACACTGACACATACGTCTACGCTTACGCGTACTGAAAACGTCATTCCTCCTTCCCTTCGTTGAGTTGTGGAACTAACTTAGACATCGGAGGGCCTTGCGCTGAGAGCAGTCAGGGTCTCTGACTGCAATTTTCTCATCCTTTGTCAGGTTTCAAACATTCGATCTTTCCCAAGAGAATTTTTATATCCAACTACGTAAGTCCGTGCAAATTTAGGCACCAACAAGTGAATTATCTTGCACTGATCCTGCAGTCCCTTCTCCTCCTCCAAGGAGCACCCACTGGCTACCTCACGGCTGGTTTGACAGTCTCTGTTACTTTTGTTTATCTACAATGGAGACGAGGAGGAAGGAGGGAGGAGAAGAAGAGATGAAGTGGAGGTGGGGTGACCCTCTTACTTTATTTTCTTAGTGGATTTGACTCCACATAACCTCTCTTCTTCCCAAAACTCTTCAATAATATATGGGTTGCAATGTAGTTCCATGCGTACATCTCATTATCTGAGGAAGGAAGGCCTAGTGTCTCATGAAGAGTTTAGATAATGGGGTCAACAACATGATCATTTGACATTAGTGGTGCAACTTTCGCGATCAGTTTCATAGAATTATTAATATGTCCCTTAAATTCATACGCTCGGACAGGGTCGACCAGGTAGGAACATAAAAAATCAGACCTGTAGCGGGGGTTCACAACACTGGGAAAGAGAGTACCGGTCGACCACTGCCAGTGCCCACATCCCAAGCGTCTTGGATACGAAGTTCCATGTCGAATTTCAGTGTACAACTTCGTCATTAAGTACACATGAAGGCCTTTGAGGAGAGGTGGGGTAATGCTTGGAAGAGAAGAACAATTGGAAGAAGGGGTCTAAGGGCATTTTGATGATTTGGGGAAGAAAAGAGAAGGTGGCGGGAAAACCCTAAATTGGGCAGCCTTATTTGAAATGAAATTGGACAACTTAAGTCCTATTTGAAAAATACTTTTTATCCTCATATGAAATATGGGCAAAACTTGAGCCCTATTTTAGAAAGATTTTCATTTAAAAATTCTCATTTTGTAGATTTACACATCCATACTAATTTCTCATAGATAAGCATCGATATGGGCTGATTTCATTTGCAAATACAAATTTGAAGTGAGGAATCCCTACTCTAGAGGCAATGCAGGCTCCTAACGGATTCTTCACTTGTTAAATACCAAATGTGCCCTACACCAGTAGCACAGACGTGTGCGTGATATAATAAGCTATAGTGTTACACTGATGTATCTTACAAACATTAGTTTTATCTTTTGGTGGATGTATTGTTTTTTCTTTATTGAGAATGACTCAAACTCTTGCAGCCTTGTGATCTATAGGTGGGTATTGATTTCTATAACCAGGTAAGCTACAAAAGGGAACTTCCTGACAGGGGTGGACCTACATATAAATCACCTAGGGCGATGGCCCCAGGTCAATTTTGAAAATGCTTTAAAAATTTGAATGGCCTAGATCCGTCCCACATATTTTTAATAAATAGTTGCCCCACGTGTAAACCTTGTTCTTGCCCCACGTCACAAAATTTTATTGAAAATACTCATATTCTCTTTTGACATCTTCTCGCTAAGAGTACCGTATTCTTTTTGCATCGTTTTTTCTCAATATCTTGTTTCTATTGAGAGTCTGAGATCCTCGTCACACCAATCTAGCTTCTCATCAACGGTCCTCTCATGGTTAGTATCTTTCTCTCACCAAAAAATCCTAAATAAAGCAACCTCCCTCCCCACTTAGATCTAGTCTAATCTTAATGACTCTATGCCTAAATTTGAACCATTAATCTCCAAATCATAATTTCAAACCCTAAATCACCAAATCCTAAGTCAAACCCTAAGTCTAAATCACCAAATCAGAGCATACCTATAGATCCAAAGATGACCAAATCACCATTGAGCACACTTTATTCTTCAACTCATACATAAATCAGACCTTAAGGGTTCATATGTTTGGATAACTTGAGCTACATTTAACTGAAAATCTTTCTTCTTTGCCATGAACCCACAACCAACTATAAAGAATTATTTTTACATCTAAGTTAAGTCCAGGCAACCAAATTCTTTAGATCCAAATATCACCCCTTTGGAAATCCAAATTGGGTAATCGGGTGCTCATCCAAATCATCGTTTCAGGGCATCCAAACACCTATGATTAAAGAAAATGTTGTTTTGATGATCACTTGGGAGAGACGGTGGCAAGACCCTTCAATTGGACAGGAGATCCGAGCACGAAAAAAGTTTATGTAGATTTAAATGAAATACATTTTTTATTTTGATATTGTTAATGTGAAAAAAAGTCAAGCAAAGCTTAGAAAAAATTCAGCCCCACCCAAACAAAAATCATGGGTCCACCACTGCTTCCTGGTATAGTATATCATGTGAAAATATATATGATTAAGGTGCTCCCGCACTCCCACATGACCCCATATGACCCCACTTGATCCATTGTTAGTATTACAAGGTTTTAAATTTTCTTTTTTAAGAAAACATGGGTTCCAACTCCACTCTATGGAAGGTTGCATATGAGTCATGTTGGGTTGACAAGGACTATCTACAGGTTGAATCCAGTTCTTATTCGATCCCTTTTTAAAATGGGTCAAGTAACTTCAATCCCACCTAATAAGGGTCAACCCAACCCAACCTACATAACCTGCATTTAATGCCGTAATATTTAATACAGGCCAACCCACTTAACCCCAATCAACCTATGAATCTTGGCTCACATACCCAATCCACTTCAAATATTAGGCTATATTTGAGTTAGATTGAAGGCCCAAAAGGCCCAACACAAGCTCGGCTCATTCCATATGTATAACAGACTATTCCAAGATCCAAAATATTAAACAAGCAGATTGTTTAAATGGATGTGGTTTTTCTTTTTTAGAATATATATATATGGAAAATATTCATGTGCATCTATCCCTCACCACATTAAGGTGAGGGACAATATAGTGGGGCTACTTTTTTATTAATCCAAATCATCCATACACATGGAACCCCCTAAACTATAATGAATCAATTGAGTTTTCATTAATCCGATTGGATTGGATCGTTGAATTGATGGTCAAAATTTTTCTTTAATATAAAGTCGATATATATATATATATATATGTCGGTTGAACCTAGACTAACTCATTTAAATATGTTTGGATGCTAGGGTTATTTAGGTTCAATGGGTTAACTCTAACTCGACCACTGTAAGTGCAGGTGATCAGGTTTTCTTTACTAATAACTGACTAGTATATATTACGGATCAGATTATGCAGGCTTATGTGTGGTTCATGTTAGTGGGTTGGGTCAGATTTTCCCACCCCAAAGTACATGCCTAACTCAAAGCAAGTTTTTCCTTCCCACTTGTGTGGCTTTCTTTCAGCGTGTGCGGACTCCTTTTCCACTGGTTTTAAGAAAACAATGGTGATGCCGAATATAGACAACAAGCCTTGTTAACTCTTTAGTATGATTAAGTAGGGGGAAAAAATGAAGCGATTAACAACGACAGTGACAAGATGGTGCCGATCAAGTTACAACGAAAATAATTGTCCATAAATTAGCAATATGCCATCCCACGTTCTTCCTCTGCTGATTGAGACATGTTACACTGTGTATGGGTGCATGCATACTTCACTCTCTTGTAAACAAAAAAAGGTTCAAACAAAAGGAAGCACAATATGTCATAAGCTGGACTTTGATCGTATGAGTGTTCGCTATATGACAATGGGAGGCCTATGTCAACAATGACAGTTGCCATCAGCTTCCTCGTGTGGCATTACCACTTGATAGACAAAAATTTAAACACAAAAGTTATTAGAATGGGATGAGTAAGCTAGTCTAATAACCAATGCACAGGAGAAGTAATCAACCAAACAAGATAGAGCCAGCAATAATTATCTACTAAGCAATTACCACAAGAAGCCAGACACAAATTTAGCGTAGAAACCCTTTCCAGGAGAAAAAATTACGATCAAAAAAAAACCAATCACTATTGAATGGTTATAAAATATACTCACATCTTCTTTATACCAGTCAATGCGTTGACATAAGGATTATAGTTGTTCTTACACAACTCCTCACTGCCACGACTACTTGTTGCGCACCGCTCTCTATGCTTGATCCTCCTTTCAACTCCTTGAGACCAAAACGCAATCAAAACGCACAATCTTCTACAAAGAAGTAGAAGCTTCAAACCTTCTAGAGAATTCTCTCTCTAAGATATCTTTTGCTCAGATTAATGAGAGAGGTGGTGTGTACCTTCGGATTAAAATAAACACCCAATTTATAGTCCCAAATCCATACATAAGACTTCTAGTATCAATACACTAAAAATATCAAGCATGCTCAAACTCTTAATGAGAGTCCGGATCCAACTGGGCTGTTTCCACCCTCCTCACTATAGAGAGATGGATTCTCTCTCTAGCGAGAGTCCTCTCGGGAAATTGGCTCAACAAAACACCACTAAGATTTGTTTAGAATGAAAATTTTAATAAACTGATAAAAGAAGAAGAAAAAATACAGTAACCGCTCAAAGTCCTTTTTTTTATCTTTTTGTCCTTTTGATAAATAAAGGTCAATCAATTCTGAAAAGGTCTTCGATCTACTTGTTTTATTGCATGACAGGAGAATGTTAGATATGGACCCACATCTATATGGTCCCAAGTAACCACATACGCAACTTAATTTTCCTAGGCTTGGACTATAAGAAATCATAAACAAATAAAGTTTCTTATAAGGGTAAAATTTTGGCACATGGTTCTTGTTGAAAGCCGTGACTCTTATAGGCATCGATATGGATTTGTTTGTACCAAAGGATATTAACGGCCTCTGAAAAATTCATGTCTTAACACAAGCAGACGTCCTAATAACTAGATCTCTATTAAATATCAATCAACACGTAATTAAGCTAATAATTAATCATAAATTAGATTAAAAGCAATCAAACTACATAATGAGAAGGGTACAAGAATTATACGTGGAAAATCATGTTCGGGAAAAAACCACGGGCCTTACCGTCTATGCCAACAGACAACCAAGTACTATTTGAAATGAAAGTTACAATAGATACTTACAACCCTTCACAATTGTTAACTCAACCTAAGGACTGCTTTAATCTTGTCGACAGCTCGTCATTCACCTTCAACCGTGCTTGAACAAACCACATTGAATCCGTATTCAAGGTATCTCTACTTCTGGAGAGTAGAACGGAATCAGACTCAACGCGTGATCTTGAGCACACGAACATAGAAGCCTTGGGGGGAATGGTGGATCTCTCAAAATCTTCTCTGTGAATTAAGCTTGATGAGAAGTGCTTTAGAATAGAGAGAGAATAGCTATTTATAAGCCTGAACTCGTGCCTCAAGATTTCTGAATAGATTGAGAAAGGAATTGAACTCTTAAGACAAATCAGGAAGGAGTTTCCAGATGATACTGTAATTGCTCGAGCGAGCTCATCTCTGTCTTAGACGATCAGTGTAGAAATCGGATGGCTCAAGCGAAGGAATAAAAAAGGTCGAGCGGTGAAGCTTCTGTGATGGGTTCGCTCGAGCAAATGGGACATCGCTTGAGCGAACACAGTCAGTTCCCAAATGGACTGTTTTTCATTGCTGACGACTTCAGTTTCCCATTTTTGTGTCCTTCTTTAATGACCATTTTGAGCAGTCCATACTAGATAAAATTACAATTGTAAGAATCCTGGTTTTGTCCATAACTAATGAATTAGCCAACTATCTAAAACCTAACAGCCTCTCTTTTATCTATTATTGAACTCACTCTGAGAGTAGCTAGCTATTGATTCTTTCAAAAGCATAGAGAAGATCAAATTGAAATCACTCAAACAAAAGATGTATGCTGGCACGGGTTCAGTTGCGCTGGTGGGTTCTATTTTAATTGATCAAGTTGGTTGAGTTATGTCTAGCTGGCGGTAGGATTGCAAACGGGTATCCGATTTTTCCAATTATCTGAAAGTTTCAATCCAAAGAAAATCGAGTCTGGAACCTTTTTGAGGTTCCGATTCATAGACGGGTCCGAAACCTAATTTAGGTTCTGATTGATAAACGGGTCCTGTTCCAGGTCCATATAGGTTATGACCCGTGGACCTGTCATATGAGTCTTTGACATCGCAAGGTGTACCTCAAAATTAATTTTTAGGACATTCTCATGTATAATGCTGGAGGTGGTAGATTTGTTGCACTGTTATAAGTTTAATGATATGCTTATTTTAAGAAAAAATAAAAAAGTTCAAGAGAAGTTAGAACCAATTTTTGAACTAGGTCTAGTTCTCTAGGTGGATCCGGTTTCGGAACCGGATCTGGGTATTTTAGCGGAACCGGGTCTGAAACTGAGTATGGAATCAACAAAATAGGTCCCAAGTCAAAACCGGATCCGAAACTGGAACCGTAATTTAGAATTGGGTCCGGGTCCAATATGATTCCGACTCAGATCCATTCCATTTGCAAACTTAGTTGGCAGCTCAGCAACGACTGAGTATGGATCCTCTATAGGCTTTATTTTACGATGACACGGTCCACCGAACCGTGAGTGGTCTACTTACCAACACTGTGAAATAAAGCAAATAGAGAATCCGGACTCTTTACCAACCAGTACGAAAGTACTAAACATGAATCCAAACCATCTATTAGCCGCGTCAAAAATTTCAACCCAATCCAAAAATAATTTAAAACAAAAAGAAGGTCAACCTGAATCGAATTACCGGGTCAAGTACGGGTCAGATTGGCTGATGGAGTTCGAATTTTCCATCCTGGTCCGTCACAAACGTAGGAGAACGGTCGAGGCCAGGGCTGACTGGGTGCAGTACCCAATACCCCATGAGAAAGGATTGGATTTGTAGTGGTGTTGTTATTAGTAGGCTATCCAAAATGGGAGCACAACAAATCCATGAAAGATATTCTCATTATTGTTTAAAAGTAAATTAATCACTGCAAGTTTGAATTAGAATGCCAGTTTTCACCTTTGGATTGGTCCATCCCATAGTGCAGTGGATATGATATTGCCTACTCATCATGGGTTTGAATTTTAATTATGTCTTTCTAGCTCTAATCTATCCTCTGAGCAAACTGGATTACAACATCTTAAGGTAATGACAAATCTATTATAAGGACCATTGTCACTGATTCCCACTTCTTGCTTTTACATATATGTTTCATCTCCTTGAATTGGCACTGATCCAAATTTAACACTAGTTCAGCTAATTTAGGCCGTTGGATTCAACCGTAAGAAATTTACATCGTTTTAAAGTTATAGGCTTTTTAATATCTAAAATTAAGAGTTATGGTCATTTAAATGAATTGATAACAGGAACACCTTTTATCCACACTGAAATCTATCTATCCCTCTGCTCCAGTTGGTTACCATGCATATAGATGGGTCCCATACGATGTGAGCACCTGCACATTTTCTAGTTGGTCTTATTTATGTTAAACCTTTTAAAGTGAAAGGGCTGGCAATGTTCTCTAAAGTGGAATGCATTACTTTATTATTAAGGAGTGGCTAAAAGATATCTTTGTCGTTGAATGTTTGAACCAAAAGATATTCCAATAGACTAGTTATCATCTGGTCTCATTGCCCATATCTTGAGCTTTAGTATAGAAAACCAGAAAAGTTCTATGTTGCTTTGAGGGAATATCAGATGCCTCTTAACTTCCATCAAATGTCATATAAAATTCTTCCACAAGTACATACATGTCAACATGCAATTTCCTGATTGAATGGCTCAAGACAGTGGATGACAGATCTTATTCCTTGGTAGATTCTCACAACTGATTCTGTGCTCAAAATAAAGGAAAGTCCAAATCCTATAGATGTGTTTGTGTTTCTGCCTCAGAGATGGTGGCCATCACTTTCAAGAAAATCCCTTTCCTTGGTAGTTGATAAAAGTTTTTCTCCCAATTTTAGGTACCCCAACTTAGTATTGTTGGTGGGGTTGTCCATTGTACCAGGTATGGTTCTTTAAATATTATCATCTTAGAATTGAGAAATTCAAGGAAAGTTATGAAAAAAATATATTAATTTTTAAAAGAGAGAATTAAATAAATACAACATACTATTAAAAAGAAGCTTCATAGGGTTTTCTCAAACTTTTTTCAGTTTTATTGTGCTATTGCATGAATTTCTGTCAATATTTACAATTTAGACGATGTTTTAGGAATATTGTGATATTAGTGTGAAGATACTATTTTAAGTAAATATCACAATATTATGCTGATCCACTATATATATACCTCAGCAGCAATAACACCTCATTCTCACAACGATGACTAGGGATTGATCGTTGGTTCTCACATTAAAATATAGCAATATGCATAGATAGGAAAATTATCAAGTGTGCAACTCTTTTCTGTGCACACCTTATATGGGGCCACTTGATGGTTCATCCGAATGGACCACAAAACGGACCCCTAATAGTCATCGAACCCCTGGGTTTACATCCATCTGAATAAACTAGACCAATGGATTGATTGTGTGCCTATTTTTAATGATGAAAATTTATGGGCCATTGATCAAGATGATTAGGATGATCATAAGCTAGCCCCCACCACTGTACATCAATAGGACTCACCAAATCTTGCCATCCCCCAAAACCATCCCTAGGTGGGGCCCAAGGTGGGCCTCATAGTGAGGTGCACATGGAACTCGCAGGTGATAGCTAGTGTGTGAGTGTAATGTTATTAAGTTATTTTCAAAATATTGTCGATGTTTGGGACTATAGGGTAGGGATGGCTATCTGATTTTCCGATTATCTGAAGGTTGAGACCCATTGAAAACCTAGTTTAGCATAATTCATAAGGGTATTTGGGATAAAAGCCCAATTTGGATTCCGATTGATAAACGGGTTCGTACTCGGATCCTTACAGGTTCTAACCAATGGACCCGGAACCCAACAGAAGAGTCTTTAATGTTGCAAATTATATCTCAAAATCAATTTTAGTTGCACATTTATATACTTAATTGATTAATCTTGCAAGTAGTAGACTTGATCCACTGTAATACATTTAATGGTATCCTTATTTTAAGCAAAATTAAATAAATCATTGAAAAAAAGTCTGAACTAGTTTTGGAACTAAATTCTAGTCCTCTAATTAGAACTGGATCCAGATCCTCTTATCAAAATAAGTTTGGAACCAACAAAACAGGTTCTAAGTCGGAGCTGGATCTGAAATCGAAACCGTCATTTAGAAACAATTCTAGTTCTAAGACTAGTATGGTTGCAGCTCAAAATCAACCCATTTTCATCCCTAAGGCTTGGGATATACATGTGTCAAGTCTAGAGGTTTGTACAGACCCCACATGTTTTTAGGCCTAGCCCAAGAGGAGCATGGATATTGGTTGGTTGCAAAGGCTTTTTTTGTATTATTCAAAATCAAACTTGTGCCATGTTTATGTGCCCCACTATCGATGAAATACAATACAAGGACAATCTTTAGATTGGTGACTTACCCAAAATGAAATTATGATTAATGTGACATTTCAAGGTCTTAGCAGATAAAGGGAAGAGTTTCTATTTCAGCCACCTATTTGATTGTATTAGTCCCACAATTTGGATAAGTGGACTGTGCAATCAATCCATTTTTTTTTTTTTTTTTTTTTTTTTAAGGTAAAGATATGATGCCAAATTTTGTAGTGTTACAAATCATATCATATTATATAGAACTATTAAAATATCCAAGGGAAATTTGACCTAGGTTCTCCTTCAACGAAGACAAACCAATGAACGAGGCTACATCTTGTGTGAAAAGGCGACATCTTGATGTCTAGGGCTGTCAAAATACCACACGACACGAATCCAAACGACATTAATGGGTTCGGGTGGGCTCTTAATGGGTTCGGGTCGTTAACGGGTCAAACTCGTTGACACGTTGAATTAACGGGTCATGTATGAATTAAACCAGTAACACGTTAACAACCCGCTTAATTAACCCATTAAAAAATATTTTAGTCCCTAAGTGTAGCTAGAATTAATTTAAACTCATAAAGAAGAAATTGAAATTTATTATTATATAGTACGGTTTAGATGGGATCCACTCAAGATCCTCACGTACAGTTTCGCATGGCTTATATATTTTCTCCTTATATATTTTTATATGGATTTTCTTTTAATTTTCGAAATGACTTAATTACTTAACGGGTTAACGGGTTGGGTCATGTAACCCATTAAATTAACAGGTCGTGTTCGGGTTGGATTTTTTGACCCGTTAAGTTAACTGGTCGTGTATGGATTGAGGTGATTTTAACACGAATTTGTTAACCCGTAACTCAAATTCGTTAACACGACACGATTGACAACCCTATTGATGCCCAATCCGAGTTCCCTTTAATGCCATAGACCACTCCCTTAGCATCCGATAAAAGTGCAATAACATCATATAAGAGTGCAAACTTAGAGAAATCCCAACAAGAAGGTTCTTTTAACACAGAGAAAAGCCCTCGGCGCCCCTGCTTTTTTTTAGAGAAAGTAGTTGTAGATATAGAAAATGTTGGAACCTGAGCTCGAAGGGTGGCCATGACCCCCTCAAAATTTTATGGAAACTTGTCTTCCTTGCATATAGCCCTCGTGTGATTTTTTAAAACATAGTGGCCCAATTCAAGGAAATTTTTGTATGTCCGCCATATCTAGAAGGTTTAATGCAATTCATTTATATCCATGACAGATGATCCTATTATCATGGGTAGAGCATTTTATGAGATTTTCTTTTCTTTTCTTTTCTTAGGGGCGCGCGCGGGGGGTGGGGGGTGGTGTTTTTACTCATTCATCATCAGCCTCTATAAAACTATATTTCATGTACTTGAAGTCAACTAAAAAAGACTCTGACACTGAAACTCATTACTTATAAAATTCAACTAAGCTAGTAAGAAAAATACTAAGCTGCTTATGTCATTAGTACTTATAAAGAGTCCTACCAAAAAATTAAGCTAATTCCTAAAAACCTACCTATATACGACGGACCCACATTATCATAATTTGGGACGGTCGCCCCTAGATCAGATACAGAAACCTAAAGAGTCATATAGGGCTTTTGCCATGTCCTCATTTATATCAAAACAACCGCCCCACTTGAAACCCTCCAGACTCTAGTAACTCATCAGAGATTTAAGACTTGGGTTTACAGATTCTTCCAATCTTCCCAACATTTTTTCTGGTTTATGTATTGGATCTTTTCTGTAAAACAAACAATCATCTTTATTATGATATTTACTTTCAAATCACTCTTTTTTTATTTACTTTTCTTTATTTATTACTCGTTTCTATCTTGTGAGATTTGTTCAAAGGAGAATTTTTTTTAACCAAAATCTGTTAGAGCATGTTTGGTAATAGACGAGGAATCCATAGATCTTATGATTCTTTACTACCACTGGAACAAGGATTCCTCGTTGGGAATTTGTTTAGTTGAGGATTTCACATTGATATTGGTGTGTATTGATGAATATAACTAAAAAAAATAGGGTTCGGTGTATAAATCCACTTTAATGAGGATTTTCAAATTCTTATGGTGGGTGGTCGGATCTGAAAATCCTAACAAATGAAGTTTGATTTTAGCATTTTTTTTTTAGGCTCCTTTGATTTCTTCGTCATTTTTAGCCTTGTTTTTTTTAATCTCCTTTGATTTTGACTTTTTCAAACCATGTCTGCCCCACTCAAATGAAAATCCCGAGTTCGCTACTGTATATACTGCAACTCAGAAAGTGATCTCTCTTTCTCTCTCTCTCTCTCTCTCTCTCTGAAGCTTATGTTATCATAAGCTGAAATAGTCTGCAAAATCATCTCCATCATAAGCTGCCTCATACCATCTTCTCCAAAATCAAGATAAATCCAATAAAAAATGGATCTTCCCATTCCATAATACCAAAAATAGAGATAATCGACTTTGACTTGTTGGACCAACGCTGTTTCAGCTTAGGATAACATAAACTACAACTTAGGAGAGCCTTGCTCTCTCTCTCTGTACATATATTCATTGTATGTTGAATACGCATTAGTTTATTTAGTTCAGGCGAAAAAGCCTACCAATAGTCCATGGTTGCATACTCTAGCCGACAACTGTAATATCTAGGGTGATGAATTCAAGAGGAAGAGAAGACGGTGGGAATAATAAGAAAATGAAATGGATAGAAGATTGATTCTCTTTACTCCCATTTACCCAACATCGACATGCTTTATCCAGAGCATCTTTGGTGAGATTTTTTTTTTCTTAGTTGTGTTCCTCCTATCTCAAATTAACTATCAGCCATTGTTAGGTTTGAGTTGTTTTCTCCCTAACTATTAAGATCTTGATGGAAAACCACCGCATCTTTCCCCTTATAAATACAAATCAGTAGAGAATATTGAAAAACACAATCACAATCCACAAGTAGAAAAAATAGAAGAGAGAGAGAGAGAGAGAGTACACCAGTTTTTAAGTAGAGAACCCTTCTAAGTGAAGGGAAAAACGACGGGGCCAAAGTCCACGACTTCCACTATAAAAAATGGGATTACAAAAGCCTTTTCTAAACACAATTAGAGGATATCATAACATCAATAGCCATCACTAATCTCCATGGTGGATTACAACTAGAAAGAAAGAAAGAAGGCAAGAGAATACCTCAAAAAGGGAAAAACAAAACTCCTCCAAATCAAATAATAGAATGGGCAAACCAATTGCTCCTTGGAGTAGTGTGGATTAGATCTTCACTCAATTCCAATCTTGATCTTCTTCTCTTCTTCAAACCCTAGCTTAAGAGAGAAGCAAAATATCCCCTTTCATTTCTCTCTTATTCCTGGTTATCTCACAGGCCCCTTTAAAAAGTGCATTTTTAAGTCTTTTACCTGGATAACCTGCTTTAGAAGCAAACTCACCCACTAGTGTAACTAATGGGCCATCTCTTGTGAGGATATAAAAGCACAAAAAGTGCTTTTGGGGCCCCAAACTCATGAGCAGTAAAAAGACCCAACAAATCCCCCCCTTTTGACTCATGAGGAGGGTTATACCATACCCACACTTGCTATACTTCTACAAAATCTAGGCTTGTCTTTGGATAAGGCCTTGGTCATCATATCTGAACCGATCTTGTTGGTATGGATCTTCTAAGTCTTAGGAGCTTCTTTTGGAAAACATCTCGAATCCAATGATATCCCAAATCAATATGCTTAGATTTGGAATGGAAACTTGGGTTTTTACTAAGGTGGATGATACTCTAAATGTCATAGTGAACAACATATGTGTTAAACCTCTTCATCTTTAGAGTTTCTTTACAACCTTTTGTGCTTACAATATATTCAGCTTCTATAGTAGACAAACTCACACGCTTTTGCAACTTGAGCTGCCATTATATGACCTTTACCCTAATTAATTACAATTAGTGTAATTTAATTATATTTAGAGGCTAACTAAGTAGGTTTTCGCGTTAGATTAACAACTAGGTTGGTTTGGTTTCGATTAGAATGAGGTCGGGGCTTAGAAGGGTAGTTTTGGCAATCCGGACATTGTCACGAGCATTTTGGGTATTTTTAGAATAGTGTGATTTTGGGCTTGTTGGGTAGATTTTTTTTAATTTCGTAAAACTTTTATAAAGGAATCATACCCGTTTGAGGTCCAGAATCCCAGTTATCCACGATTTTCTTTTCAACCATTATTGGCATTCACATTTAAAGCCCCCTTTATAAAAGCAGGGGAACCTCACCTTCCTCTCTCTTTCTTTTTTCCTTTCTTCCCCTGCAAGTCAGAATCAAGATCTCCACTATGCGGTTTCCGCATCGTCCTCCATTTGCTCCTCCAAATCGTAATTCCACTCCATGGAAATTCATCCTCTCGGCCACACGACGCTCCTCAACCTTTTTCTTTCAAAATTGTCTAAGGCATCCCCCATTTCCAACAACTCAAAGTTTGTTTGGCTACCTAGAGGTAAGGGATCTTGCCTATATTCTAGGCTCGACCTCTAGGCTCCATTTCCACTATGAGTCCTAATTTTCAGGGCCTATTTCAAACTCCTCATTTTCTATTTTTTGTAGTGATTTTTTAGTGGTATTTTTAAGGAAAATATGTTTGGGAGGACCGGAAGTTAGCTTGTGGGTTCCAACAATCTCAGTAGCTTAGAAGAGTGAATTGGAGAGTGTTTTGCAATCGAATCAAGGAAAGTATACATTTATATGAATTTAATGGCAAGGGTGTTTAATTGTTTGATTCTTAATGCTAATAATGATTAGATGCCTTCATTTAAGCTCACTTTTCTAAAAGGATAGTGTAAACATGTTAAAAGGACCTTTTAAGTGTAGAAATTCTGCTAAGGAATAGACTAAAAAGGATCAAACCAAGCCGTTGACTGCGACCGCCCAGGGCTCAGTGCAATCGGCAGTTTTATTCAGTGCACACAATGATTCTCGCCCCAATACAGTCAGTGGTTCACCTTGATAGTCGAGGTTCTTCAAAACCCAGTGCAGTTGGTGGTTTCATCCCTAAAACCCTTTTTTTTCTGAGGATTGACCCATTTTGACTTAATTTGACCAAGGATCAACTTTAGGAGCTTCACCCTCACATGGTCGACCATAGCACATGCGGTTGGGACCCTTAAGAAATTGAGATCTCAGTAAATCAAGTCCCTAGACCCAGTTAGTAATTGACGTTAGACCTGACAGGTCAATCAGCTAATGCACACAGGCTTAATGCAATCGGCCATTTGCCCTTTATCACGTGACTATTCATCTAAGCCTATGCTCATTTGACGGGTTGACCTCAGAGAAGGTTTTTCATCATTTTTCATTAGGAGTTGTGGCTAACGGACCACTGAAGCCTTTTAGGTTTCGAGGGCATTTCCCATGAACCCCCAGCAAGGGCGCACTGCCCCTTCACCCTAAGCAAGTTCAATGCGTAGGTTGACCCGCATTTTGTAGAGTCATAATTGTTTGTCACCAACAAGGACCTGAGACTTTAGTTAGATATAGTATAAGCAAGAGATCAGGCATGGGTGATGTTTGAGCCGATATCCAACCATGAGTTGTCCGAAAATGTATGTTTGAGACATCACTAAATCAAGAGGATGGTTAAGTGTGGTTTTGGATATCATTGACCTTTAGAGGCACAAAGAACACATCATAGGATATCCTATGATCTACGAGACCCTAACGTTAAATAATGTTGTATCTCTCACACAGATGACAACTAATGACTTAAGTTGGGATTTATAGTTCATCAATTTTCTTGTAATTCAATCAAATATTAAGTTATACTATTTTATGTAGTCTTAATCACATAACTTGCACATGTATCTGTTCTTAACTTGCACATGTATAGGTTCTTACTCAGCTATTGTCATTTTGTACCTTTACAATGACCAACCCTATGCTTATTTAAAATCCCAGTTGGTTCAAGATCTTCAAAGAATTCTCTAATTATCTCTATTTTTCTCTTGTTGTCCTAGTCGACCCAGCTAACTCCCACCCTCCCAACTCTCTTCTCCTTTCCTTTTCTCTTCTCTCTAGCTTGTGAACATCTATAATCCATCATCTTCTTCACCAACTTCAATGCCAATCATAGGAAGCTCAAGATTGTAGTGTTCAGAACCTGAGTTTTGGAGTTTGAGAGAGATTAACTTGAAATTCTAATCTAATGCAAGTAACATTAGAAATAGGTGGGTCTTCTAGGTGGGTTTCAAAAAACTTTTGACCCATTTAAAGCAGGAATTAAACACCCGACATGCTAATAACCCAAACCCAAGATCTAAAAACCCTAATCTCATGCATTGTCCGCTTTGGCCCACGAGCACGCGCGAGGACTTCCCCACCCATCTTAGTATTGCTCCTGCCCGAGCACGCTTAACTTCGGCGTTCTTACGGTTTCCGGGGTCACACGGCTTTAAAAGGCCTCATGCTAAGTTAATACGGGCTTCGACTTATAAATGCAGGGTCAGGACTTGGATATTTCCAATGTGGGCTAACGGAGACTCACCGTTTGAAGCCCGTGATTGACACGCTAGGCCCTGTGGTTAAGGGTGCCGCCCCGACCAAGTTCTCACATTCTCCCCCACTGGAAATAGAGTCGTCATCGGCTTTGATACCAACCGTCACAGTCCCACCCAACTCAGCATGAAAATGTCCACTTTAGCCCACGTGCACGCGCGAGGACTTCCCAGGAGGTCACCCATCCTAGTATTGCTCCCGCCTGAGTACGCTTAACTTCAGAGTTCTTACGGTTTCCGGGACCGCACGATTTTAAAAGGCCTCATCCTAAGTTAATACGGGGTTTGACTTATAAGCCCAAGGTCAGGACTTGGATATTTCTAATGTGGGCTAACGGAGACTCACCGTTTGAAGCATGTGGTTAACAAGCTATGCCCCGTGGTTAAGGGTGCCGCCCAGACCAAGTTCTCACATCTATCAAGAAGACAGATCAAGAGACAAATATTAAACAAATCAAGAAGACCGACTAAAACAAATAGATAATCAATCTATACCTTTGGAGCTTGGTTGTACTCAAATCGAGAACTTGAAAACTTGATCTCTACAAAAACCCCTTTCGCAGATTTGATCTCCTATGCCTCATGTTTTTCTACGTTATGACTCTCTTGTAGAGAACTTCCCAAAGAAAATGGAGGGATCTCTAAGGAGAAAAAACCCCTAGCACTCTAGAAGGAAACCAGCGGAGAGAAGAGTAGAGAAAGGAGCTTGTGAGAATGTATGTAGAGATCTCTAACCCTCTCCTCTTATTTATAGTTTATGGAGTACCTCCTTTTTATCCAGAATTAGAAGTCCCACTTTTATTCTTAGCATATGTGATACTCCTTCTTTCCTTAAGAATTGCAATTAGATTAGTAACCTTCTCTTATTAGGGCTAGCATGGGGACCACTAGGAATCCTTAGAATTTGGCTCCAAATGGAAATCTGGACCCCACATCTCGTGTAAACTCCAGACCCACAGTTGATTACAAATAAGTCGACTATATAAATGCAATTGCACTACAGTCTTAGGAATATTTACAAGGAGACCCTAATCTTCCTAATTACTGCAAATATGCTCATCCATCAATTATATACATGGATCTATAGGAATAAATCTATCCAACCAAATTTGATCCACATCTTAGTGTCCTTGTGACTCAATTAATTACAGTAATCATCATTACCATTCAATTAACTCTTCATTGAGATGGGTGCGCACTTACCAATGATAAAATTCATTAATTGGCACAAGGAGATATTTAGGGAATGGATTCCACCTTGAGAATTATATGTTCCCACATCCCCACTACCACGTACCTAAGAACCGAGGTGTTGGCCTACAATTGGCATCACTCATTGGTGACTCAAAGTAAATTAATTGTAGAAACTTGAGTCCATTAATCTCTCAGGATTAAGAGCATATTACTTGAAAATCATGAGTGCAGTCTTTAAATCAAAGACAAATTTACATAAGATGTTACTTATGGTCCTTCAGTACATCTAATGTATTAGTACAACAATCCAGAGTCTTATACTCTAATGATTGAGACAAATTACACTATCTTATAGTAATTACAGTGCTACAACCTTTCCAGATGAGATGCACAATCTCATCACTGGTTCTGAAAATACTTTAAGTATAAGATTTGTGATCCACGTCTCCCGTATGTGAATCTCATCCACATACGTGGATTACATCTAATACACTTGTAAGCTCTGGTTCATCTCATGAACCATCATATCATTTATATTGGTTATGTACAATCATAGAATAAATTACCATTTATCACATGAATAAAGCATGAAAATATAAATTAATTAATAAAATAAATAAATTTATTCAGATCATCCATTGGTTTAAAGACATACAATCTAACAAGTAAAGGGTATAAATTTCATTCATTGATGTTATTTAATTGGATTTTCATGACATAACAATTTAGATTGTCTGATTTAAGCTCAAGTAAGTTATAAATATATATTCCCAATATGTATCTTTTCACTTGATTGGTATCCTAAACTATATGGTTCTGTAGGATGATGTTGTTATGATCTTGATGCCCCAAATGAAGTATACAGTGGATATTTGAATTGCCTCAGAGTTTGTAACTGATAGGGAATGAAATTGTTGATAAATAGAATCGAAACATGTTAGTGTTACAGGATTTTATAAGCTTACGGTTAGCCGTAAGACCCTCATGGCTAACTGTAACTCTAGAATAAGCTAACCGTGAATGTGCATCAGTTAGATTTTATAGAACCATACTTTCTAGAACAAATTGAACCACGGTGACCTCACGACTAGCTGTAGGTCATCCCACGACTAATCATAAGGCTAGCCATTGAACACTTGTTTCCCATTTATACCTCGACTTAGTTAACTAGCTTAGAAAAGTACCCTATGATACTCAAACAACCCTAATTCTTTCAGAGACCATGGTAGGTGATGTTGAGAACTGGCATAAACCTTTAGATTGCCTTAAATCTATACAGCAATACTAAATCAATAATGTGTTACTCTAGGGATATTGTCCATTAAACTAACTTCGGTGACACCAATAATGGAAATCTTAACGGTACATATTATGGATTAGTAATGATATACGGCAAATTAGTCTTTAGGAAGAACTTTTATAGTGTTTCCCATGGTCATGCATCTTTGTATCCGGTCTTGGTATTTGTTTGCTATTTTCACACATTATTATGTCATATTTGTTTGTATTCTGGATCTTGCTTGTTTTATGAAGTCTGTTAAGATTATAACTAGGGGTGCACATGGGCAATTCAGATCGGTTTGGGAATGTAGAAAACCCGCCCATGTGCTCAAATCGAACCGAACCGAACTGGTTCGGTTCAGTTCAGTTACGGTTTTTTTGTTTTTTTATTATTATTTTTTTCACAAAAAAATTGTAGTTCGAACTTGGTCCATCAAATGGAATTATGAGAAACTATAATGAACACTAAAATTTATTTCATAATTCATTTCAACCAAGGAAGCATACATCAAACGATGGATGAACTATTTCCATCATCCGGTCATGTGATTGAATGGCTCAAGCCAGGTTCGGCCAACTTTTCAGGCCAATGAGCTGAAGTAGTTCGAATCTTCTGGTAAAATACACCAACTAAAATGGTCAGGCACGTACCTATTTCTCCTCATAAAACCTAGACTAGACTACATTGCTTAATCCAGACCAATGATCATTCAACACAAAATGAACTTCTTTTTTTCCAACAACATGGGTTCGAGTGGAATGTAACCCCAATTTTGAACTAATTGAGATGAGCCTTTTCATAATTCACTTTCTCTTAAGTCATAGCAAACCCCTCGGAAGTGCTATTAAAAATCCAATAATGCACACTTCTTGTAGAATTTTCATCAAACATGTAACATGCAAGTAAAATATACAAGCGCTCCCCTTAAGACTAAAATAGTCAAAACTCAATACTCAAGTTAATACATATGGTCGGTTCGGCTTAGGCGGTTAACCATGGGTTCAAACCGATAACTGACCGATGTAAGGCGGTTTCAATGATTTTCGAACCGTTGACCGAACTGATCTACATAAAACCAATTCGAACCGCCCGGTTCGGTCAGTTCGGTTCGGTCTTGTGGTGATACTGGATTTTTTCTGCAGCCATAATTATAATAACATGGTTATATGCATCTGTTACATTAAGTTACACATGTTTTCAGAAAATGACTATGCTTTCATTAGAAGTATCCGGTTTTACTTGTATACTATCTCTGAGTCGGCACTATTTAGCTTTGGTCTTATTGCAAATGGACGCGGTGAAGGTATTGTATTTACATGATATGGCTAGCTGCAACACAATCCATGTATGGGAGTGATTATACTCTAGGTAACCCCTATTATAACTAAGATAAGATGGTCATTGTATGAGATCTGTTGAGCATCCCTGTTATGTCTATTATGATTCATCCTCTTTTCATAGTTACAGTTATCTAAAGAGAATGTAGCTGATGTGGATAAATTTCAATTTGCTAGGACTCGTAGATAGATGTATCTTTATTTGATCCTCCCATGTCTCATACATTCATGCATATTTACTATGATTTCAGCTTAATAATATTTGGTACATCAGGATTATGTTTATTATACCTATTTACTTGCTCTATTCCTAATGTAACCCGTGGCTTTATAGGATACAACACCGTTGTCTACACCTAGGAAACTGAGACCATCAAAAAGCCTCCATAGGGATTGAGTGAGTAGACTCCTGATGATGTTGCTTGATCATCCATTTCCGAGAGCTCAACACATAGTTTAGTGTTTTGTGGTTGGATGTATTGACCTTATAGGTCTTTACTTGGGAGAGGTTTTTGGAGGATAAATGTGATGGACTTTATGTTTTGGGATTATATATAAAACTCTTTTCTTTTATGTTGTAAATTTCAACACCCTATGTCGTAAATATTCTAAGACTGTGTTTGCTCTTTTTACTTATGAGATGTGTTATCTATTATCACCGTTCATTTAAATTTTAAACAGTAATATTTAAGTGAGAACTAGTTCTCATATATTATATAAGAACTTTTTTGTGGGGCCCAATTGTGAGCCTCATTTGGGGATGGGACCAGGGGGGATGGAAAGATCTATGTGAGACCACCTCAAGTATCAAGTTTAACCCCAAACACATCACCCTAACCCCTTCATTCATGGCCATAAGTTTAATGACTTCATATTCAAAAAAATATTCAACCTTCAATCCAACGGTTCAGTCCATTCGGATGTGTGTCAATCCTTGGGATTAGTGACTATCAAGGGATTCCCCATTGGTTGCTATGTTTGAATGGGTTGCTAGTTGGACCCCGCAAGAAAAGTTCTCAAATAATATGTGAGAATTAGTACTCACTTGAATATTTCCCAACTTTAAATATGTGTTGGAAGAAATGCATTATATATATCCTCACACATGGTATAATGTCGAGATAAAATTATATTGGGGTCCTAATGACTCGAATCCCCACACTAGTTATGTCTCAAAATTGGAACCATTAAGGAAATCCAATTTGGAGACGTGTCATGCTAGGGTCATCCTAGTACTGATTAACAACTATGCGGGGTAGCAGAGACTCACCGTTTGAAGCCCGTGGTTGACACGCCACGCCCCATGGTTAAGGGTGCCGCCCAGACCAAGTTTTCACCATGAAATTGTCTGCTTTGGCCTACGTGCTCGCACGAAGATTTCCCAGGAGGTCACCCATCTTAGTACGGCTCCCACTCATAGCACGCTTAACTTCGGAGTTCTTACGGTTTTCGGGGCCGCACGGTTTTAAAATGTCTCATACTAAGTTAATACAGGGTTTTACTTATAAGCTCAGGGTCAAGACTTGGATATTTCCGATGCGGGATAACCGAGATTCACCGTTTGAAGCCCGTGGTTGACACGCTACGCCCCGTGGTTAAGGGTACCGCCCGGACCAAGTTCTCACATATAATGTTTAAACATGTGAACAGTAATAACGAGTAAACATGTGAAAAGGAAGGTAAAAAAGCACACCCCAACGGTGAACATATAGAGGAAACCACGTACCTATCCAGCCGAGCTACATATAAGGGCAGTGGTCCATGAACATCTTCATTTTCCATATGAAACCCTCCTATGGATTACAAGGCAGTGGTCCCATCAACTCTAGCAATTTTTTTTTTTATGATAAAACTTGGTCTAGATTATAGAATCTGATTTTGGACCCTTACTAAAAGTTGTTACAATCTGAACCTTTCTTTTTGTAATTAAACGACCAGCTCATACATTATAATCATATCTTAGCATCAGACCTCATTTGAGGTGTGAATTGAATCTGGACGGGTTAGTCAACTATTCTAAACTATCAATGTCTTTTCCTTATGTCTTAACGCAATGATCTACCAAGCGACCTGATTTGGAGACATTGTGATACCTTTGGTGGGCCACACTTCATTGGTGGCTCTCTTTTCGTACACGTTCATCAAGACAAGCGAATGAGAATATTTCTAAATCCATATAATTAACATAAATGTATACAAATACTATAATGCCCTTAGTAATTTAATTTATAAATGCATTAGCTTCAATTAGAGCTGCAAGGATCGACTTTTTTTCTTCTTCTTTTTTTATTTTTGTGTGCGCGCTAACGAAGGTTCTCCACCCTTTAGGCTGGACTAATTCCTTCGGGTTCAGAGAGAAGCCGTGTAAAACTCATGTGGCCTCCAGATGGTAGCACTAGTAGACTCAACCTTCTGATTTTGAAGATGAGAGAATCAGGGATCGATACCATGACCTCTGGTTCTGAAAGATATAGGAACCCTGGTCCTGACTTGGCCAAGCCCTTGGGGTTACTACAAGTATCACCCTAGCCTTAGCGCTCTTTTTTTTTTTTTTTTTTTTTTTTTTTTTTTTTTTTTTTTTTTTATGAGGTAGCAACCTTTGGGCCATCCACCGAACCTACACCAATGAAAAAAACCATTTATATTATATGTTATTTTAAAGCTATTAAAGTTTGAAGTCTTGAATTAAGGATCGCAATGACTAGATCAGGGTTGTGTTTGGCCCAAGCCAAGTCCCTACCAAACACTTCTCATCCCTTCTTTTCCCAGACCCGGAATTCATCCATATGGGCCCACAATGAGATAGTGCCGAAATTATACTGCCCTAGGGTAATTAATATGTTTGTCAATATACCTGGTCCAAATTCGATACGAGCAGAATAGAACTTCTGATTGGTCCTGATCTGCGTCTGATCTCAAAAGGACCAGATTGTCTGATTGGCCCATCACGCTAGATTCCAGGCCCATGTTTGTCAGGTTGAATATTAGGGGTGTAATAAAAAAAAAAAAAAAAAAACACTAAATTGTTCAAAGACTTGGAACCCTCATTTCATTACATGAAGTCCAACGTCTTTCACCAATTGAACTGTCATAGTTTTTGTGAAAAAATAAAATAAAAGTAAAAATAAAAACAAAAATTCGTAATTGAACTGAACCGAGCCGGTTCCTTTCGGCTCAGTTTGAGCACATGAGTGGTTAGATTCAGTTTGAGAAAATAAAACACTGATGGGTTCAATTAAATTGATGGTTTTCCCTCTAAATCTATCCGAACCGCCAAAATACATCCCAGTTGAATATGGATGCTAAGTTAGCTTGGGCCCTTATCTCAATTGTAGTTTTGCTTGGTGTACTTGGGCCAATTGTAATCCTCGCGGGTGCACGCTGGTAGAACCCATCATGAGGCCCCATCCCAACCATAAGAGTTGGTCGAAACTAGATCGTTGTTTGTTCACCTTAGTCAACCCCAAAATATTCTTTAGTTTAAACAAGATAAAATTTAAGAGTGGGGCCCAACATTGACGGTGGACCTATTCCCATGGCTGCGAACAGTAGCCGTTAGCGTACTCCATTGCAGTTGGCAAGGCAACGATGGTCCTTCCCACAATCAAAAGCTTTCCTTTCCTTCCTTCCTTCCTTCCTCACTCATGTCAAACGACAGGTGAGAAAACGTGTGCAGAAAACAATACCGCTGAGCTGTCAGTTGGGGGACGAAATGAGAAAAATGGGTCCCACCTCTCCGTTCCCTGCAAGGACTCTGTCGGGTGACGTGGCGTGTTGCAGCCACGTGACTGTGGGGCCCACATGTCGGACTGTCGCTCGTTTCCCCTCGCCCTTATAAATACGACTCGGGTCCCAAGACTCACCATTTCCGAAAGTGAAATGATGAACACAACTTCTCGCGATATGATATTATGAGATGATTGTGACTATCGCGAGATGAGTACTCTCAAAAGTCTCGTTACTTTGGCTTGAAGAGTTATTAGACTCGCCACTCGCGTCTCCGGGGACAACGAGTTGAGTTGACTCGGTAACTCGGGGATAAGTATTATATATATATATATATATATTAAAATATTCAAGTGCATATATCCATCATCATATGGTGAGGGACACTTCCCTTTTTGGGAAGTGTCCAATGAGGGATTGATGCACTTAAATACTCTTTTGTACTTGAAACTTATGAAAAAGGGGAGTGTCCCTCATCCTATGATGAGGGATAGATGCACTTGAATATCACCCATATATATATATATATATATATGAGTCAGCTCTCAAGTGTGTGGTGGGGCCCACTTGGGGTCTTACATGGGGATGGGGATAGAAGGGATTTTAAGGATTCCCTGGGATCATCCTCTTTGCAGAAAAATCAGCTCCAACCATAATTTCTATTATTTCTATATGGACCCAAAAGTTTAATTGTAAGCAGTCATTCGGATCGAGACATAGTCAATCCAACGGTCTAGTAAATTCGGACTTGACCGAAAGTTGGTGGACATATGCAATTTAAAGGGGCTATGTGTTTGGTCCATTTGGATGAACCAAAAGTGGGCCCTACAAGCATGAGCTTACGAAAATTTATCATAAGTTCGAGCTTAGAAGAGCCTTGCTCATATATATAAAAGCATCAGTTTGTAAAACTGTATATAAATTAAATATGGGCTAAACCAAGTAAAGGTTGACAGTCAACAGGGAAGAGATTAGTGGGAGTTTGGAGAAAATAAGTTTATATGAATTAAAAGAGACGTTTTGTCTGGAATTTTAGTGGGAGAAAATTTCACCATAAATATACATATATCATCATCATTAAAGCCTTCTCCAACCTTCTTAGAGTCGATTACACGAAGATTTTATGTATTATTATGACCACATGACTTGTCCCACAATATAACTTGACTAGTAAATCAATTGATTTAAGCAAGTGGGTCGATCTTTACACAATAAAAAAAAAAAAAAAAAGCAAGTAAATCAAATTAGGAATATGACTCCGTTGGTTTTTAGATTAATAGGACTTAACTGTGACTTGACTCTCGTTTTTGTCCGGTCAAGTGTTGAGCCTACTTATGTTATGTAGGCAGGCTATATTTGAAGGTAGTTCATAAGTTATGGGCTTATTTAAGAAATGTACCCAATAAACTATTATTAGGGAATTCTTTTAAACAGTATATGACTTTTGGCTAATTTTCAAAATGTAAATAAAATATTGAATATTTCAAAATAGTATAAAAGTTTTACATCCTTCTTTCAATCAAGGGCTCTCCAGCTGATTATCCAGAGCACAAGCAACCTTTTATAAATTTTCTTTTTAAATGATGAAAACACCCTTTAAATGTCTTTTATTCTCCCTCTTTCTAAAATCCACACCTTCTTCAAAGATAGAAGTGAGACTGCAAGACTTCTAAAATTACTGTGGGCCAAAAGCGCTTTGGTCTATACTATTTGATTGATCCCTTCAATGACTACCCAAAATGGGTTTGTAGGTCTTCCATCTTACCAATTTAGGGGAAAGAATAACAATTTATTGTTAATAAGATCTATCCTCAATAACTATGATTAAATTATTGACCAAACAACAAAGATTTATGAAATTGATTTTAAAGATCAAGTGTTTCACCAAACTGTCCATGAGATACCAACCAGTATAATTTAAGATTATGAGTTGTGATAATTAAGATGGAAATCATGCTAACTTAATCATTAATAATTAATGGTTGTGTGACATTGGAATTCTGTATTCTAGTTCCAATCCCTCATGTAAAATGAGTTTTTGTGAACTCTAAGAAAAATAGTTTAGGACACATTTGTACTCCTTTTCCATGGGAGTGGAATAGAAGTATTTATGTCCTTCCTTCATCTAGGGAGGTGATCATTCTGTATTATAGTTCCAGTCTCTAATGTGGAATGAGTTTTTGTGAACTCTAGAAAAATAGGTTAGGACACATTTGTGCTCATTTTCCATGGAAGTGGAATAGAAGTATTCATTATGTGCTTCCTTTATCTAGGCAGGCGAACATGCTGCATCACACAAAAATCGCAGGGATTTTTTTTTTTTTTTTTTCTCATCATAAGAGTTTAAATCTTCATAAACCTTGATAAGAGTTTAAAACAAAGTCCAATCTCCTGTGGCCAAAAAGGTTTGATATGTGCTCTTTTTTTTTATTTTTTTATTTTTATAATGCAGGGTTTCCAGCCCTTTGGGCTAGAATAATCACTGCGAGCCCAAGAGAGAAAGTCAGGTAAAATTCCCTTGTGACCCCATTGCGGTATAGCAGTTTCGTACCCACAACCTCCGGGTGCAAACCGTGGTCCTAGGCCAACTGAGCTACTCTTCAAGGTTGGTTTGATATGTGCTTAATCTTTTTTGATATGTGCTTAATCTTTCTTCTTGTCTCACAAAATATACCAGCTTGTCCAAAAAATCTTGTTTACCAAAGAAGTCATATTGTTTAGCCAATGAGTTCGGATCCCCTGAATGTCTACCACACTTAGGGATGTAAATGGGTCTCTGACTCTTTGATTACGTGGAGGTTCTGACCCATTAAAAATTGGATCTGGGTCCTTATTTAGGCCCCAATAAGTAAATAGGTTCGGATTCAGTTCCACCATGGTTCGGACTTATGGACCCGAGACCCGACATATTACCTAAATTTTTTAAAATCTTTAATAAAAAAACATGTTTTCTTAATATCATTCTCTACCTAGATCGGGACTCAGATCCAGATCCGTCCCATACATGGTTCTGATTCTGATTCTAAAGCCAAAAAACAAGTTCCGAAACGGTTACGGGTCCGGATCTGGTTCTACCTTCTCTTTAATAGTTCTGGTTTTAGGGTCCACCATAGACCCGAACCAGAACCAACCCGTTTACAATCCTAACCCTACTCTTACCATAACTAGGATGTGTGGAACCCATTGAGACCCACTTAATTGTTTATTTTTTCAAAATGAAATTCACCTCCTACAATGATATATCAATATATCAAAAAAATTTATTAGTCTGACTATAAAATTAAGTATATGACCGATAACATGATTAATAAAATCTTATACATTATTACTTATATACATTAACTATGTTATAAATCATATACTCAATTTTATTGTTGGGAGGGAATATATGGATGGCCTGATGATAAGGCATTCCGCTCTCATCCCTCCCACTAGGGATCGATCATTGATGGGAGGTTTGAACCTCCTTCCTTCCAGCCAGTGAGCCACTAGTAAAAGAAAAAATATCTTATTGTTGGAAATAAATTTATAATAAAAGAATAACATTCATTTTCAACTATTTAGATGATGAATGGGTGTGCCACGGCGGATGTCCCTCAAAAGTCCAAGGGCGTGTTTGGATGTGTGGTTAAGTGAGGTGAGGCGAGGTAAAGCCTCTATTATTCAGACAAGAAAATACAATGAGTCACATCAAAAGTACATAATTTTAAAATTTCCTCAATCTTTTTCAAAAAAAGTAAAAAAAAACCTCTTTTCTCCTCTAAAAAACTAAAAAAGCTCCATTTTTCTATACAAAAAGTCAAAAATTTTTATATCAAATAACTAAAAATAAAATACCATCATAATATCTTGTATTTTATTTTTCTCTTAATTTAATACTTCACCACACCATACTTCAATTCACCGTAATCCAAACCAGCCCAAAGGGAAGAAGCACCAAGACTCAAAACAAACGTGAAAGGAGAGGAATCCATCTAGAAGAAAAAGTCTTTCTAGAGTACTGAGCCGAGAGACTTAAAATGAAATGTACGAAGTCCCGACCTACTTACATAGGGTCCCACCATCCATTCTATAATTTCTATGCCGGAATCATTCCGACAAACTCTCCAATATTTCCCTTGATAGTCTCAAACACTGGGCCCCACCACCCACCATCCCATCAACACCACTAAGTACCAGCCCTCCCTCTCTCTCTCTCTCTCTCCCTACGCTTCTTCTTCTGCTCCCTCTCAAACCACCCCATCTCCATACAATCTTTCACATATACAAAAACAAACCAACCCATATTACAAATACAACACTGTACCATACAAGACCATACTATAATACATACATCTTATTCATCATCTCTTCCGTCTTTCCCTTTCTGTCCTCCCTTTCCTTTATTACAGAAGAAGAAGAGCTCGAGGACCATGCAAGGAGGTCCTGGTGTTGGTGTTGGTGGTGTTGCTTCTTCTGGGAGCTCTAATCACGGCTCAATATCTACAGTTTCAAAGGCAGAAGTGGTATTGGAGCAGGACTACATGGGCATGTCAGAGGTTTCTTCAACAAGCAAACTAGTTGAGGAAGAGGAGAATGGAGATGAGGAGCTTGAGCTTGGGCTTGGCCTTGGATGGGGCACTGGTGGGACCAAGGTCAACAAGCCCACCGCTCCATGGGGAGACTACTGTAGAATCCTTACTGCAAAGGACTTCCCTTCCTTGGTCTCTTCCTCTTCTCCTACTGTAGGAGGGACTAACTGGGCGGCTGAGGCTGATTCTGTTGGTCAGGAGATCGGTTCTAACATGCCAAGGTGAGTTTTTTTTTGTTGATTTTAATTCTGGGTCTTTTTTATTTTCTTCATTTCTGTTGATTCTTTTCCTCTCCATTTTTGTGGTTTTTTTGGTGGATTTTGGAGGTAGGGTCTTGTCTCTTGTGTTCAGATGTTGGGTTTTATGTCCTCCTCTTTTTACTGTTTTTCTTCATATTTTTGTGTCTGTGGGTGTTGCATTATTCCCTTTTGGAATGAGGTATGGATACTTCTTGTTTCTGTTGAGATTTCTCTGTGTTTGATTGGGGGTGTTTTTAGATTGGGTGTTTTGTTCAGATTGTGGGTTATATCATGTTTCTTGTCCGTTTATATTTTCTGTATTTTTGTCTCGGTGGGTGGTGTTGTTCTAAGCATGTTTGTCTGTTTCTAGTCTGTTAGGTAGTAGTTTTTCTTTCTTGAATGATTAATTTACATTTTATTATTCCTTTTGCAACTAGGTATGGTTATTTCTTGTTTCTGTTGAGATTTCTTTTTCTGTTTTGATTAGTGGGTGTTTAGAGATTGGGCGCTTTGTTGAGATGGTGGGTTATATCCTGTTTCTTATCTGTTTATTTTTTTCTCTATTTTTGTCTTGGTGGGTGGTTTTGTTCTAACATCTTTGTCCGTTTCTAGTCTGTTAGGTCCTAGGTGTAGTTTTTCTTTGTAAAGATTATTTATTTTCTCCTTTTGTATTCTTTTTTTTATTGGATTTTGGTAGTTTTTCCTCTGTTTCAGTGTTCTGGATGAAATGCATTATATTTTCTCCTATTGTATCATTAATCAGAGAGATTGATTCATTTCACCCATCAAATAAAACTAGGATTAGTTCTTTGAAAACTATACGCATATCCATGTTATTTTCCTTTTTCTTAGCTGCATTTGGTGGGCTTTTGGGCATGGGCAGTTTTGCTCAGATGTTGAGTCCTATGTCCTGTTTGTGTTGGTGTTTGTATTTGGTGGGCTTTTGGGGATGGGCAGTTTTGTTCAGATGTTGAGCCCTATGTCCTGTTTGGGTATTGGTGTTTTAAGCAGATTAATCAATATCTTGTCTGTCGTTGTAGCTTTTCTTTTCTGATATTATTAATTTTTATTTTCTTTTTCTATCTACTCCTTTTTTGTATTGCCAATGGTTGTTTTTCTTGTCTGTGTGTTCTGGATCAATTGTGACTCACCTATATTGATAAAAAAATATATATTGATTTATTTCACCCATCAATTAGAAACAGGATTATACCCGAAAAACCCATCGTCTTGTTTTTATTTTATTTTGATTTTGGATGTTGAATGCTTTGCAATTTATTTGTCCACTATTCAGTTATCTTTCATTCGATGAGGATTCAGTTATCTTTCATTGGTTTGATTTTGGAAGTTTGTTTCAGCAATCAGGCTGTGGGATGGCCACCTGTACCGGCATACAGGATGAACAGCTTGGCAAACCAGGTTAAGGTTCCTTCTGAACAGAACATCGTTGGCAGCAGTAATGCCAACAAGAGTTTTGTGAAGAGTAACAACATGGGTGGAACCATTAAGAATAACAAGATTCAAGAAAAAGGAGGGCATGGGCTTTCTAAGTTTGTGAAGGTGAACATGGATGGAATGCAAATTGGTAGAAAGGTAGATCTAAACGCACATGTCTGCTATGAAACTCTTGCTCAGGCATTGGAGGACATGTTCCACAGACCCACTTCCATAAATACGGCCAACAGTGAGTTTTCCCATCCTTCTGTAGATACGGCTTTATTTTTCTCGACCAAATGCATGCATAGCTGATGATATACAGATAAATAGATACATATAACATACTAATATAGACAAAAATGTACACAAGAGACAATCAAATGATGCTTTCTTATGTTCGCACTTTTTAAACAATTCAAATCTTCATTAAGATGTTGGAAATTGGTGTGTGAATTGAGGGAATTGATCCTCACCATTTGAGCAGTAGTATACAGATTACTGGTTAAATGAGTTACAGCTCTTATTTAATGGTAAGAAGCAGCACCAATTAAATGGTTAGCTATCATTTCCCTTGGAACACGACACTGGCTCGGCACAGGATGAACCAATCTTGGTTCATTGCCCCTCTATCATAGACTGGCTGTGTGGTTGGTTGCCCAAGTCATCCTTTTGATGAGTTATGCTATAATGGCCCAAGGAAGCGCCAAAGATGTGAGGAAATTGTAGATGTGCATATGTGGCTTTGAACTAGCATGAAATTGCTGTCAATGGTCCTCATCAGATGAGGACAGGTTCATTGCTGCCCACAAGATTGGATTGTCCAGATTTAATTTTTGCATTCCTAGTTATCTATAACAGTAACCAAATGGAGTTGATCGACTCATCTGCATGAACCAATCCATGTTCAGTGATGGTTTCAAACAAGAGGATGAGCCATGAACAGTTTATCTAGATGAATAGAAAGGATTATCATTTTCCCATATGTAAGCGTTTGTAAAGATAATAATTGTATTATTTTGCATAGAAGTAGTGTAATATTGTTTAGTGATCTTGAGACTTGTTCTTTGTGATTGTAGGGCCAATTGGATTTCAAGAACATGAAGTGACAGGAGCAGCATCCAAGCCCACGAAGCTGCTGGACGGCTCTTCAGAGTTTGTCCTTACATATGAAGACAGAGAAGGGGACTGGATGCTTGTGGGTGATGTTCCATGGGGGTATGCATAATTTTATTACACTACTACTGGGGACGAAAAGAACAAGAATAAAAGAAAATCAATTCATTTTCCTTGGAATCTTCTAAACCAAAACCCACAAGTATCCACAAACTTTATAAGCTGTCTTTAGTGTAAATCTAATGAGATAGGGGATTTGTCACCTATAAGCAAACTCTATATTGTTCATATTTGTTCCAGTTCATGGAGCCCACCTTGATTAGTGTCTATCAGTGGGGTAGGAAGAATGAGTATTTACTCATGGATATAAGAGATCAGGCAAAAAATAGTCCCATCAGAGTATCCTAACTCTTGATTTAACAGTCTAAATCTAATGAACCTATAACCATGGATTTTTTTTTTTTTTCATGATTCAATCCTGCAGTGTCAGATGAGTGTCAAATTGGGCCTGGTACCAGATCTTGGGACGTAGTGAGTAGGAGGGTACAGGTCGAAGGAGAAAACTTTCTTTTATTATAGAAATGTTATTCTTGTCTAGACAGTAGACAAAGATGCATTTAGATTGGAACCTCGTTTGTCCTTTTGTTCTCAATGTTCACTCATCAGATTGCAAATCTGCACTCCCGTGAATTTACCATGTACTTCTAAATTCCTCCAGTGATTTGTTCACATGTTTTCAACCTCGTCTCATGCATTTACACCTGCTGTTTCGAAGGACCTATTTGTTTGCATAGAGTACATAGGAATTGAATGCATAGAAACCCATGGTCAAATGAGCTCCACCAAACAATTATAAAGAGGTGAGGGGTGAAGTTTACAAGGTACTTATGTGGATGGGTACATGACTTTCCTAGGACCTGAATTACTGGGTCATGGCTGGTTATTTATTTCCCATCTCCCCCTAAATCAATTTCCATTAAAGGGGATGTCATTTAATGATCATTTTCAGAGTTTCAGCTTTGATTCTTCATTTTTAATCACTTATAGGAATACAAAGTCATAGAATTCCTAGGAAATCTATTACATGAAACAAACAGGTCTAAATGTCCCTCCTATAAGAAAATTGCTGAACATATTATGACGTCTCTCATTAACTGAAGCCGTTCTCAGGCAGAGAAAAATGCTCCACTCAAATCTCCTCATCCAAATTGTGGTTTGAGGCACAAAACTAACTTTTATCTTATGCCATTCCAAGCATTACCAAACACTTGAGCCCAAATGTTATATTGAAACTGTGTGTGTCTAATGGAAAATGGTTCTTCATTCCTTCCATTATTCAATTTGGCAATATTTTCCTTCTGGGAGGTTCTTGTCTTGTGGGACAAGTACTGGTTACCATTCAACTCCAAATGCCGATGTGGTCGCATACACGCTATCAATGTGCCCCATTTTACCTAGATGGGACTAGACTGAAGTGATGAAACAGTTCGTGTATTGTTTGGACCTTCTAATACTTGTGCTTAATATCATGCCTGATTTCTCTTTTATTGATCCATTTAGGTTTTGTTTTTTGTTTTTTTGTTTTTAATTCCAGTATCATCACCATTATTCTGACACACTATTGTTTGATGTATATAGAATGTTTTTGCACACTGCAAGGAGGCTTAGAATCATGAAGACATCTGAAGCTAATGGACTTGGTAATAACCTACCTTATAAACAACCTTGACAGACATCTATAAGAGGCTCTGTTTAGTAGTCTTACAAGTTATGGTCCAAAAGAACTTGGGTGTCTTACGTTTGATGTCTTCTTAACAGCTCCAAGATTTCAAGAGAAGAGAAACAAACAAAGAAGCAAGCCTATCTGAGTGACCCAAGAGCAAGCGAACAACACAAAAAGGAACTACACGGATAAATCATTAAACAAAGAAAGAGATGATTCAGAGTGAAGCATTTTGATAAGTAAAGATCAACCATCCCCAATTCGTATGCGTGTTTTGTTTTTTTTTTTTCAGGAACTCCAAAGTTTTTGGGTTGTGTTCACAATACACAGCTTCATTTTATGCATTTTTTTGGTGTTCATATCCTATATACATGACTAGCTGCTGCAATCCTTTTGCTCATAGTGTAAATAAACAATGGAGTCATTTGTGAGAATGCAAGGATGTGAGTGAACCTGGTTTTGCCTGTTGAATCAAGAGCTGGTTGTTACCTTTCTTACTCATAGATGTCCAACGATCAGTTGTTTTAAGATATTTTATAGTTGGGCTGCGGTCCAGATCCATCAAGGGACCACAATTTAAAGGTCTTGATTGATACACATGTATAAGGCTTTCTCACATATGGTTTGGAACTTTGGATGGCTGCTCTAATCTGGATTCTTTACGGCAGACCTTCAATGCTGTTCGTGTTCCTGTTCCTGCACCTATCAAGTACTCAACCCGACTTGGTAGGTCATTGAATCGAGAAACTTATTAGGCGAGTCTGATCAAGTGTCTGGTTCAACTCGTTCAGGCTCATTTGCCTTGCCCAACCTGGTGACATGTAAAATTGAGTCAACTCGCCTGGACTCATTGAGTTCAAAATGAGATTTTAAACAATGCTTTGTGTGGGTGGAGGAACAGAGGTTTCCAACAGTTTTTACTACCATGCAGTTCTTTTGCTTTTGAAGTTAAGCAAGATTATATTACCCACCAAAATGGGGAAATTTTCAGGAGTACAAGGCCAGAACTACTCAATTTTACTTAATTTCTTGAGTGAGACTGAGTAGTCTTTTTTTGTGGTGAATTTTGTTACAATCTCCTAGTGATAAACATTGATTAGTTTTCATCTATAAGCTACTCTTATTATGGTGAGATTTTAAATGAAGTACTGATACTCTGGATGGACCAATTACACTGTTGGGAATCTTGGGGATGACCCAATCGACACCAAGATCATCTTTTGACATTATCCTTTATAACAAGTATTTTAGGTGGTATGCTACTAACTTTAGAACCAATTGGATCAGAAAGTTAATGGATGAGATCCATTAGTAGATGGAGTATATCTATGAGCGATTCAAAGAATATTTTGTGTTTTGAGAATCATACATGTGTATTTGATTCTGTACATCTACAGAAAAATGGTGTGGCTAAAAGAATGCAAATCATCTTTTGCTGGATATATCAGATCCATGATTAGCTACCTTAGTCTTCCATTGTATGTGGTGTGAAGTTGTTATTAATTGCACTATATATATTAAATTGTGCCCAAGACCCTTTTATGAATTGTAGACTGGTGTCAAATCTAAAACTGACAGCTGAGGCTGTAGGGGCGTGTTGTATCCAAAACAATTGCGGCCACCAAAATGATACAAACTGCAATTAAGAATGAAGAGAATCATTATTTTTGTTGGTTTTCTGAATCGTCCAAAAAGATATCTTTTGCTCATTATAATCGGGTAATAACCATGTGTCGAGATGTATATTTCGTCGTGGATCTGATGGAGATCCTGGAGTTGAACCATAATATCTCTCAACATCTCCGAGGATGAATGGTGTTGTGGATAAGTGGATGTTTCAACGCTGAAAGTGTAAGTCATGACCACAATATATTTGAGGATAAAGAGTGGTGTGGATAAGTGGAAGTTTCAACATTGGCGAATGCTCAATTGAATAAAAACAAGCACAATACTTTGGGAGTGATTGGATGATTGTTGCAGCCTCAGTGAAAATTGTGTCATGGTTTTAGTATGGTACATGGAACTAACATTACCATGTCCACCAGCTGCCATCAATTTTTATGTTGCAGCCTCAGTGAAAATTGTGTCATGGTTTCAGTATGGTACATGGAACTAACATTACCATGTCCACTAGCGGCCATCAATTTTCATTTAGAACATGGATCTAACGTTTCCACGTATAATTGTAATCCAATTATATCAATACGGCACATGGAGCTAACGTTATTATGGCCAATGACAGTCGGAGATTTCAATATGGTACACACAGATAACATTACCATGTTTGGTAAATTTTTACCACTGTTGGCACATGGATCTAACATTACCATGTCCCATAGAAGTTAATTGTATCAATGTGGTGATGGAAGATGACTCTGATACTATTTTGAAGGAATGCTTTGTGTGTGGGGGCATTCTCCCAACAAACGGAACAGGCCACGGGTTCGGTAATCCTGCCAGCCCGGTCTTCCTAAAAATGTGGGGGCAACATTCAGATCGGTAGCATACAAGTGTATCAGTGATGAGGCCCATCCTCAGATCGGTAGCATACAAGTGTACCGATATGCGTACAGTTCGGTATTGTTACCGATGTGAGGACTAACATGTCAAGTCCACATTTGATAAAAGACTGACGTCGCAGAGCATGCTGTCAGGGCGCCGATTGGAGATAAGGGGTTATCCTTATCAGCGGTCACATCTGCAATTATTTTGGAGGTCACGGTACGTCCGACGGGACAGTACCTCCATTTATAACCACTAGAAAGTACAAAGTATGGTGATGAGACCCTCCCTTTCTACCTACCTCCACTAAGAGAGCCTCTGATGGGACATCTACACCTATAAATATAGGGCGAGTGATCCCATAACAGGTATGCAAAAAAAGAGAACATGCAACACTCTCCCCCACTCTCACTTACCTTTGCTTAGTGACTGTGCTAACTCAGGAGCCTTCGACTGTCAGCAGTCAGGGGCCTCTAACCTTTGCCTTCTCTCTCTCTTGCTTTCAGGCATCCAACCTTCCCAAAAACGAGCTCGACAATAGAGTTTTGAGCACTATCATCTCACAATCAAGTCCGTATTATTTCAGGCACTCACAATTGGCGTCGTCTGTGGGAAAGAAACAACCCACAACCACATCAAAGGTCACAGAAAGCTGAGAGCTTTAAATCATCATGCCACCTAAAGCTAAGAAGATTGGCGAGGCATCGAAGGCCTTACCAGCACCACAGTCACCAATACTGCAAAAAATAATATCGTCCCATCCCCAAACAGAGCAACGAGAAGCAATCCCGACGTCCCCCTCACCAATATTACAAGAGATACCGACGTCTCGGACAGAGCGACGAGACGGGACACTCGCGCCAGCTCTGCAGACTCTGCAAAAGCAGCCGCAACCCAGTCGCCAGAGAGGGGCCAGGGGCAAGGCTCGCCTGACAGAGGCCCCCCAGCCTGGGGCTTTGAAGAAGGCAATGGGTCCTTCTCGACGGAACTATCAGCCTGCCAAGTGCTCCCAGAGACAGCCACCACCCCCCCCCCCCCGTCGAAAGGGGGCCATAGGCAAATCTCGTCTTGGAGAAGAATCCCAGAGAGACTGATCTCTGACGCCTGTCGTATCCGAAGGAGAAGAAGGTGGCTACGACCCTCATGCTGAGGAAGTTAGAGCCCAAAACGCCGTTATTCGAGAGAATGACGAATTGATTCGTCGACTTCAACAGCAGCTGGAGGGAAGAACGGCGAACCAGGCTCCGCCCCACGGGCCCCAGCTAGGCGTTCAGGACTTGAGGCACATCCTGGATAGCAAAAGACGCCATCGAGCCCGTGACGAAGGCTCGAGCAGCAGCCGCCCGACCGACTCCCAAGGAGGTCGGAAACGGAGGATGGAGGACGAAGATGACATGCCGAAGTGGCTCAATGAGCGTATCAAGCAGACCATCCGACAAAATATGGAGGTGGCCGGTCTCGCCCGAGATCGGCAGAATGCCTACGACTCGGGGGATCTCGGCACATCTCCCTTCTCTCGAGAGATAAAAGACTATACTCCTCCCGAGAAGTTCAGTATTCCAAGGTTCACCCTTTATGATGGAACCTCGAACCCTGCAGCCCACCTCCGACACTTCACTCAGAGAATGTCGGTATGGGGTGACGTCGGTCACCTTAACTGCAAGGTTTTCTCCTCCAGTCTAGGTGACCTTCCCTTACGATGGATTTGCGCCCTCCCTGCGGGTTCGATCTCGAACTGGCGACAGCTCATGGGCTCTTTCTTGGAAAAATTCCATACACATAAAGTCATCCCAAAAATGAACAAAGACCTCATGGCCATGAGGATGAGGGAGGACGAGAACGTCACTCGGTTCGCCAAAAGGTTCTGGACGATCTATAGCCAAATAGAAGACGCCAACGAAGAGCTGGTTGTCATGTGCTTCGAAGAGGCTCTGCTGCCAAGAACCGACCTCAGAAGAGAGCTCGTCAGATACCTCGTGGCCACAATGAAAGCACTCATGACCCGGGTAAATCAGTTCGTCGCGCAGGAAGAAGACGGGCCAAAGCATGGGAAAACTTTGGTCTCAAGCAAAGGAATGGCCACCGCGAAGACAGACCTCCCACGAAGGATGGAAAGCCATTTCGAAAGGAAGAAAGAAGCCAATACAAGGCTTCGTCGAGTTCGGTAATGGTCTAGGCCCCCGCCCCAAGAGGCAAGAAGAAGCCCAGACCAACGCCAGACTCATACAAGGCAGTAAACGCTATCTTTAAAGAGCCGATCTACAGGACCCTCACTAAGATCAGAACACAGCCATTCTTTGCATGGCCGCAGCCAATGAGGGGCGATTCTTCTACCCGAGATCAGAGCAAGTTTTGTTCCTACCACAAGCAGAATGGGCACAAAACAGAAGATTGCATGTCCCTCAGGTCCCACCTTGAGAAACTCGTGAAAGAAGGGCACCTCAAAGAATATGTAAAGGAGGAAAGCAGCAATAATATCCGCGCCTCTCGGCACTAAGGCGACGAAGACAGCGACGAACCAGAAGGGATAATAAATGTTATCCACTTGGCGCCCGTACCAGCAGGGGGCAACCAGGCACTTGCCGAGGCCAGGAGGGCCTCCCACAATAAGCAAGTGCTGACGGCCAAGCTGAAGCCGGCCGCGAAGAAAGCTCGGATGGAAAAGCAGGGGATCTGGTTCTCGGACCAGGACCTTCAAGGAGTCCATTTCCGTCACAATGACCCACTAGTGCTCACTCTAAAGCTCAAAAATTTTGTGGTCAAAAGGGTACTTGTGGATCCCGGTAGCTCCTCGGAGATCCTGTACTTCGACTGCTTCAAGAAGCTGGGACTCAAAGAAGAAGACATGCAGGAATCGCGCACCCCCCTCGTGGGATTCAGTTCCAAGCCAGTCTACCCTAAGGGAAGAGTCTCTCTGAAGGTTCAGGTCGGGGGTGCCAGCATACAGGCCGACTTCCTGGTGGTCGACGTGCCATCTCCGTACAACGCGATACTGGGATGAAGCTGGCTGCACAGCATGGAAGCTATGCCTTCCACCCATCACCAGAAGCTAAAGTTCCAGTTGGAAAACGAGGATGGCAGGATTGAGATAATTACAGTTGGAGGTGACCAAGAAATGGCCAAACAGTGCTTAATGGCCGTTACATCCGGAGAAAAGGAACCGCCCCAAATACATATGGCCGAGTTGGAAGCGGAGTTGGAGGACTACGGCCGAACTCCCAAGCAGAAGAGTATTGAGGATTTAGCCGAAGTCAGAATCGACCCACAGGACCCCGAAAGGTTCTTCCTGCTCGGTAGCCAGCTCACCGAGCCGGAGAGGACCGAGCTCCTTGACTTCCTGTTGAAGAACAGGGAGGTCTTTGCCTGGACCCCTTATGAAATGCCCGGCATCAACCCAGAAATCATAAGTCACAAGCTGAACGTGGATCCAAAGCACAAACCAGTCATCCAGAAATCTCGGCGGTCAGGGGTCCAACAGGCCGAAGCGGTGATGGAAGAGGTCGACAAACTACTGGAGGCGTGAGTAATCAGAGAAGTCCATTACCCCGAATGGCTCGCTAACACTGTAGTGGTCAAGAAGAAGAACGGAAAGTGGAGGGTTTGTGTTGATTTCATCGATCTCAACAAATCTTGTCCCAAAGACAGCTTCCCGCTCCCGAAGATCGATCAGCTGATCGACGCCACCGCAGGGCATGACAGGATGAGCTTCCTTGATGCTTATCGGGGATATCACCAGATCCCGATGTATGGACCGGACGAGGAAAAGACCGCATTTATAACTCCCAGAGGCATCTATTGCTACAAAGTGATGCCCTTCGGGTTAAAGAATGCGGGGGCGACCTACCAAAGACTAGTCACAAGAATGTTCCAAGCCCACCTTGGCAGATCCATGGAAGTCTACATCGACGACATGGTCGTCAAATCCAAGAAGTCAGAAGACCACCTGGCCGACCTCCGGCAAGTTTTCGACATCCTGAAGAAATTCAGACTGAAACTAAACGCGTTAAAATGCGCATTCGGGGTTGGCTCTGGCAGATTCCTGGGAAGCTTGGTCACCAGACGAGGGATTGAAGCTAATCCAGAACAGATCTCGGCAATACAAGCAGTTCAAAGCCCGTCCACAACAAATCAGGTCCAGGAGCTCACTGGGATGGCGGCCGCGCTCAACCGCTTCATAAGCCGAGCCTCAGACAAATGTCTCCCTTTCTTTCAGCTCCTGAAAAAGAGTTCAAAATTTCAGTGGACTCCGGAGTGTGACCAGGCTCTTCAGAGGCTCAAAAACTATTTGTCCTCACCCCCCATACTGTCGACGCCGCTGCAAGGCGAAGTACTCTACCTATACCTAGCAGTCTCGGACCATGCAGTAAGCTCGGTGCTGATTAGAGAAGAAGATGGGCAGCAGAAGCCTATCTACTATACGAGCAAGATCCTGCTCGACCCCGAGACCAGGTACTTACCACTAGAGAAGCTTGCGCTGGCCCTCGTTAGCGCCTCTCGCAAACTCTCTCATTACATCCAAACGTATGCCATAGTGGTTGTTACAGAACATCCACTCAAGTCCCTCTTCAGAAAGACGAATTTCTCTGGAAGAATTTCAAAATGGGCCGTCGAACTGGGGCAGTATGATATCCAATATCAACCCAGAACGGCGATCAAGGCTCAAGTCTTGGCGGACTTCATTGTAGAATTCGTTTCTCCAAGTTCGGCACCAACCGAGCTGGATACCGAACTGGGGGGTAACAATGAGGAGGATAATGTCACAAGCGGAGATGAAGCCACCAAAGCCGAACATCAATCTTGGAAGCAATTCCTTGACATAGCATGGAAAGTCTTCGTGGACGGATCCTCAACGTTGAAGAGGTCCGGTATCGGCATAGTGCTCCAATCTCCAGAAGGTCTCATCATCGAACAGGCATTGACGCTCGGCTTCAAAGCATCCAATAACGAGGCTGAGTATGAGGCACTAATTGTAGGACTAGGCAGCGCCAAGATCTTGGGAGCACAACAGCTGGTGGTTTTCAGTGACTCAGTTGGTGACGAGCCAACTCAGCGGAGACTACCGAGCTCGCGACAAAAGGATGGCTGCCTACATGTCCCGCGCGAAGCAGCTTCTCTCTCAATTCCAAAAACCGAAGTCAAGCAGATCGGCAGGGAGTCAAATTCCCATGCCGACGCCCTTGCTAGTCTGGCATCAACTGTTGAAGCTGGCAGGAAAAGAACGGTCGAAGTAGGAACGCTGGAATCACCTAGCATAGAGCTCCCTCCAGTTCGACACGTCTTGTATGCTGATCTCGGTCCCAGTTGGATGGACCCAATAGTGGCTTACCTAAAAAACGACCAGCTTTCCGAGGATAAAAATGAGGCCCACAAAATCAGGCTGAAAGCAACTCGGTTTTGGCTATCTCCAAAAAACAGGTTGTATAGAAAGTCCTTCACAGGACCTTATCTCTAGTGCGTTCACCCGAGCAAAGTTGAAGATTTTCTATATGAAATCCATGAAGGCATTTGCGGGAGCCACATCGGACATCGGTCGTTGGCTTACCGAGCCATTAACCAAGGCTACCGGTGGCCTTACATGCAGAAGGGTGCACAACTCTACGCCAGGAAGTGCGAGAAATGTTAGAAGTTCTCACACACTCTCCATCAGCCAGCCCAGGATCTAAGCCCACTTTCGAGCCCGTGGCCCTTCGCTCAATGGGGATCGGACATCGTCGGACCTCTGCACCGGACTCCGAGAAATAAAAGGTGGCTAATAACAACCACTGATTATTTCACCAAATGGATAGAGGCAGAACCGTTGTCCTCCATTACCGAACAGGACACGAGAAACTTCGTTTGGAAGAACATTGTAACAAGATTTGGAATCCCTCGAATATTGATCTCGGACAACGGGACTCAGTTCGATTCCAACTTCTTCAGGAACTTCTGCCAGGAACTCGATATCAGAAATTGTTACTCATCCCCAGCGTATCCACAGAGCAACGGCCAGGCCAAAGTCTCAAACAAGGTGGTACTCGACGGCCTCAAGAAGAGGCTTGACAGGGCCAAGGGAAGATGGGTGAAAGAGCTCCCGAGCGTCCTTTGGGTGTACAGAACGACACCAAGACGATCCACCTCGGCGACACCTTTTTCCTTGGCTTATGGGATGGAAGCTGTAATACCCCTCGAAGTTGGCCTTTCCACTCTAAGGTCGGAACTTTTCGACCAAGGTGAGAACGACATAAATCTGGCCAAAGAGCTCGACCTGGCAGAAGAACGAAGAGAGGCCGCAGCTATCCGCCTGACCGCCTATCAACAGCAGCTAGCCAAAGGATACAACCAAAGAGTCAGAGAAAGAAAGTTCACAGTTGGAGAGTTGGTCCTAAAGAAAATGCTTCCGCCAGACAAAAAACCCAAACGAAGGAAAATTGGCACCGAACTGGCATGGGCCATTCAAGGTGATCTCAACAGCAGGAACATCAGCATACAGGCTTGAGGACATGGATGGGAAAGAATTACCGCGCCCTTGGAACGCCACGCACCTCAAGAAGTTCTACTTTTGAAATGTACTCTTTTTTGAAATAAATGAAAGAAATTCTTGAGTTTGGCTGTATCCTTCGAAGTCATCTCGGCTCAGTTGCAGAACCAGCCACCTAGATCACGAGTTACAGAACTTGGTAGCTCGGTTATGGAACCAGCTATAATAAGGCTCGGCAAAGCTCGGTTACAGAGCCAGCCACCTAACCTGCGTAGTCACTGGAGCCACCCCAGCTCAAGCACCAGACCAGCTATTTCTGACGGTTCAGCTCGGTTACGGAACCAGTTACATCGAACCATTACAGCTCGGTTGCGGAACCAGCTATACAAAACGCCTTCCTAAGGGACCAGGCAAATGACTTGGTTGTAGGACCATGAATGTTTGATTGACTTAAAAAGTGATGTTATGGTTCAAAAGTATGTTCATTCATGTTGCTAAACCCGGACCTACATAGAATTCGATCACCATACAAACATCACAAAAACAAATGAATTCAAAACGCTGTATATTCATTACTAAAGAAGTACATACACCGAGCTGGTACATACGCCGAGCTTCCAAAAAACAAAATGGTGATTCAAAAAGGAAAAAGGTACAGCTTGAAGGAGAATAGGTCAAGAGGAATCGGCCCCCGCAACGTTACCTCCAGGAACCTCAGGAGGAGGAGGAGGAGCGTCAGCAGAAGGGTCTGAAATGGGAGCCCCAGGAGGAAGAGTCGAGGCGATCTCAGGAACGACTTCCGCCAAAGGAGTCGAAGGAACGGAGACCGGATCCTGCACAACCACATGCTCTTCAAGCCTAGGAAGATCCTTGAACACGGGATGGTCATCGGGGACCCCCGCTTTCTTCAAAGCAGCCTTGCAGCCAAGCTCGAAGAGGTATGGGCCCAACTCCTCGACCTGACACTCGTAATCCTTTGTGGCATCCGCCACCCCTTCGCGATAACCGGCATCGACTTCGGCTTGATGAGATGCCACGAGATCGGACTTCTCCTTTAGCGCATTTTCAAGCTCCGTACCCCTCGCCACGAGTTCAGCCTCCCTTTCTGCCAGCTTGGACTCCAGCTGGACCGCCCTTTTCACCTTAATATCAGCAGGCGCCCTCACCGCATGGAAATCGGTCCTTGCTTTGACGAGATTGGTCAGCGCCGAATCATAATCTTTCTCAAGGCCGACGATTTTCTCCTCTGCTTCCTTCTGCTTTTGGCGTCCGTCCTACATGGCCACCGCCATTTTCCTCCTCTCAGCCTCCAGCCTCTCAATCGTACGGTCTTTCTGCTGGAGCCTTTCCAAGGCCATTTTGAGCCTCTGAGCAACCTGAGAAAAAAGATCGAAAATCAAAAAGGCTGGCCAAAATGAAATTTAGAATCTGCAAAAACTTACCAAAAAGACCGATTGCATGGAGGATGCTAGCAACGCGGCATCATCCACACCTTGTAGCCTCTGCATATCCAATGGCAGGGCACAGGCGTTAGCGAACGCTGCAGCGACGAGGGGATTCCCAGTAAGACGGTCCTCCACCGTCATCTGCCTCCCGTCCTCGAGATGAAAAGCTGGCCTCCAGGGGGCCGGGCCCGCAGGCTCGGAGACCTGAAGCTGTCCGGACCCTTGGTCCATCAGGCCCTAGGTCCCGGACCCCTTCTCCGTCATCCCCCCAGAAGCCGACCTCTTCTCCTTCGGGGCCTTCTCCTTCGGTTCTTTATCCGACGAGGCCTTCTTCCTCGCTTCCTTGACGAGACGCTGACGGTCAGCTTCGTGGGGACCCTCTTGCCGAGGCCGTTTTTCTTGCTGATCTCCCCCTTCACCGACTTCGGTGGAACGCTCCTGAATTGCTCCAAGAACGCCCAAGGACGAAGAAGACCCGGCAACCCCCGAGGCTGTAGAGGCAGAGCTGGGCTGAACAGGAGTCGAAGCGGAGGAAGTTCCTTTCCCGAACTTGGCTCCCAAATTCTCTATCTGCAGAGGAGGTAGTTTTCGCTGCATCTCTTCTTTCGGCGAGCTTGGCGAATGATAGTCCTCGACGATCTGCTCTAAATGAACAGCTCCCGAATCATGTTGAGGAGTAGAAGCCTCAGCGCTAGATGACTGCCGATGCTCTGTGTCGGACGATTCTTCCACCCCCTCGCCCTTCTGATATATGTTTTATATCTCGGCGTGTACTCGAGAAGGTCCCAGGCAGCTCGGCAGTTGTGGCCTTTGTAATTGTGCACAGCTCTCGACCAAGTTGGATTCTTCTTCCACCCTACGATGGTGGCTCTCTTCCTCCTCTCGTCAACTTCTGCAAAAAATGAAAAGAGACGTCAGCTCGGCAAAACGAGGAACACATAAAGACACAGATGAGGTCGGTGTTTACTTGGAGGGATCCCGAGCCTCCGAGGAATCTTGGAAGACCTCTCCGACGCAGTCTCGTTCATCCTGAACTCCCATTCGTCGGAGATGAACAAATGATCATCTCTGGCATGCCTACTCGAGTTTTCCAGCTCGGTCACGAACTGTTCTTGCCCCGGCTTGCCCCGGAGATAATAGCAGTTGCTGCTCCCTTTGGATTTGCACAAATCATATGCATCCTCGATGTCATGGACACCGAGGTTAATGCCCAGGATTCGGTTTAGGACAACCGCGCCCATTATTATCTTAAAGCCATTGGGCATCAGCTGGCAGGGGGTAAGATTCCAGGCCTCTAGACAGGCCCTAAGAAGAGGATGGACAGGAAACCTGACACCACCCTCGATTTTAGATACAAGGGGGAAAGGCATCCAGCCTTCTCGGAAGGACATGCCATCGAAGGCGTCATCTAGATCGTCTAACCTGGTCTGCACATTGCCTGGGATTTGGTACATCTCCCTAAAAGTGGCCATCACCACAGGAGTGTCAAGCCAGTGCCTGTAAGCTCCCATGTTCGCTAAGCAGGAACCCTAGAACTAAGGGCGGAAATCCTAAAGAAGGAAACTGAAATGAAGAGAAAGGGCAAAGGAGAGAAACTCACAACGACCAATGGCAGTACAGGCTGGCACCGGCAACGGCAAGGCAAGCTTCTGTTCAGATCTCTCCTATGCAAAAGAAATACTTCCCTCCAGGACGATCGCCAAGGTAAACGAAAGAAAGAAGGAAATAACCCTATTTATAAGAAGATAGGGTGCCGTTTTGAATTTCGAGGGCAGGCACGTGCGAGAAGTTCCTTCGATCATGTAGCACGTCTCCTCGATATAACCCAAAGACCAATCAGGCATTGACACGTGGTATCGTCAGTTCACCTTCCACACTGATCAATGGCGGCCCATTTACTGCCCCATTAAACACCTCTAGCAGGCAGAACGACAAACGATGCGTTCCTCCCAGATAGGCGAAACAGCGTCGCGGGAGGGATCGAGCGCCCACGACCCGTACCGATATGGGAGATCACCCTATGTAGCTCCCGACCTTGAAAAAAGGACTCGAGGTCAAGAGCTAGAGGGCAATTGTGTGGGGGCATTCTCCCAACAAACGGAACAGGCCACGGGTTCGGTAATCCTGCCAGCCCGGTCTTCCTAAAAGTGTAGGGGCAACATTCAGATCGGTAGCATACAAGTGTATCAGTGATGAGGCCCATCCTCAGATCGGTAGCATGCAAGTGTACCGATATGTGTACAGTTCGGTATTGTTACCGATGTGAGGACTAACATGTCAAGTCCGCATTTAATAAAAGACTGAGGCCGCAGAGCACGCTGTCAGGGCGCCGATCGGAGATAAGGGGTTATCCTTATCAGCGGTCACATCCGCAATTATTTTGGAGGTCACGGTACGTTCGACGGGACAGTACCTCCATTTATAACCACTAGAAAGTACAAGGTATGGTGATGGGACACTCCCTTTCTACCTACCTCCACTAAGAGAGCCTCTGATGGGACATCTACACCTATAAATATAGGGCGGGTGATCCCATAACAGGTATGCAAAAAAAGAGAACATACAACACTCTCCCCCACTCTCACTTACCTTTGCTTAGTGACTGTGCTAACTTAGGCATCGAAGAGCTTTCGACTGTCAACAGTCAGGGGCCTCTAACCTTTGCCTTCTCTCTCTCTTGCTTTCAGGCATCCAACCTTCCCAAAAACGAGCTCGACAACAGAGTTTTGAGCACCATCATCTCACAATTAAGTCCGTATTATTTCAGGCACTCACACTCTGCTACAGCTTTACTTGAACTAAAGTTCTTATTCTGTATATACTAAGGTTGCCTTCAATAAATACTTAGGTTTAGATTCTGTGTACTAAGGTTGACAGAACGAAATACTGAAGTTACAGTGAAAATATAAATCACTCTGCTGAAACTTCTTTGTAACAAACATGATGGAGTGTGTGTGCTTGTGTATGTGGTGTTGAACGGTCAAAGGGCCGTACAGAGCCCCTGCTCTAAATCAAATGAACAAAATACTTATATATAAATCAAACCTTAAAAAAACAATACACCAAAACACTTGACAATCTCCAAGACCTCCACACACACACTCTTTGCTTCACACACTTTCTTCACACACTAGAAAACAACTACTACATAACCTTATATAGACTACTAAGGACACTTCTAAAAGACATGACTTTACATATATCAAGACAACAATAAAACCCATGACCTTTAGCTTTTGTAGATGACCTTTGACCTTTAGACTTTCCAAAATGACTTTTGGATACTCTAAAAGATTTCTTGATTTTCTTATTGGAATATTAAAAGTAATAATCCCAACATAACTCCCCCTTACTTTTAATAATCAATTCACATTGGAGTCGACGATCCTTCCCCAGATTTCAATTCTTCAATCTTTTTCTCATAGCCCTGGATGCGAGCTTCATAAAAATTCTTCATAACCTGTATCGAAGCTTTCAGCTTCTTCATCTCTTCTTGTAAAAACACTCCATATTTTTTCAAATTCTCAACTTCATCAAGATCATCACACCTGTTAACATCGATCACTTTGATTTCACTCGAATCCTAAAGAACTTTCAATGCATGCGAAGCTACACTTTCTTTGGCCTTCTTCTTTGATGACTTTTGATGTCCACTAATGGAGTAGGAATATTCATTGAGTATAAAATGAATTGTCGCAATGAACTTTGGCTTGTGGTCAGGTCCAGTTCTCATAGAAACATACTTAGGAGGGGCGCATCCAAGCTTTGCTGCAGCTTCTTATAATATTGTTTTGAAAGGGATTTCAACAATCACCATTTTCTAAACCAGTTTTTTGAAAAAAGAATTCAGTTAAGAGAAGAAACTTGTTCACTTAATTATCACAAACCATGGTGCTTATCAAGAGAAGAAACTTGTTCTCTTGATATGCCTAAACCAGTGAAGAGAAGAAACTTGTTCTCTTGAGTCTTGATAACAAAATCACAAATTTTGTTCTCTTTTCTCATCCCTTTTCTCATTTCTTTTTTTTTTTTTTTTGGAAAAACAAATCATTTCATTCTCCCCCTCTTGTTTTCATATAGAAAATTCTTTCTTCCGTAAAACATAAAACTTGAACCACTTGGAAATACTTTTTTTTTCATAAACAATGTGCAGCCTTAAAAAAAAATATTTTCCAACAACAAAAAATAATTCAAGATCGATGCTTTGAGATTTGTCAACATAGCTCTGAACCCGAGGATCTCAACCTCGCTCTGATACCAATTTGATGGAAGATGGCTCTGATACCACTTTGATAGAATGCTCTGCTACAGCTTTACTGGAACTGAAGTTCTTATTCTGTGTATACTAAGGCTGCTTTCAACAAATACTCAGGTTTAGGTTCTGTGTACTAAGGTTGACAGAACGAAATACTGAAATTACAGTGAAAACATAAATCACTCTGCTGAAACTTCTTTTTAGCAAACACGATGGAGTATGTGTGCTTGTGTATGTGGGGTTGTACGGCCAAAGGGTCGTACAGAGCCCCTGCTCTAAATCAAATGAACAAAAAACTTATATATAAATCAAACCTTAAGATAACAATACACCAAAACACTTGACAATCTCCAAGTCCTCCACACACACTTTTTGCTTCACAAACTTTCTTCACACACTAGAAAACAACTACTACATAACCTTATATAGACTACTAAAGGACATTTCTAAAAGACATGACTTCACATATATCAAGACAACAATAAAAACCCATGACCTTTAGCTTTTCTAGATGACCTTTGACATTTAAACTTTCCAAAATAACCGTTGGATACTTTAAAAGATTTATTGATTTTCTCATTGGAATATTAAAAATAATAATCCCAACATGTGGTATATGTCTCTAACAATGCCATGTTCCACAACCTTTATCATAATCGGCACATGGACCTAACATTACCATGCTACCATTCACAACAGATGGATCATGCAGCTAACAACTCCTTTTCCTCTTTCGAACCATCTTTGCACCAAACATATGCCAGGAAGGCATTGGATTTCATTTCCGCGGCAAAGGACGTTGTACAAACACCTCTAAAGATTTTTTTGTTTAGGGATTTTTACCAAAAAAGTGTCCCTAAATGTGTATTATACTGATTTAATCACAAATACACCAAAATACCTATTTTGGTGTTCGTACAGTGTTGTTGGACGATTTTACCCCCTCTTGTACGAACGAAATCATCATCTCACTTTGGCCCTAATCCTTCCGCCTATTCTCTCTTTCTCCCTCTCCATGCGTTTTTCCTCTCTGCATGCTTTTTTCTCTCTTTCCCTCCCTGCGCTCTACATCTCTGCATGACTATTTCTCTCCTTCTCCCTGTCACGCCCCCAAAAGTGAAATCGGGGTTATGCGTGAAATTAGAGCCAATTAAAATTTTCTTAACATCATTACACAAACATAACCTGGCCCTAATCATGTCCCATCCGGATCGAAGACCGCTGTGAGGTGGAAACATTTCCTCAAATATAACTTACAAAAAGCGGAAGCTTCATAAATGCAAGTGGTATCTTAAAGATATATAGTTTAAGAGCAAATACTGAATACATTAACTAAATTCAAGTTTAAGACTGTTAACAAAAGTATTAGTTACAGCATTAGGCCACACCAAAACTCGGGCCTAATCAAAATAATAATGAAACCAAAATAGAAGCTAATCCATAAATGAAGGCTCTCGTGTACGGGGTCGATACGGCTATATAAGGCCGTCCGTACTGTAGTCTAAGAGGTCATCAGACTGATCTGTTTGAATCGCCTCTACCGTCTCCTCGTCCGCGAGGTAGTAGGGCTCGGTACCTATGCACCAAGAGTAGCATCATCAACACAACGGTCGGCAAGCAATATATATATAAAGCATCAAGATATGTAGTACGAATGAGAGTAAACGATAACCAAGATTATATGAAATGAATAGCATCTGAATCAATATCAAAATAACAAAGTAGACGGTCCAAACATAATATCAAGGTAATCAAAGTAACAGGTCCGGACATTCCATCGATGTGGTCAAAAATGGCGTCCAATACTAATCCGGTCTGCAGACGGCCTACTCGGCTCATGGGCGACTCGACCAGAGGACCTGGCCCAAGCGCATTCAATCTTGCCGCAAGGTTCTCTAATGGCTCATGGGCGACTCGACCAGAGGACCTGGCCCAAGCGCATTCAATCTTGCCTCCAAGCAAATCCTCTAATGGCTCATGGGCGACTCGACCAGAGGACCTGGCCCAAGCGCATTCAATCTTGCCTCTAGCAAACGAAATATCAAAAGGGATCCTAAATCCATCATCTAAGTTCTCCATGTGAACCACAAACAAAGAAAAGCAAACGAAGCTAATGAACATGTTCTTTACATGTAGATAGTACCAGACGGTACGATTCAGAATCAAAAGCGATAGACAATCCAATCCTAAGTATAATGCTAATCCTGAAGCATCGTACAACCATACTCAGTCAACGAAGGGAAATAGGGTTCGTGATACCCAAACAAACAATCTTCGTGTATAAATATAAGAGGGTATCCCGTTGTCTCGTACCGTTCAAGATTGAGATAGGTTATAAACCGATACCACTAGATTAACCGTGAAAGATGTCGGTTCAAAACATCTTCACATAAGTCAAGTGAGTCCACAAAAGGGGTTAACCAAGTCCCACCTAAGTCCATCCAAGAATGGGGTAAAAATCCTCCTGAGAAGGAAATTACAGTTGGCCCGGTCGACCTGGCCCTTGGCCGGTTGACCCCCTACACAGCGAGCCCGGTCGACCTGAGGAAGTTAGGTCGACCTCCTCCTAGTGTACCCGGTCGACCCGGCCCAGGCTCGGTCAACCAGCAGTTGTAACTGAAAATAGTGTACAGTAATTTGGTCAGGTTCCAGAGAACCTGATCCTGTGTCGCCGGTCGACCGCGTGCACTGCGGAAACAGAACTGCAGGTTCTGTTTCTGCAGTGAATGGACTCAAATCCATTCTTCCCTTCTTTGAACCTGATATGCAACCAAACCATGCATAGTACAAGTCCATTCTAACCCAACCAATCCCCCTAATCAAGTCATCAATAAACCAATCCATTCCATTAGGCTAACAACCTAATTATCATGTTTTTAAACCCTAAAAGCATCCAATGAACTAATAACATCTAAAACATCATTTTTCCATACAAATCAAGTGAGACAAACATATCAAGCATAAATATAAACATATATACTTGCCTTAGATGAAGAGCTCAAGAAATCCAAGAGAAATTTGGGGAAAAACCCTCTTTGAGCTCAAAAATGGGGGAAATGGTTTCCAAACCAAAAACCTCTCTACAAATGAAATGCAAGGGGAGGGGTGAGCTTATCTAAACCATTCCTAAGCCAAAGGAAGAAGATTAGTTAGACCTAAAAGCTTGAGAAGCCTACCTTTGAATGGGTTGTGGATGAAAAGCTTGGAAAAGGTAATGGTTGAGAACTTGGGAGCAAGAGGAAGAAGATTGGAAGCTTCGCCGTCGACATCGGAGCTCCGGTGATCGTCGGCAGTGAGGAGGCAGTGGAGTTGAGAGAGAACAGTGAGTGAGAGAAGAGAGAATGAAAGGGATGGGTGGGTTGGCTTACATTAGGTTAGGTAAAGATTTATTTTAAGTTTAGTCCTTGGGTTTGCTAAAGTGATTATTTGGGCCTCTTCAATGCGTCGAATCGAAACGCGACTGAAGACTAAAGTTCATGAAATGTCGAGACCTACCCGATGCACCCAAACTCACAAAAACTCATAATCTCATAAAAACCCCTGAAAACTCCCCAAATTGCAAACCACCCTCTTACTCTACCCAAACGCACTCCGAATCACGTGAGACTTCGCACGCGAGGTCCAAGCGATAAACCCGACTCGCTAAGACTCTAAACACACTTACTAACTAATTAAGCAATTAATTATAATTAATGGAAGATTAGCATGTGGGATGTTACACTCCCTATCCCTGCGCTTTGCCTGTCTACATGCATGTTTCTCTCCTTCTCCCTCTCCCTAAACTCTCCCTCTCTGCATGCCCTTTTCTCTCTTTCTCCCTCTCCCTGCTATCTCCCTCTCTGCATGTTCACGTCCGATCCCTACTCTCTCCTCCCCCCTCACTCTGCACGAACATCTTGTCTCCCTGCGCTCTCTTTCCCTCTTCCTCTCCGGTTTCTCCCAATCAACCCCTTTTTAGCCGGATCCTCTCATACCAGCAGCCAGCGATGCTCTCTCGTCATCAGAGCTGATGTAGAAAATCGTTTTTGTGGAAGAGGGCTTCTCTAGCCAAAAAGGTGAGAACTTGCATAAAGTAACCATTTTTTTTCTTTTTTGGCAAGTGCACGACAATGCCCTTCCTTCATTTCCTTCTGAAGTTTTGTGTTTAGATTGCCCTGAATCCAATGCTCTGTTTGTATACTAAGGATTTCCAAAAAGGGGTTGATGGCCATTTGAAATCCCAAAAAAGGAGCTTCAGTGATGCTTTGGTTCTCTATCCTGTATTTGTTATTTACTATCTATTTTTTTGTTTTGATTTACTTAATTGGATATGGGACTCGATTTCATCATCTTGATAGTTTTAGGTAGGCATCAATTTTTCCATGTTCTATTTCCTTAATACGATTGTATAGGGTTTGTAATGCATCCCTGCCTTTATGTGTGATAGTATTTTTTTCCTAAAATATATTGTAACTTTTTTTTCTAAATTACGTGATAGCAATTTCGCATTGCATTGGTGTTTATTATTTTGAATCTGATAAAGATATGGTTGCTATTTAAAACTGATTTTTTGTACTTGTTTTCTTTTTGGTTATGCTCTTTCCTGGAATCAGATTCTGTATGAGAAAAGATTTTTTTTTATTCAAGGGAATGTTTAAGATAGATGAGTTTGGTCTATATATTTTTCTTAGCTGTTAAAATGACAGTGAATTCCCACAATCTCTATGAGATTGAGTGATTTATTCATTACTTACTTGACAGAGGCAGCAAGGACCATAACAAACGACATTCAAATGGGTTATGGATTTTTGACTTGAGGTATAATATACAAGCTCTCGTCGATAAGGTTAAGATTGATTTTAGATACTCAAACAAAATCTGGTACTTGGGGTTTTGTATATCCTTTTAGTTTGGATAGGAAGACTTCGAATGTGTTGATTTCTATCTTAAATGAATGAGAAGGGGAAACAAGCTAATAGTTTTATGGACCGATCAAGCTTTATAGATTAGATAGCTGAATCTGCAGTCTTTAAGGTCCCCCCCACCCTCCATGGATCAAGCTTCAGAGATTTGATAGATGAATCATTAGTCAGTAAGCCCCCCCACCCCCTATCTTTTTGTATCCCTTCTTGCATCCTTTCCTAATCTAGCTATTTCCTTTTCCACATGTTTTTCCCCATCGTCATCTAGGCTTCCTTTTTCCAGTAAGTAATCACATTGCTCATGTACAAGTAATCTCGATCGTCACTTACACATAACCTAGCAATTTGACCCTTAGTACAGTATCATGTGTAGAACAAAAGAGAAATGTTACCACTCATGCTTCCATCTATTTTTCGGGTTTGATAAGCGAATCACTAATGGCCGTTTTTTAAAACAGTTGATAATATGAGATTCCAAGCCTCTGGACTAACATACATGCTTCACCATGACGTTCAGAGTGCATGATCAAATGAAATTTATATCACTCATATAAATAATGGCAAGGAGGAAACCCATATTTGAAGAAAATATCTTGTCAATATTATTGTTTATTTGATTGACTGATGAGTAGGGTCTGAAAAAATGATATTTGATCATGTGGGCTTTTGCTAGATGCTTACTGAATGACGATTGATGCATGTGACAACATTTGTAGTACATCTAGAGATATGGATAGGAAATAGAGTAGCTAGGAATTTGATATTACACATATGAGGAAGGATTATCAGTAGCATGCCTCATGGTCATCGATGGACTTCGAGATGGAACTTCTCTGGTAGTAGTATGTGGAAGAAGAGCAGCTACCAATATGTTGTTTTAGAACTCGGAAATCAGTTTGTATGCCTTGTCATAGACTCATGTTGGCTCTTTTCTTGTTTTCCTCTATATGGGGTTGTAGTATTACTGCCTTTTGTTTTGCTGCTTCATTCAGTCTTTCATTAGATTTGATGGACGTGGGGTTCTTCTCACTGTAATTTGATTGTCTTGTATTGGTTTTATTTCCTTGTCCTTTTTTATTTTTTCGTCTTCGTTCCGTTTCTAACTTTTCATTTGCTTTTGTCTTGTTTCTATGATTTTCGCTTTGGATTTGGGTGCTTCGGGTTTTTTCATTGCATAGTATTTGTGAATGTGGTTTTGGTTCATTAATGTTATGGGCTTTCGTAGAATTCAAAAACCCATTACAAATGATGTCGTTCCCTGTCCTGTGATGTCCCATTTCCATTTTATTGACATCCCAATTGTAGGCCCTTAATATGTTGGGTCTTATAGGTACATCGGTGGCTAGAATGCAACAACCTGATACCAAATTATACAATACTTTATGTCAATTGTCGGACTTTAGTTCATTTTCTTTTGCCCACCTTAATCCCCATCGTCATGAAGGCCATTTCCCCCTCAAATTAATGACTTTGGTCATCTACAACATTTACACAGAATCTACCAATATCATTTCTAGTACATTATCATTTGTAGAACCATATAGAAAATGAACTAATGGAAGCCTTCCCAAATTCAGTTATTTCCTTCTCCACACCCGCTTCCCCATCGTCATCTTTGCTTCTCTTTTCCAGTAAGTAACCACTTTGCTCATGTACACGTAATCTTGATGGTCACTTACACAATATCTAGCAATTTGACTCGTGGTACATTTTCATGTGTTGAACAAAAAAGAAATGATACTACTCATGTCTACATCTATTTTCTGGGTTTGGTAAGCGAATTACTAATTGCCGTTTTTAAAACAGTTGATAATATGAGATTCCAAGCCGTTGGACTAACTAATATGTCTACATAAAGAGTAAAGATGTTCAGATTGCAGTATCAAATGAAATTTATATCACTCATATTCACAATGGTAGTGATCCTATTCTCATATGAATGATGTTGAGATCACAATATGGTTGAAGTCCGTAAGTCTTTTCCTACACTTTGTATATACGATCCAAACAATTAAAAATTAAAAATCCCAATCTAACAATCACATTTTTAAGGATTTGTTTGAAGTTTCTCATGGCTTCGTTCTCTATTTGTGTGTGTTTTTGTATTTGGCACCATTATTGTTGGAGTTATGTTCACCAAAATTGATTAAAGACTTTGATTCGTAGGCTATACTAAAGGCAGCTTTTCTAATACATCCTCATAGCAAGAAGAGTCTATCTAGATGACTCCTACTCTTTTGTATGGTCTCTGTTGGGCTATAGTGGATAAATTTAATTAAATTTTTTGTAATAGATAATTATGTTTAAGAGGATCCATGCAATGGTTGTCGCAGAGCAGCTTATTTATGAGTTAAAATCGGTGGATTTTATTGAAGTTTGTGAGTGTTCTCCCTTTACTCATTTTAGATTCCACTTCATTTTTAAAGGCTTCCTACCTTGAGAACGTCCAATTGATCACCAAAAAGAATTCCGAATTGGGTTTTCCTTTCCAGGTTAGAGTTTTGTGATTTTGAGATTATTAGTTCATCATATCATGGAATTATAATAGTCTTTGGGATTTAGGCAAATCTGTTGATGTTGTCCGGTGAATAAAATTGAATATGACTGTCATTAGCTATAGTTAAAGGGTTCCATTCATAGGGTTAAATGTCTATTTCATTATTCAACACTCTACATGTTTAAAATACCTAATATTGAAACCATAACTGTATGGATTCAATATATGAACTAACATGGAATACATGCAACTATTTTAAACTGTGCTCTTGTCTCGTTGCATGGATAGAATTACCAAACTCCCTTGGAGGTGAACACTAAGCTCCCACTGTTGTTATGTACTTCTGTGACTTCATCTCAATAAACATTGAATCTGTCCCTATCTATCTAGATGAACCGGATCCCTCTCGGGAAAGTGGAAGATATGTATTGTATCTTCTCTATGTGGAAAAGTGAGACATGAAATGAGGTGAAAATGGTTAAACACTTTACATGAATTGGGAACTTGTAGGAAAATGGATGATGGGTTAAAAATTGAACAGCTATTTGGTTTTATCCAGATGCCAGTGTGTTATAAATCATTAAAAGATTTTCACATCACAGAATGTCTTGACTAGTGGAAGAGAAAGAGAACAGTAAATAAAGAATAAAGTTGGTTCTCGGATTCATTTTTTTACCCAGTAAGTTAGCACTTAAGTTGCCAAATATGATCCCTTTACGTAAAGAACAACATAGCTTCTTCTATCATTGTTGTGGGTTGTGGGTGTTATGCTGCGTATTACAATTCTAAAGCAATATGTTGTAATAGAAAACCCATTATTTCTACACAGTGTAGTAAAGCAGTGGAAACATGGGAGAAAGGACAATCCAAATGCACTGTTAGTAATTGATTATTTCTTCTGCCCTTTGTTCATGCAAACAAAGAATCAAATAAACAACATTTTATACATACAAACAAACAATCAACAAATTATTTCTGTATTCTCATTTTTCCACTGAAGACCTAAATAATAAAATGACTAAAAGAAAATAAAATGCTCAACCAAACAGAACAAATGCAGGCATTAGCATATATTCAAGGTAAAAAGAAAATACAACAAAAACTGGGGAAAAACTCAGAGATCTCAACATTATGCAATGGACTTTTTTAGTTTCTGTAACTGTCGTATAATGTGAGAAGAATCACTCAAGCAATTAAAAGATGGAAAAAAAATGGAAGATGGAAGATCACTTCAACGGTTGTAGAAACTGGATATGAAAAGAAAACAACAAAACAGACAATGTGGAAGAGAGGATAACATGGAAAATCACCTTCACTGAAATCTCAACTAGAAGATGATGTTGCAGGAGTCGTTAGGTTTTCCGCCGGAGGAACTGGCTAGTTATCACTTAGACAGAAGCGGCCGGAGGGGACAGCAGGTGTCAGGATGTCGAAGAGAGGGAAAGAGAGAGAGCAACAGCGGAGAGGGAGAGGGAAAAAGAGATGCAGGTTCCGGCGAAGATACAACAGCGGTAGAAGAGGGAGAACGTAGGAGAATGCAGCGAGGGGAGAGGGAGAAGGAAGGAGAACGCAGGCGAGCAGAGAGGGAGAGGGAAAGAGAGAAGGAATCCACACGCAAGATGAGGGAAAGAGAGATGAGGGAGCGGAGGAGAAAGAGAGAAAGGGCGGGAGAGGAGGAGAAATTTGGAGAGGAGATGAGGACGATTTCGTTCAATAGTGTTATTTAGGGCTGGAGGCTAAAACGATGTCGTTGGAAACAAGGAGGGTAAAACCGTCCAAAATCGGTGTACGAACACCAAAATTTGTATTTTGGTGTATTTGTGATTAATACAGTGTAATATCCATTTGAGAACACTTTTTTGGTAAAATTCCCTTTTGTTTATGACATGACAAACCAACGTACTCTTTTGAAAATCAGATTGTATAATGACGGCAATCATTTTTTTCGACAAGCCCACATCTAAAATTATTCTTATCTTACTTTATTAGCTTTCACTATTTAGGGGCATTATTAGATAAATAAATGACTGAAAAAAATTAAAGCATGTCAATTTGATGGTCAGCCCACCTTCAAGTAGAGTAAAGTTTATCTCATAGACAATAAAGAATATTTCTATATAAAAAGTTTATAAGGATAAATTTGCAAAGTAATAAAAAGAGCTGCTAAAACGCACACTGATTTTTGCTCTATTCACACCTATACTCTCTACACTCCCCACACTAACCCATATACACCTTGTTTTGCCCAAAATGTTCTAATTTGTGAAAACCCCATTTTCTCTCTACACACCCCTTCTCCCCCCACTCTTAACTCTCCCTCTTGGCCACCGCCGCCCCTCGTCTGGCCGTTCGTCGGCTCTCCCTGTCTCTCTCCATTTCTCTCTCTTCCCCTCCCTGCCTTTGTTCCCTTCTCCCTCTCGCTCGCCGCCTACCCCAGCCCGTCTCCCTCTCCTTCTCCCTCTCTCTCTCCCTCTCCCTGTCTCTTCCCTCTATTCTGCCCGCCCTCAGCCCGCTCTTCCTTCCCCTTCCTATCTCACTCCCTCCCCCTCCCTCCCCTCTCGCACCGCCAGATGGGGTGTTGGTGGCGGGGGTGGGGATGATGGTGGGTGGGTGTAGAAAGAAGTTGGGAGGGAGAGATGCCCTTTTAGGTAATTTTACACATGGGTATATATGGTCATAAAAAAAGTGTAGTGTGTGGAGAGCAAAAGGCAGTGTGCATTTAGCAGTTCTCTAATATAAATTTGTTGAAAGGCAAAAGCCTTGGAATAGAGCTATGAAAGTTATTTTATATGCTTCTTATGTGGAGCATCGAGATAATAGAGGGAGTCGCTTCACCATACAATGATACTACATTAAAGCTCCACCCAGCCACTAGATATATTTGAAATCTCCGACTGCATTATGTGGAAATCTCTTTGGGATTTGGTTTTGGGATGTCTTCAACCAAAACCTCGAGGGACTCTTGTTTTTATGAGTTGTGAGAATTGTTTTAATTTGAGACTCTTGTTTTTATGTGTTGTGAGGATTGTTTTGAGGCTTCATTGAAATTTAATCATATACCAAAATGTCTTTCATTGAATGTTCCAATTGCCTTGCATAAGAGTCCCTTAAGATTTTGGTTGAAGGCATGGAGATTAGTTCATTGATCTGAGCATTTGGTGTAGTGTGGAACTGCATTGGGGTCTTCCCCTTTGAATTGGTTAGGGGAAGAGAGGAAGAAGAAGACGAGTGAAACTATTTTGCTTAAATGTGTAGGGTCGATATCGAACCTCACCTGTTTAGGGGAGGGTGGATATCGACCCTCGAAAAAATGGGTAAAAAAAAAGGTTTTTTGGATGGGAAGGCCAATTTGGTGCCAGGTCCCCTAAAGTGACCTTTTTGATCTACAGTCCATCTAAAGAGTTTATTCTGGGAAATTCCTCAAAAAAGAAAGGAAAAGAAAGAGAATTATTGAAAAAACCATTTAGGTGTCAAGGGTAGCAAAAAGGCCATTCAACCATTTTTTACTTTTATTTGAGCCGCGATATAGTCGCTTGTCTCGGTTAGAAAAAAAGAGACGAACGATGAAATCATTGCTCAAATTAGACAGAGGGCCTTTACTGTTACACAGGAACTACAAGGACATTTTTGGTGCATCAGACATCAAGGTAACTAGCTGAAAGTCCCGTGCAATGCACGGTTAAGTCTCATCTAAATTTATTTATAAATTCAAAATTATAATTAATGAAAATGCATGGACTGGGTGCATGATCACACATAATTTATACTGGTTTCTATTTCTGAACACGCATAATCTTGATGAATGATCATGTACGATGATGATAGAACTGGTTTTCTATTTATTTTGTCATGTCTTGACGGCCTAATCAATTTGGATGATATTTTTTTGGTTTTACAGTAAAAGGCTGAAAAAATTAAAAAGAGATTTCTGCTAAAGAGACATGAACAAACATGTCCCTACAACTTTTAATATGATATAGAGAATCCAGAACTGCTCCATTCGTAACTCTCACCCAAGTGTCCAAAGTTCTATTCCTGGGCATGCTACCCTCTTCTCCCTTGTGTGATCTCTCTTTTCACATGTGCAATCTCTTATATCCTAGCCCCCTTTGGATAGGGTGCAAAAAAAATAAAAAATTCTTGATATCTACACAAATTCTTTTCCAAGAAAAATGACAATGCTTTACCCTTTGTTATTTGGTACCCCCACGATGTAGTACTTAACAAATCCAAACTGTCTATAAACATTTATAATTTAAAAAAGGGATTGGCTCTCCTCAACTGCAGTTGAGGAGAGCCTCAGCTGGACATGCTCGTTTCGCTCATGTGGGGTTAAAATGATTAAAACGAAGGGGGAGTCTCAGGTTTTCAGGTTTTCCGCAAAAAAAAATTAAGTTCCCCCTTCAGACCCCCAAACGAATCCAGGGATGAAGCTGCCTTGCGATCTCTCTCTCTCTCTCCCTTTCAGACCCCCAAACGCAAAGCTCCCCTACGATCTCTCTCCCCTAATCGCTCCGATCTCTCTCTCTCTGGTGCGCGTACTGCTCTCTCTCTCTCTCTCTCTCTCTCTCTCTCTCCCATCTCGCCCTATCGTTGCTGCGCTGTGTCTCTCCCTCTTTCGCTACTACTCTCCTGATCACGTCGACCGTCTCTCTCTCGCTGCATCGTTGCGTCTCTCCCCCTCTCGTTGCTGCAGCCTTGCCTCACGACCAGTATCATCTCCGATCTCCAACACAGAAAACAGAGTAAGAAATGGGTTTTGGTGCTGATATGTATGGGTTATTCATTGTTTATTTCTTCCTTTCTTTCTTTAATGCTGAAATTTGTTTGGGGGTTTTGTTCTTTACTGTTTGGCCTCGTCTATCTGCAAGAGTGGTGAAATCCTCTTGCATTTTATTTTTTTTTGTTAATCCTCTTTTTATTTAGGTTTCAAGTAGATAAATAGTAATACAGGGAAAATGAGTTCAAGGAACCAAGTTCAGATGATCCAAACAGGGCACAGTGAATACCACCATATATGGGCATCGCACTGGCATCCATCCGCCTTTACTAAATTTGGTTCGAAATATGTAATTGAGTCTTATTTTGATCCTAAAGTTGGCAATACTTGCAAATTCAATGTAGACTGTTGTAGATTTTATTTGAAGGGCCCTCTTTCCTGTTCTAGTTTGGCCTGCCTAAGGGCTCCAATAATGTCCTTTGGGGCTCCTGGTTGGTTACCCATTCCCTTCATCTAGTTGGATTCAGGTTTCTATTACCTTTTCAATTATACTTTCAAGTATTTGTAATGGAGTCTATATTGGCTGGGCCAAAAATTGATGTATTGCCAAAGAAAATTTCATGAATCAGTCTCATTAACGTGATTCTGTTCTCAACTGGAAAAATTGGTAATAGTCTGCATCAAATCAGTCTCATTAATCATTAACGTGATTCTATTCTGTTTCAGCCATGGCACTCCCTGGCTTGTAGCTGTGTAGTAATGTCTTTACTATGAAAATGTATGAACTTGTATCTCCCTCTTTCACTGAATATGTAACTAAAGATATCAATAACATGATAATAGATACAACCACAACCAGAACTTGTATAATCTCAATTGCATTGATAAGAAATATCTCAATTGCATGAGCAAGAATAATTGGGATGCTCAAATGTAGCTATCTGATCTATAGAAGTATTGGCTAGTGTTTCGGATTGTTTTCTCAATATTAGTATTGACAATGAATGTAGATTTTTAATAATAATATAAATAGAGAAGAGTAAAGTAGACTTACAAATTAGAATTATATGAATTTTATTGAGTTTTGTGTGCATTTCATGTTCATATAGGGTACTCCATGTTTTAATGATTTGCGATCCAGGTTGCATATGGATATGGCCTCCTCCTCATCATCAGTTGTACATTATCCGGTTGTGGATGAAGACATGACACCAAGATTGGGCATGCATTTTGATAATTTAGACAAGGCATATAACTTTTACAATGCTTATGGAAAACTCGCTGGATTCAATATAAGAAAAGAATCTAGTAATGGAGGTAAAGATGAGGAGATTGTATGGAAGCGATTTGTCTGTTCAAAGGAGGGTAAAACAGATGAGAAGCACTGAATTGGTAAGGAACTTGTTCAAAGACGTTGAATGGAAACAAGATTCGATTGTAAGGCAAAGTTGCAAGTTAAAATAGATAAGTCAGGTGGTTATGTGGTATCCAAATTTGTTCTCGAACTCTCTCGTGCCCCCGCTACTCCGAGTAAGAGATTTATGCTGAGGTCGTATCGTGAAGTGCCAGAATCAAAGCGACAACTTATAAACACATATGATTCAGCAAACGTGCAAAGGAAACAACAAATGCAAGTTTCACTCAAATATTAATTTTTGAGTGAAAATACATATTAATTTAAGAAGTTGTAATCTATAAACACTTAAGTGTAAATCTAGACATTTCCAAAATCTTCGTCCCGGATTTTGGGCCGTACGAGATGTATTTAAAATCATATAACCATACCCACATGGGCACTTTGGAGCCCATTCTAAGTTTCGTACCGAAGACGATGCTGACGACATTTGTAATGTTATTCCCATTATGGAAAGAAAAAATAAACAGAAAGTCTTTATTGAAAAAGTTAACATCAGATAAAAGAAAATGCCAACTGCAAACTTGAGAGGACTAAGTATCATTGCAGCCATGGATACAGCAGGTGCTAGATTCTGCACAACACTTTCTAGTACAAGGACAAGCAATAACACCATTATAAAGCTTTGATGAGAATGACTACAGAGAATTTGAACTATTTCCTAACAAATTATGAGTAATTTTCACAACACGAAACAATTCCATTAGTGTTTTGGGATCTCCAAATTTATAGAGGCCAACCCATTTCGGCCTTGATTTCAGACTAAAATGGGGTTGGCCATATAGTAAAATGGGTTGTCCATGGGGCCAATAGGGAAAAAAGTGTGTAGATACAGTTAACTTGAAGCTCAAAGGTGCATATAGATGACCAAAGTTATGTGAAAACCACCTCAACCAATCTAGGGTGTGCTATAAAGAGAATAATGAAGTACTAGCTAGGGTCCGACTAACTTTGAGAAGGTTATCTCAGTTGAGAAATACTTGGGAGGGTGTGCTATAAAGAGAACAATGAAAATAGAGAACTCAAACCAGAAACTTCACTCTGTTTCTTTTTTGAAATTCTAGGATTCTGTATTCATCAGCATCATATCCATTCTAGCTTCTGCTGATACATTCCATTTACATACATACAACATGAATACAAATCCAACCAACATTCAAAATTAAATATGCACTTCCATTCTATGTGCAACAATATAATCATTGCACCAAATAAATGGGCTAAATTCCATTTACATTCATACAACAGGAATAGAAATGAACAACAATATCTAGAATTAAATCTCCACTTTCGTTTTGTGTGCAACATCATAAGCACTCAATTACAACCCACCACACAAAATAGGCAGTACTCCGACATCTAATTGGACAACATTCCAACAGACTTATATAGTTTATTAGAACTACATAACTTCAGGATTCCACTTGCAGACTTTGGGACCCCTATTAGAAATACATAGCTTGTATATTGATGCCTATATCATTATACTATTTTCAAAAACTGTATATAATCAAGCCTGTGATATCATTCAAAAACTGTTTATCATTCAAACCAGTGATGAGCTTCAAACTATAGCATTCAAACGTCAATCATAACCCAACAAATAGATTGCCCATAAAACCTTTTTTGTTAAGAAAAAAAGGTAGCAAAGAACAAAACCCCCAAACAAATTTCAGCATTAGAGAAAGAAAGGAAGAAATAAACAAGAATAACCCATACATATCAACACCAAAACCCATTTCTTACTCTGTTTTTTGTGTTGGAGATCGGAGATGATACAGGTCGTGAGGCACGGCTGCAGCGACGAGAGGGGGAGAGATGCAGCGACGCAGCGAGAGGGAGACGCTCGATGCGATCAGGAGAGCAGTAGCGAGAGAGGGAGAGAAGCAGCACAGCAGCGACAGGGAGAGATGGAGAAGACAGGGCGAGATGGGAGAGAGAGAGAGATCGCAGTACGCGCACCAGAGAGAGAGATCGGAGCGATTGGGAGAGAAAGAGATCGTAGGGGAGCTTTGCGTTTGGGGGTCTGAAAGGGAGAGAGATCGGAGCGATTGGGAGAGAGAGAGAGATCGCAACGAAGCTTTGCGTTTGGGGGTCTGAAAGGGAGAGAGATCGGAGCGCGCGCGCGCGCGCGAGAGAGAGAGAGAGAGAGAGAGAGAGAGAGAGAGAGAGAGAGGTCGCAGTGCAGCTTCGTCCCTCGATTCGTTTTGGGTCTGAAAGGGGGAACTTAATTTTTTTGGCAGAAAACCTGAAAACCTGAGACTCCCCCTTCGTTTTAATCGTTTTAACCCCACACGAGCGAAACGAGCGTGTCCAGCTGAGGCTCTCCTCAACTGCAGTTGAGGAGAGCCGGTTCCTTTAAAAAAATACTAGAGTTTTTCTTTAAGCTTTTATCTACCTTTCTTCCTTTGTCCCCCTTTTTGATAAATCATGCTCATGTTAGTAGTGCTATGCGCCAGTGGGCAGTGGCCGTTTTGTAACTTGACAAGAAAACTAAAACCTCTATTCTAAGTGAATGAAAACGGACCTTCCACTCCCCGAAACAACAATACTCTTGATTGGGGCTATTCGATCCATTGGGGCTTTAAAGATCCTTTTTTTTTTTTTTTATGCTTTCAAAATAGATTAAATGGAGCAAATATTCGTTATTTTGGTTATCTTTCTTGATGAATGATGCTTTTGAATGTATTTGCTTAGAAAGGGGGTTTTGTTAGAAGATCAAAATTTACCCAATCCATTTTCATTCCAAACGATGCGTTCGGATGTCCTCATACTTCCAAACATCGTTTTTTTTTTTTTTTTTTGGTTACTATCATAAGTCACGGGATTGGGAGTTTAAAGAGTTTTTGCCTTTCAGGCCATTTTTGTAGCATATGGGCTGGCCGTTGGCCTAAATTACAGTAGAGGTTATAAAAAAAATAAAAAAAAATACAGATATTTTTTTAAATCCACATGAATCCGATTAATCTGAATATCGCGTACCATTGTAGTTGCTTTTCTACATGTTTATATGCTGTATTTGCTTTTTAGTATACAATGCCAAATATGTGAGATGCAGAGTTTACAAAGGGAGAAACCAATGAGTCCTTACAATTAGATGAGGCTTTTTTTTTTTTTTTTTCAAATTTCAAACTTTGGCCACACTCTCATATGCTGTTGTGGCCTCATGATGGATTATTTCTCCCTCAAAATTAAGATCTCTCCCTCCAACTGTTTTTCAACTTTTAAGAAAGAACTAGCATGAAGCCCCCGTGCGATGCACATGTTAACTCTCGTACGACTTGAATAATATATAAAAACTAATATCCCTTTCATATAAATCTGTTTATAATAAAATAAAATTAAAATTAAATCAGCCAAAATAATATATTAAACCTCTTTCTTCCCTAAATCCATTTTGGCATACATGTTTCATTTTAAAAATAAATGATTCGTATGCATTTCTACTCAATTTGATTACTATATAAAAAACTTTGAAAATTACCTTAATTTATAGAATTCGAAGGCATTCTTTTGAATTGGGTCATATCCATATAAATGGCCCAGGAAACACATTTTATTAAAAAGGCATATGTGCTTTTCTAAAAATACATTCAAAGGACACATTTACAAATTGTAAGTGCAGAAAATATAACTCACAAAGTTAAGGGGAGCCTTTCGGGACTTATCCTAATCGACTGTGAAAGCCGATTGCTTTGAGAACCTGAGAGGGAAGAAAGAACAGTCAAAGGACTTTGGCTGTGGGCATCACAGGGCTCTCCGATGCTTCAGTTAGTCTATCTAGGTATAACTAAGGTTGGAGAAGAGAAGAGAGTTCATGCATGTGTATCCCCCTTCTTACGTACCTGCGTGGGAACAACTTTTTCTCTATATATAAGAGATTCTCCAGGTATTTGGTAATGGGCCTGATGATCTGACTGCTAAAGTCTCATCAGCTTACAAAGCAATTAATGATGGTCCATGATAGCCCATATCGCATTAAATGGTAGTCCGATCAGCCCACGTCGCATTAAATTCGAGTGATATTGGACTTGACTTGTTGGCGGTGAAGGTCCCATCGGACCTTTTCTTGGGCCCCGCCTTGATATGGCCATAGCCGCTGGATGCTGTTTTGTCAGAGATCTGGTGAAGATTTGGACGGCTGTGATGAAGTTTCTATCCAAGTGGCGTGTACTCATATCCCACCACGTATCCGAAGAGGAGAGACGACTGTCAGGGCTTGTCTCATCTGGCACCTCGGCACACAGTTGTAGCCGAGGTGCGCGATTACCAATTATATAGCCGAGATCAAGACATCCTCAAGCCAGGGTCGACCACAATGACGATACTCACCTCGGCTAGCGCATTAGTGTTCGAGTCGGGATGCGCTCAACCGAGATTACTGCTTGGTTTAGCATGATCTTAATGTTTTGAAAATCGCCCCACACACAAATGGACCTAAAAAAGCTGATTTGCTCAGCCTAAAGCAAGAATTGAGTTTTCTTCCCTCGACCGCTTTTAAAGAGAGAGAATTTGTCCAGTAATTTTCTAAAAAGAAAATAAAATAAAAAATGGACCCACTGACCAAACTTAAATTATAGGAGGCTTAAATGCGATTGCTTTTCAGACCCATATCCTTTCGCCCTTATTTTGATCAGTGGCGGACAAAGAGAGGCATCGAAGCCCTAGCTTCCCTGGTTCCCTTCTCCCCACAGGAACGGGCCCTCTCCCTTTGCTTTTGATGCCGTGATGATATCCTGGTATTTTTGTTCCTTTTCTGTCCTCTACACGCTTTTTCTCTACCTGTGTTAGGATTTTGTACTCTTTCTTTGTTGCTTTTACAATTAGAGTCACTGTTGTTAGGTTTTGGACTGTTTCATACCTAGAGTCCATGTCTTTGGACAGGATTTAGGACCCATTTTGGGGGAGGAATTATAGGTCTGTCTGGTTGAGGAATTAGTGAGAATGGAATGGAATAGACTCATCCAAGAATGACAGGCCATGTACCAAGTCTTGAAGTGGAATAAAAGAAATTTAGGAAAGTTGTATTCAGATATCAGTCCATCATGCTAAGTATCATGAGATGAAAAAAATTCACATCTGATCCTAATGTAGAGGCATTAGTGAGAATAGGATCAAAGGAAGTCATCTAACCTGCAAGTTGGAAAATCGAGTGGATGATTGGTTTCCATTATGTAATTATATTGTGATAGGGTTTTTTTTTTTTTTTTTTTTCCACCCATGTAGCAAACCTTAAGTACAAAAGGGCATTTTGGGGAATGAAAATGTTCTACGAATGTTATTCTGCCGACGAAATGCCAAATAACAAGATAAAATTATTCGTAGACAATAACGTTTTCTCATCGAGTAGGATAAATTCTGATATTAGAATTTATATAATTCTTCAACAAAACTGACCTAATATAAATTCTTAAAATGAAATTAGTCCTACTTGGAGAGAAAATGGGGCTGTCTATTGATGTGGATTTTACCGTCTTTTGATTTCATGTTTTCTTGACAGAATCTCTTTTGTAGATTTTTTTTTTTCATTTCATCAAATGCCTTTTGAACTTGATTTTTGCCCCATTTGTGGAAGATGTTCATTACATTATGATATTAGTAATGGCTTGCCAAATTCTACCCATAATTTTCAATTTCTTGCGGCATTGGATGATTTCATTCCATTCCATCTTGAATTGAGAAGGATGCAAATCTCGGCATTTTTGGGGCTAATCAGAACAATAATAAAGTTGGTTGAGAGAATCTTTACCATCCAAAGATGAAAGGTTGTCAAAAGGAAAAACAAAGTGAAAATAGCAGAAAACGACAGACTACCCACCCAACATATCTTCTGCTGGGGTGATTTGAATACACATGCAGACCCATCCTTTTGGTGATTCATCTGCTAGAAACCTTTGTGGATGGTTGGTACAGCTCAAGAGCTTTTATACCCAAATGTCATGTACATTAATTATGTGCTTTGGCTGTTGAATACCCACTACTCAGCCAATGGTGCATGTGCATTAATCCTATTTTCCGTAATTATAAATTTATTACCGTCAAGTCCAAGCTTAAGTCCATTCCTACTAATTAACACGTGACCAGAAATGAGTTTTTTGCGATGCTTGGGCATGTGCTACCCTGAGGTCCCAGGTAGACAGCCCATGATGGAGAGACATCCAGGACTAATAATAGGGCCTTGGTTCTGACTTGAGTTAAGATCTTCTTCAAGACGACTAGCTAAGGTTTAACCATATTTCTAAAGATGCAATGATTTTGCTCTTCCAATATATTCCATACAAAAGCAGAAAATACAAAGGTCAGCCAGAGTAAGATTATCTCTATTATTTTGATCACATCTGCTGACAAGGCTATGGAGAACATCCTCAGTAGAATGGCAGTCATAAATTAGGAGCTTAAACTTTGAAAGAATTGATTCCCACATTCTATTACTGAAAGGATAAGAGTGGAAAATGTGGAGGCAGCTCTCGATACCCGTATAGCACAAGGAGCATGATATATCAGTGATCATACCTCTTGAATTCGGGAGATCTCTAGTTCGAGGCCATTGTGAAGTGCCCTCCATGCACATACAGCATGCTTATTAATTCTACCAGGGAACCAAATATAACTTCCCCAAGAAATTGTTGGCAGGTTTTGAAGAGTAGGTGGATCCACATATTTAAGCTTGAAGAGCCAAACTCAGAGGGAGTCCAGACGACGTCATCATTGAAGCTTGGAGATGGCTGTGGCATTTCAGAAATCATCTTGAAAATTTCCTGAAGTTCAGTGGTGGTACTGTTAGGGATAGTCCAGATACTATTGTTGTTGAAATGACTCACCTTCAAGTTCCTACCCAGACCAATATCATAGATCGCCGTCTCCAAAGCAATCAAGAAGGTGCCCACAAGGAAGCAAAGGGTCTTGCCAAAAAAGAGTTTTTGTTCCCATTGCCTATGAGGTGTCACAGATTGTTAAGAACAGGCATCCTATTAGCAAGAATTCCTTTCCAACTAGCAGATGAATTCGCAGCAGGTTTGAGATCCCGAAAGCTGTGTTGCTCCTCGTATATTTGCTGTATACCAAGTCAACCCAAATTTATTTCCTTCTAATTGCAATCCACCAGACCTGCCTTATAATGGCCGAATTAGCTATAGCAGTAGCTGATTTTAATCCCACGCCACACCTGTCCATTGGGTGGCAGATTTTGGCCCAAGGGATAGGATACAACTTTCTACTCTCATCAAAGCAACCCCAAAAGAACCTTCTGATGGGCTAATCCGAGAGGTTCAAGCAAGCTTTGGTAATAAGAAGATTGAAGCCCAATAGATGTGTAAGGAGTTTATTGTCGATCTGATCAGTCATCAGCTCCCACCTACCCATGAAGCTGAGGATTTTGCTTTTCCACCTGGCCAGCTTTTGTCTCAACTTCCCCAAAAGAGGTCGGCAGTCCTCAAGCTTGAGACTTTTAGAAGAAAGAGGAAGGCCAAGATATCAAACAGGGAATTCGTTTTCTTGGGATTTTAGAATACCTGAAATAGTGGCTCTAGAATTGCTGTTGCAGCACGAGAAGAAGATGGACTTTTGTCACTGCTAGTACTTAGATGTGCGTGAAAGCTAAAGTCATCGAGAAGCCTTCTGATTCTACCAGCATTCTGGATTGTTGCTGAAGCAAAGACCATGACATCATTTGCGAAAAGTTGGTGGGAGACTTTGGAGGAGCCTTTGCGAAAAGGAGTTGGAATAGTGCTGTTAGATACACACTCAGTTAGAACAGCAGATAGAAACTCCGTAAATATGCAAAATAGATAGGGGGAGAGAGGTCAACACTGCCTAGGACCTCACTAGCTTCTAAAATACCCACATGAATTTCCATTTACCAACACAGAGAAACTCAATTATTGAGATTTATTCTGCTTGTTGCAATTAATTTATTATCCGAAATCTATTGAAAGTTTGAAACAACAGCACTCAAGGCGATTTTGTCTCCTTTGACGGCAGTCATAGTCATTTTTCCATGGCTTTGTGGCTAGGCTGGATGAATTGGCCATTGAGGACCTAACTCGATGAATAGGCCATCGAGAACCTACCTGGATGAATAGACTGATGATGACTGGCTGGTCATGATTTCTTCAAAGGACTTCAGCACCATCTATGTTACCTCTCATTAGTGATGGAGCTGAGAGAATCAAGCAACTCATATGCGGAACCACGACTGGGGAAAGCTCTCTTTCCCACCATGTGCTAGGCCCACCTCTGTCCACCACTCTGTTACCATTGTTGCTGCCTCTGCAGTGGAGATTCCACAGGATATTTTCATCATTGCTGCTGCTGCCACCCTTCAACGGCTGGCAAAAACAACAGAGGTGGCAGTGGTGATTGTAATGGATAAATAATGGATGGGATGCTCCAAAAGCTTCCAGTTTTGAATATCCCAGCCCTCTTTCTTTGGCCTATAGTCGTGTGATTAAGAAATCAGGAGTCAGGACAGCAATGTTCCATTTAGAAAGCCAAAGGATTTGCTAAATGGGATCTTTTAAGGCTAGGTTCATCTAATCTAGAAGATTTGTGGGGCCCCATCTGATCAACAACATGAATCAATCAATCATGGGTTCTTTTGGTATAGAATGACCAAGGTCTTATGGTATAGAATGAGCAAGGTCTGTATAGTTTATGCATCCCAATATATCAGTACCTTACAATCCCTCTTAATATTCTTAACTATAGCTATTTAATGAACTTAAAGTATTTCTCATACTTCTATCAGAAACAAAAGTATATAAAAACTATGTGCTTTTGACTTTGCCACATTTTTCTGTCTCATGTGCAACTAACAACTTTGAAGAAGAATGTGTTTTCTGCCACTAGACCCCCTCCACCGGAGATACCATCTACTCACTGACTACACAAAGAACTAGAGATTGCTCCTACTGTTGTAAATAAAATAGAAAAATATTTGTTACTTACTGTTGTTAAAATATCTAATATGTTGTTCAGAATGGTAGTGATTTGATCCATGGCGCTGAAGAAAAATGTCATGTCCAATTCTATAACACCACGGGGCCTTACCCTCCAAGAGAGGCCTTGCGAAGGAGGTAACCCATGGGTACATAAGCTGATGGCGTAGCCCGGAGGCCACGATAAAGATCTACACCACCGACGGTGAGATCGAGCCCTAAGACTCAAAATCCTAAGATCACTTAGGGGAAATAACCCAAAGGGGAACTCACAAGAACAATTCTGAATTTTATTAAAAATATAGCATGCATTACAATCAAGCATCCCTCTTTATTTATAATAAAGGAATGGTCTAAATAAAGAAACTGCTATTATTCAGTGATTCTTAAAATCACTCCCTAAAATCTCTAAGTAAATCATTCTTGGTGGGGTCCATTAGGAGCCTACTTCTTCTTGGATTTCACAGCATCAACTCTCCTCCTCTTGGAAAAACTCAACTCTGAGTTGAAAGATTGATAACACGAGAGAATCCGACCACAAGTACAGAAAATGTCCACCTAGGTTGAAAATCAAGTGCACAAATGTCTGCCTCTTCTTTTGATCTGCATGGCATGGCATGGGAGTTTGACGCAATGTGTTCAGCCATCTAAAAGTGGATTGGAAGCATCGTTTCTTCTGATTAGCACGAACGTGCTCTATTTCCATGAGAAACTGCAACTGTAAAATCTGTCATATCTGAGTGCAATATTCAAGCTTCCATTGTCGATCATCTCTGAAGATGAAGTCAATGTGAGGAACTTTAATAACTTGATCTTCTTGTGAAATGACTGGGACAATTGATTTGAGTTTCCGATGATGCAATTAGATTTTCTAGAAGTGATATGACAATGAGATCTACTGGATCTGGATGTTCAATCTTTTTGCTAACTTGGTTAGAGTCTTCAATATTTTCTTGACTTTGTACGTTCTCAACCTGTTGCAGCTCCTGAGTGGCACGACCTTGATTTATATTGCTTGTACCCACAAAATCAGTGTTGCCATGAACTTGTATTTCAATGTCATCTTTGTTGTGTGAAGTCAGCTCTTTTGGTGCAATCATGACTATTTTTTCAAGTTTTTGCTCCTTTTGTGGTGCTTCTATGGAAGGTGTAGACGACGACTGAGATGTTGATGTCATTGGCACGAGTCTACTCCATCTTTCATTCCTGAAAAGGGTATGTGTTTGCCTCTGTATCATGATGCACTTTCCGATAAAAAAGCCATGGACGTCCAAGAAAGATATGAGCAATATTCATATAGATGACATTACACCAAATCTGATCTTCATAGCTGTGAAGCTTGAAAGATACCAAACGTCTGTGAGTCACGGGAATGACATGACCATAAGACCATGTGACTTGGTAGGGCTTAGGAAGCTTATCAGTTGGCAAATGAAGCTTGTCAATAACCTCTTATGTGACAAAATTAATTGGACTACGATTGTCTATAACCACATTAATAGCTTTGTCAACGACTATCACCCACGTGTGGAATTTCTTAGCACGTTTCCATTCTTCTTCCTCTTCTTCATTGGTATTGAGGAGTTTGCGAATGACAAGAGTGGGGTTTTCTTCTCCTGCAAAAAGTCTTTCCACAATATGAGCTCTTTGTCTACATTGTTGCCTGCGAGACTTTCAAAGCATGTGCTCAACACGGATGGCTTTTAAGTATGCATCTTGACTGGTTTTGCAATAATTCATATTTTTCAAGATATCTGGTCTCAAGCCTTGGACATAACAAGCTAAATCATGCATCCCATCTTCCTCCAATGCGCATATCTCATGCAACTCTCGAAAGTGGCGGGTGTATTCATCACTCGTCTAATTTTCTTGCGTCAAGTTGAGAAATTCCTCAAAATAGAGTTCATTTTCAAAATACCAATTGCCATATTTGCGCTCATACTGAATTCTTTGAATTTTAATGGCGCTCCCAAAAATTTTCATATTGACTTGAATCAATGATTCAAATATTTCTGCTTGATAGGCTGGGCTAATGACACTTTGAATGGGTTGGATTTGAATTAGGCCCACGTGACTTGGATTGAAAAATTCTCCACTTTTTTATTTTATTTTATTTATTTATTTATTTATTTATTTTTATCTTCTCAACATCTACTGGGTCGGGTTTAGGTCAGACTTGGACTTGGGCCCAACAGGTGACTGTCACGTGGGAGAGAAGGGTTTTTTTTTTTTTTTTTGCTGTTAGTGGGCTGGGTCAGTTCTGACTCAGACCAGGCCCAGACTGCAGGCAGGCCCAAATCAGTGTACTTCCAGGGGATAGCTGATAGCAGGTGGGAAGAAAAAAAAAGGCGTTCTTCGAATTCCGTGCAGGAAGAAAACCAAAAAAAAAAAAAAAAAGAGGGCTTTGGAGTTTGGCCTCTTACCTGCTCAACTTAGAGAACAAAAGAAACCAAAGAGGGAGAGCTGCACTTGGCGATGGAGAAAGAGCAATTGCTGTATGATCGCTGTTGCTGTATGTTGTTGGTCTGGAGAAGACAATGGTACCAGGTACTCTTCTAACTCAACTCTCTCTCTTCTTCTACTACTTCTTCTTTCTTCTTGTTTTTTATTCTCTCCGTTTCTTTTCGTCTCTGCTTCTCTCTCTATTTTTTTTTTCTCTATCCTGTCTTCTGTTCTTTCTTGTTTTCTGCTGCTTTTTTTTTTCTTCTTTCTTTATTTCTTTCTTATGCTCTAATACCAATTAATGGCATAGCCCGGGGGCCATGATGAAGATCTACACCTCTGACGGTGAGATCGAGCCCTAAGACTCAAAACCCTAAGATCACTTAGGGGAAATACCCAAAAAGGGAGCTCACAAGAACAATTCTGAATTTAATTAAAAATATAGCATGCATTACAATCAAGCATCCCTCTCTATTTATAATAGATGAATGGTCTAAATAAAGAAACTACTATTATTTAGTGATTCCTAAAATCACTCCCTAAAATCTCTCACTAAAATCTCTAAGTAAATCGTTCTTGGTGGGGTCCATTAGGGGCCCACTCCTTGGATCTCACTGCATCATAAGCCCAGGCTTTGGCCTTAGATGTTTCCAATTGTATCCTGGGTGTTCTTTGGCAGGTGATGGGCTCCCATGTATCATGGGGGTTCTTTGGTGGGTGATGGGACATCTGATTTTAACCATATATGCTCCTTTGGCCCAAGCCTTACCTTTCAAAAGACGCATTGTGGAGGAGGTAACTCATGGGTACATATAAGCCTAGGCTTTGGACTTTGATGTTTTCCGATGTGAGACTCATGCAATCCCTTGTCTCCTAGGTATTCTTTGGCGGGTGATGGGCACTGGATTTCGATCGGATCTGTGACCTTGGCCCAGGCCGCCGGATCTTGCAAATTCACAAGTCATATCACATATTTTCTGCAAGTCTACACACTGCTGCAATATGAATTGCGTTGGGAGTTTGAAGCTGCTTCTCACAAGTCACAATGATTCTTCCCAGGTATTCCTTTTGTATTTTTCAGAATATGCTCTCTTTTAAGTTAACAATCAAGCTGATTCACATGTACGTATGCTTTATCAACTCCAGCAGTATTGCGCTGGGAAAGCTTCACCTACTCTGCTCGTGCTTTGACAGAGTCATAACTGATTTTATTTTCTGATATGAGGTTGGATAAGCATCCATTCTTAAGAGAGAAGTCAATATAATGTTCATTGTTGGATATTTCTGTCATTTTATTTTGGTTATTGGAAGGGCTAGCAATGGAGATTACTATGTTTGGTTTAATAGAGGCTCTTTTACTCTGTATTTTACTTGTCAAAGGAAGTTGGGCTCGTTCAATATGCAGAAATGCACCTTTTTGTGCAATATACATTTGTTTTCACGAAAACAAAAGCAAATGATTAATTGGATTTGTCCAGAAAGATAACTAACAAGATGTTAACTCTCTCTATAACATGAACTTGAACCCTCAACATCAAGGTTGCAACAGCGTGATCGCCTTCCACTGCCACACGCCTTTTCAACCTGAGAGACAGCTAACTGGATTTCTTTCTTATCAACTAGAATGCATGCATGTATTTCCCATACTTGTCTGCTTTTGAATCAGAAGAGTAGTATGCCACTGCATTAGTATGGAAACCCGACTAGTAGACTAGGTACTCACTCGAACCACCTTTAGTGGGTCACATACTAGGTGACAGGGTCATAAGAAGCAGATCTAAATTTTAGCTCTGGTGTCAGATTGGGTTTCCTTTGTCATGCTTTGTTTTGATGAAACCAACACTTGTTTGAGTTCATTTAGTCGTCCTCAGTCCTCAAGCCTAGTTGATTCTCCCTCGGCACTATTGCCAGAAAGAAGCCATTTGTTTACACATTTTATAGTAAGAAGAAAATGAATTACCATTTTCTATATATTTAATAATTAAAAACATAGTTATGATCGCTTTTAATCCTGCAAAAAGTAGACCCATCTAGTCTCCTAACTCAACTAGACCAATTGACGGACCTAGTCCTGGTCTTGGTTTGTATTTTCATTTTGGAATTCTCTAGTTCACAGTGAATTTCAACTGATGGCTATAAACATATTTACCAGCCACCTTTTTCCATGATCTTTGGGCTCATTTGGATTCTCATAAGTCAAGTTCATGCAACTCAATTAACAGGTAAGTTAGGCTTACTGCATTTAGATGTTACTGCATTTAGATGACTTTGAGCTGCATGTGAGTTCCAAGTTTTTAAATTTATCGGTGAACTGAATGCAGCACAATCGAGTTCCTAAGGGTTGAAATTTTAAAGCGCACCCCCCACCCCAAAACATGAAGTACTGGGTGAAGTGAATGCTGGCTCCTTAATTGTGAAGTAAAACAAAAGTTTCTTTTGCCTCCATTTTGGACATGAGCTAAATGTAGCCTTAAACTAATTCAATGAAAGATATGCTTGTTTGATCCATGGAACTTGAGTTCTATATTACAAAGCTTGTTGAATTGAGATTTCCATGCACTTGAAGGTGTACAAATGACTAATGACTAGGGTTCTTCTAGATGAGTATGAAAAGGTCCTGCCATAAATATGTTTATCATCTAGTCTTCAATACAAAAGACTTGGTTGGTCTTGCTTTTACATATTGAGCAGCAGTCTATATTATATTTCCATTTATCTTTCCATCCATCCATGTCCGTGGTGGAGTGATGGTTATGAACACCCCTAGAGCATTTGTTCTCCTATCATTTTCTGTATGCTGATGGTGCTGACAAATACAGGCAAGGGATGGAACTGTTCTTGAATGCAATGTATACAAAGTTGTACATGAAATGTTTTTTTTTTTTTTTTTGTTTTTTTGGTAATGAGGGTGTCCTGGCCTTTTGGGCCATACTAATTCTTACGGGCCTAGGGGGAGCCGGGTAAATCCCTTGTAGACCCGGTTAGGTAGCACCTCATTGTATCTCATGGACCTAGTGAACTCTTGTAGAGACACGGTTTACCATCTCCCCTTAGAGATTAGTTCTCGACTGAATAGAATCGAGTGTCCTTCGGGCTTAGAGCCAAAGGCTCCTGTGCTGGGCTGGACGGGAGATGGCCTAAGGTTATCAAAAAAAAAAAAAAAAAAAAAGGAAAAACAAATTTCATTCTCTCCACCTTATTCTAACATATACCATACAGGCATACCTTTTACAAGGACTAGTTAGGCCTGCAGTGTTTAAACACAGCTGACTTTGCTTTTGGATATTTTTTTGGGGTACTTATGCCCATTCAACTCAAAACATTCAGATACCTAAAAACGAAATAATTTGAGAAATGATTTTAGAGCTAGCGTTTTGATTTTTTTAAGGAAAACAGGAGAAAGCATGATATGCTTTTCTCCTTCCAAATGTAATTTCAAATGCAGTAAATAAACATCAAGATAGGGTCTCTCCTTTACCCATCCTTTCAGTGCAAAAGCCCATTAAGATTAGAAACCTACAAACATCTTTTGAAATTCAAGAGGCTAATATTTATTTTTAAATTATATTAATCTTACAAATGTAATTGACCAAAGAAGAACCATAAAATGTAAACAAGATCCCACATGCAAGTCATCTTCCTCTTGATTTGGAAGAGAGATTGGGAAGAAGAAGAGATTGAGAGGTTGGTTCAGCTGAACTGGGAAATGAGGAGGGGAACCGGTTGGGTTGGTTTTAAATGGGATTTTTCCCAGTTTTTGCATGCAAGCCCACATTTAATAGAGAAATCTCAATAAAGGCTTTTAGGTCACTACTGGGCCTAAATGGATCCAAATAACTTGGGTCAAAACATGAAATTGACTCGGTATGAAATGTTCTATGCAATGCACAAAAAAACTCATCAAAATTGAAATCACACGTGCGATCTAAAATCTTCAAAAGATCATAAGTCTACCTGACTAGGTCAAAGCCCCCACTAATCTATCTAAATCCATCACAAAACCGTCCAAAATAAAGATTAGACACCTAATCAAGACTAATTAAATATTGATCGTACTTAGGTAGGGCCGGGGTGTTGCAAATGAGCAATTTTTGGCAAATAAAAAACCAATAAAGATCTCTAAAAAACGAAAGATCAATGGCCAACATGATGGGGAAATCATTTGAGAAGAAAGTTCAAGAACATGAAAGGGGAGTTTAGCTTACCGACATGGGCCGATTGCTCATTTCAAGGAATTTGTGCACTATATATTATTAGTTCAGTTCATAGGTCATAAGTTGTAAAAGAGTATCTACAGTCTATCATACACGATTCAAGTTAAGATCAGCCCTGGCACGGTTCCAAATTGAAGTCATCATTAATATTGCAGCAGCGCCACAATTGTTTGATTCGATTGTGAATAGAGTACAAGAAGGAGACACAGAAAAGGTACAATATAGCATGCATATATCATGAAGGCAGGAATTCTCCTCTTGTGTAATTGGGTTACCAATTCAATAGTTTTTTTTTTTTTTTTAATATATTGATAAAAGAAAAGGGCAAACGCCCCCAAAAAGGATTACAAGCTCATAAAAGAGCCAAAGAGATTAAGAAAGACAAAAAGAAAGCCATCAAAAGCAAGCGCGTGCGCGCGCGCGCGCGCGCACACACACACACATATATATATATATATATATATATAGAGGAGAATATTTATATACATCTATCCCTCACAATAGGGTGAGGGACACTTCCATAATTGAAAATTTTCATGTGCAAAAAGAGAAAAAGTTAAATATGGTCATATGTATAAAAAGAATATTCATGTGCAAAAAGGGAAAGCTCCCTCACCCTATGGTGAGGGATGAATGCACATGAATGTCCCCCATATATATATATATATGTGTGTGTGTGTGTGTGTGTGTGTGATGGCTCCCAGGCTAAGCAAATGGGAGGAACGGATGGACAAAAGGGCTATGATCAGAAGCTTGAAACCCACTAAAGAACTCCTGAATTCGCTCCGAAAAAAAGACCTTCAATATGATTGGAGGTTGACTGATTTCTAAAATTCCATATTGAGGAGATGAGGTGGAAGAATATTGAAGTTGCTGTTTTTCTTCCAATTTCATCTCTACCATGAGAAATAGTCGTCCAAATGGTCCCTACTAAGATGTAGTATGCAGAGAGTAACAGAGTCCACTTGTCCACCGCAAAAGAACAGCTAAAAAACAAGTAATAATCTGTTTATTGGTAATAAAAAAAAGACACCCAATTAAATAGTTTAATATTGGGTATTGTCATAAAGAACTCAATCTCATGTATTTCAATTTTCAAAGCATGAGAAAGATATAACTTGAGGAGAAAGAGCTCTAACTTGTTCCTTCACAAGATTCAAAGCATTAGAACAAACGGTTTGCACCTTGCGTAACTGTGAAGAGAAGGAACATTCATCTTCTGCTCTACAAAGAACTACAAAAATAATAAAAATCACAGCCTAACAGGCTAACAACATTCAAGATATATTCTTATTCTATACTGTCTAGAATCCTCCCCCATTCATCTTTAAAAAAGTTGGGAAAAATCACCTCTAAATAAAGGAAAGAAAATTTGTTACTTGAACTACAGGACCATAGCCGTCACCTTGTGGTCAATCCCCACAAATGACCCACCATTCTTTTCAAAGGACCCAGACTCTGGCATGCCACCTATGCTACACCAAGTTTTTAATATTTAAAGACATAAAAACCAAAGTTCTGATTTAAGTAAACGAACCCTGTAGATTGAGATATGCAAGAGAACAATCATGGGGTCTAATTGAAAAGGAGGAGGGAGAGAAGCTGAGTGGCAAAACCACAATCGAGGTCGAGAGATGGAATCCATAAAATTAAACCGTAGAAACCCTAGATGAAATCTCTGTCTTCAATACCGAAGAAGACGAGGCGAGAAAAAGATGGGCCGGTGCCTAGTGCGTTTGGCAAACTTGCCGTCGATTGACAAATATAGGATGTGTTTGGCATTGTGCCATTCGGATATTCCCATATTCTCATGAGATGAGGTTACGAAAAGCTTTCTAACACATGGTTCCTACTTATCTCTTATCTCTTTCCTTTTAAATAAGTCATTTAAAAAGATTTTAAATCCCCTCACTTATCCTAATGGTAGGCCCCATCTTCACAATCTCAAAGAAGGTGACCCTATTTTGTAATTCTTAAAGATGGGTCACATAGTCACAATCACAAAAGGTGGACCCATATTATAATTCTTATAATAGTGGGACCACATTATAAGGCCCCATATTCTAATTTCTAAAGGTGGGTACATACCACTTGTAATTTCTAAATGTGGGTCATGTATTTACAATTAATCAAAAGATGGCCCCACATTATAAATTCTATAAAGGTGGGCCCACATTGTAAATCCTATGAACTTATCCCCATATTCTCATTTCTAAAGGTGGCCATTACATTGTAATTTCTAAAGATGGGTCATGTGTCCACAATCACAAAAAATGTGTTTTCACTTTGTAATTCTTAAATGTGGGTCACATGATCATGATCACAAAAGGTGGACCCACATTGTAAATCTTATGAGTGCGGGCCCATGTTCTAATTTCTAAAGGTGTGTACGATGTTGTAATTTCTAAAGGTGGATCCCATGTACGACAATAATAGAGTGCTATAAATAATAAAAGGTGGGTCCCACATTATAAATCCTATGATATCTCTTGCTTCCGTTCTTTGGAGTCAAACTTTTATAATGTTACTAAATAAGTTTTGGACAACATATTCTCAACAGAATAATTTAATATAAGGTTTCCAAACAAGATCTGGAGAGTATAGTCTCGGCACAACCCGATCTCAGCACAACCTGATTTGAGTACAAAACTAGGAACAATACGAGAATGAAGCCAAATAGGCCTATATATACGAAGAAAAACCAAACCCATAGTTTGTGGAGTCTGGATCCTCAAAGGATTTCCGCCGCGGTGACCATGAGTGGACCAATCAATGTCCGCCACGTCAGTTGTGGAAACTAATATACAAGAACAAGAAATACTCGACTTTGTGGTATGTACCAGTTTGAATCACTTACAATAGTTAGTATTTTACAGAGTGAGAAAATGTGTAGTGAAAATCCATTCCCTTATAAAAGAAAAGAACTGTCCTCCTCATTTGATTTGTCTACATTGCCCAAGTGGAGACAGTGAAAGTTAATATTTATAATTAATATTTACATAACATACTTTGTGACACATTCTCTATGTCTAGCTCTCTTTAGGAACGTCATCAATCAATAGAACAGCAAAGATTACTCTCGAGCTGTATTAATAAGCCTGTGATATCCTGCGTATCCTGGGCCTAGGCTTAGTCTGTCCCAGGTAGTTCCTTAATTGATCTCTTATTATGGAATTAGAATTACTATTCATTTTGGAATTAGAATGTTACTTATTATGGGATTAAAGTTGCCTCACGTGAAGAGTTTTAGAAAGAAAGAAGTTGTATGGCAACACTAATTAGAAAGAGGAAGATGAAGTAAGAATAGGACTCTATGTTCATATATATATATATATAACCATCGACCCTTATTGTCCAATTACTGTGGGAGAAATTCTGAAAAAGAAAATCTTGTTGCTGCAATTTAGGAGAAGGAGATGAAAGCTGACTGATGTCCTATTCGTCTTCTCACATCACAAGAGCAACGATCACGTATCAGAGGTGAGTAAATTTTCTTGATTAATTAGTTGGTTAAGCAAGATGATTGATACTAAGTTATGGATTGGATATTTTGTGTTAAAGAGAGATGATGCACATCTTATGTATTTAAATATCTGATTTGAGTTAAAGAAATTATGTAAGTGACTGTTAGAATGTTATAGTTGATATGGTGTATGAATTCATGAATATCTCTGGAATAGATGTGAAATTGGTAAAAGCAGAGGCTTGTTGTCAATGGTGAGATTGACAGTAGAGGGTTGTGGGGCCTCCTGACCCACTGTTTGGATGATCTGGACCATAGGAAAGGAGGCAAACCCATGGTCGACCCACAAGGATCTGGACCCATGAAGAGTGGGCCCCATCTGGGCCCTCATCCAATTGGTATGATGAAATAGAGGCGACTGTTGCAGGATTTTATAACTCCTTGTCGTCAAGTCTTTTGGGACCCACCTGGACACTTGATTGGAATTAAGCTTCGGTCATCAAGTATGGAACCCTTGGGCGACCTTAGGAAAGTGGGACATCTGGGTTTTAGACCAGTGGGTCCCGTTGTCCATCAGTTCTAAAGAATTCCAGGCGTTAATATGTTAGGAGTAGGGTTGAAAGTCGATAATGATTGTGGGACCCACTACCTAAGTTAATCAAAGATTAGGACCCCACATCTTAAAGAGGGCTCAGGGACGACCTGGATGTTGGTGGTCCCATGTGGCTTGGGCTCCATCTGCGGTGGTCCCGTTGTCCCGTTGTCCATCAGTTCTAAAGAATCCCTTGTCCAACTAGGGTGTGTTCTCATGCAACGTGGAAAGGTGATTGCGTACGCTTCTAGACAGTTAAAGGTCCACAAACAAAATTATGCTACGTACGACCTTGAGTTGACAATTGTAGTCTTTGCATTGAAAACTTGAAGACACTACCTTTACGGAGAAGAATTTGAAGTCTATACAGACCATAAGAGCCTCAAATATGTATTTTCTCAGAAAGAGCTGAACTTGAAACAACGAAGACGGATGAAATTCTTGAAAGACTATGACTTCTCTATAATTTATCATCCAGGAAAGGCGAATGTTGTAGCCGACGCCTTAAGCAAGAAATCAGCACAAATGGCTTGTCTGACGGTGGAGTGGAGACTACTTGGAGAAATTAAGGACCTAGATGTGAATATATGGCATATTGGTGAAAAAGTACTATTTGGAAGTTTCAAGGTTCAACCTGAATTAATTCAGAAGATAAAAGACCATCAACGGGATGACAATACATTGGCGGACATCTTCGATAAAATGGACAACAAACCAGATTTTTCAGTTGTTGGTGGTGTACTATACTTCCGAGGTAGACTTTGTGTACCAAATATCTGGGAAATCAAAGATGAAATTTTAAAGGAAGCATATCACACAAGCTATACTATTCACCTAGGAAGCACCAAGAAGTATCAGAACTTAAAAGTCAGATTTTGGTGGATCAGCAAGAAAAATGATGTAACTGAGTTTGTCGGACGTTGTTTTACTTGTCAACAAGTGAAGGCTGATCATAGGAATCCGGGGGATTGTTGCAGCCCTTTACCTATACCAAAATGGAAATGGGAGCATATCACTATAGATTTCATTTCAGGGTTTCATAGAACCTCAAGACATAATAAAATAATCTGGGTCATTGTGGATCAATTGACCAAGTCGCCACACTTCATACCGTTGAAAGGAAGAACTACAATGGAACAATTGGCCAAAACATATGTTAGGGAAATTGTATGGTTACATTGTGTTCCAGCATCAATAGTATCAGACAGGGATACCAGATTTGTTTCACAGTTTTGGAAGAGCTTACAGAAGGCTATAGGTACGAAACTGAATTTTAGCACTGCGTATCACCCCCAGATTGATGGTAGATGGAGAGAACCAATCAAACACTAGAAGACATGCTTCGCGCTTGTGTTATAGATTTCAGTGACAGTTGGGATGAGCAGTTACCGCTGGCAGAGTTTGCTCATAACAATAGCTATCATTCGAGTATCGAGATGGCTCCTTTTGAGGCCCTGTATGGCAGGAGTTGCCGCTCTCCGATCTATTGGGAAGAAGTGGTCGATAGGCGGATATTAGGCCCTGAATGGGTGCAATCTTCTACAAAAAATATTAAGAAGATCAGAGACAGATTAAGGACTGCACAGAGTCCCCAGAAGAGTTATGCAGACAAATGCCGCAGAGAATTAGAATTTGCGGTGGGTGACTCAGTATTCCTAAAAGTTTCCCCGACGAAGGGAGTGACGCGATTCTGCAAAAAGGGAAAGCTAATCCTGAGATACATTGGACCATTCAAGATTACAGGGCGTGTGAGCGATGGGAATGCTTACGAATTAGAACTACCATCATAGCTTATCGGAGTCCATAAGGTGTTTCATGTATCAATATTGAACAAGTATCAACTAGACCCGTCTCATGTGTTAGATCTCGAGCCAATGGACTTACAGCCAGATCTATCCTATGAGGAGAAACCTGTTGCAATTTTAGACACAAAGGAAAGGGTGCTCCGAAGGCGAACAGTCCGACTAGTCAAGGTGTTATAGACACATCACGATCCAAAGGAGGCTACATGGGAGATCGAGGACGAAGTCCGAAAGAAGTATCCACATCTTTTCGCCACAGGTATGTTTTAAAATTGGAGGACCAAATTTCCCAAGGAGGGGAGTATGTGATATCCTGTGTATTCGGGGCCCAGGCTTAGTCTGGCCCAGGAGTTCCTTAATTGATCTCTTATTATGGAATTAGAATTACTACTCATTTTGGAATTAGAATGTTACTTATTATGGAATTAAAGTTACCTCACGTGAAGACTTTTAAAAAGGAAGGAGTTGTATGGCAACACTAATTAGAAAGAGGAAGAGGAAGTAGGAAAAGGATTGTATGTTCAAATATATATATATATATATATAGATAACCAACGACCCTTATTGTGTCCAACTACTGTGGGAGAAATTCTGAGAAAGAAAATCTTGTGGCTGCAATTTCGGAGAAAGAGAGGAAAGCTAACTGATGTTCTATTCGCGTCCGCACATCGCAAGAACGACGATCACGTATCAGAGGTGAGTGAATTTTCCTGATTAATTAGTTGGTTAAGCAAGATGATTGATATTAAGTTATGGATTGGATATTTTGTATTAAAGAGATCTGATATTGAGACATGATGTACATCTTATGTATTTAAAGATCTGATTTGAGTTAAAGAATTCATGTAAGTGGCTGTTAGAATGTTATAGTTGATATGGTGTATGAATTCATGAATATCTCTGAAATAGATGTGGAATTCGTGAAAACAGAGGCTTGTCGTCAACGGTGAGATTGACAATAGAGGGTTGTGGGGCCCCCTAGCCCACTGTTTGGATGATCTGGACCATAGGGAAGGAGGCAGACCCATGGTCGACCCACAAGGATCTGGACCCATGAAGAGTGGGCCCCATCTGGGCCCACATCCAATTGGTATGATGAAATAGAGGCGACTGTTGCAGGATTTTATAACTCCTTGTTGTCAAGTCTTCTGGGACCCACCTGGACACTTGATTGGAAATTAGGTCCGGTCATCAAGTATGGAACCCTTAGGAGACCTTAGGAAAGTGGGACATCTGGGTTTTAGACCAGTGGGTCCCACTGTCCATCAGTTCTAAAGAATTCCAGGCGTTAATATGTTAGGAGTAGGGCTGAAAGTCGATAATGATTGTGGGACCCACTACCTAAGTTAATCAAAGATTAGGACTCCACATCTTGAAGAGGGCTTAGGGACGACCTGGATGGTGGTGGTCCCATGTGGCTTGGGCTCCATCTGCCTAGATATCCGAAAGCTTCAATTTTATTAACCATGAGGCTTATTAATGAATTATGTTCGTGTTTGTTGAGACTGTGGGGCCCAATAAAGATGTCTGATGATGAATCCAATCCTATGGGAGGGGAGTGACACCATGGGCGACCATCTAGGTTGGGTCTGATCTTGGATTATCTAAGTGGGACCCATTGGATTTTTATCAAGAAGCTCAGACATGATTGGTAGTCTATTTTGTGTTCTGTGCAATAGAAAGAGTCCTGGAAGGGGTCTATTAAATTTATACAGCCCTGGACTTTGGATAGAAATATTAATTAACTTCATTACGTTGATAAAATTGAAGTTTGTGAAATTATGTTTAACTGTGGATAATCAATTTTGTGTAAGGATGTGATTATAATAGTGTGGGCCACCCCTATACTACTCAATACTAATTATGATAAGAAGTGGGGCAGTAATATGTGAGATGTGAAAGGGTTGGGCCCACGCTGCTTGTATTCGTGTTCAAATATATTATTTATTGTTCATGTTTTGGTTGTTATGTGATATTGTGCATTGAGTCTTAAATGCGGGATGTTGAACTTAGTGTCCGGGCCGTTTTAGTAGCTGGTCCATAGTGGACGTGTCTGATGAGACAGGGTCATGGTGATTGGTATATATGTATAGGATAAGGCCTTTGAGGCATAGTAATGTGCATGGGCACGGATTTGTATGTGGATGTACTTATAATGATTTTGACTCATTGATTCAAATTTGTTGATTATGTGATATTATGATGTATGCTGCTTGTGTAATTAGGAAAATTCATTCACCAGTATTATTGATATTGTGTTGCCCCCTTCAGGTAATCAAATTGCGGGTGAGTCAGAGTGGATTGACGATCAGCACGTAAATTTCGACATGCGTGGCTGAAAAGAGAGAACGAGAGAAACTTAAATAGATAATGGAATCATTAGTACTTGTGTAGGAAAATTATCTAATGTTTTAAGCATATAATGGATTGAGTTATATATAAAGTTTGAATTCTCAGAGATTTAATGATATTTATAATTGAGATTATATTTGAGTTAAATGCCTAATACCTTGTAAATCTTTTTTAATGAATGCATGGTGAATAATGCTGTATAATCACGATCCAGATATCTGACAGGGCCCCGGAATTTGGGTCGTGACAAAGCCTTTAAGTGAAACATGTATTTCCATCGATTGAATTTGTTGATAATGTCTTTGATTTCATTAGTTTGTCCCTAACATTAAAATAAAACAATAAGTCTAATATTATATATATGTATAAGATACGCAGCTACTTATATGAGACATTAGAATAAAATGATAGGTTTAATATTGTATATGTATAAGAAACGTGGGCACTTTTATGAAGGTGAGCTTGATAGTTTTATACCTGCTCTGAAAAGCTGCACCATTTCAACCGTGTGCATGAGAACAATTACTTGATTGCATTTTCAAATAACGTTGCTAAAATGGTTGCTGTAGAGTCATAAAGACTTGTTGCAACTCTAAACCTAAGAATTGAAGATAACAGTTAGCAATAGTATCTTTTTTTTAAATTAACCAATCTAGTAGTTAATGAGAAATAGTTATATATTTATTTTAAAATTTTCATACCATGGTTGTGCAGTGACTTCCTTGTAGGTACATGAACATCAAATTGGAATGTTATAGTTTTTCTATTATTTTCTTCTTACAAGCACTACAACCAATATATCAAAATTTATGTTGCAGATTGTCAATTGAAATTGATGCTCTTATGTGATGTATAACATTGGAATGGAATAATTTATGTAACCGTTGAAAATAAAAGTATAGATGGGGAAATGATGTTCGATTGAAAGGAGTTTAAGTCGGTTGATTAAAGTACGAGTGTTTTTGAATGGAGAATGTCTTGGATGTTTATAGTTGTTGCCGCTGATGTACATGCAATGGGTGTTTGGGCTATGTTTTTTCGTAGTTCAATAAGCTTGGCCTCATGGTTAGAACACCTGGGAAGAAATAAATCACGTAAATAATTATTTATGTTATTATTTTATATCTATCTACTATTATAAAAGAGGAAAAAGTAATCTGTAAAATGATTTATAATTACCAAATGTGTAATGAAGTAGCAGTTGGTATGTCAGGGTTGATGATGATTATTGATGAAGATCTTGTATTTAGGCCGACTAGACCTAAGAAAAGAGAAGCACAACCATGTTAATGTATTTATTTGTGAAAACTACAATAAATACTTTTGTTATTTGTATACAATTATAATATGAATTCTGTGTCTACGTGATATCAATGATTGGTTTTGTATCTAGGGCCGTTGATAGAGCATCGATCTCCGTTGACATAAAGTTGTTTCATATTGACAGATTGATCGTTCTGAAATTAAGAATTATAAAAATAAGGGGTAAATAGTAGAAATTGCTAATTTATAGTACAAAAAGTCATTAAAGAGATATATGACTTCAGTTATTAAAAAGGTAAATGACATACCCTGAATCTGCTAGCACTATTTGTTGAAGTGGAAGGCTCTCTGACTTGATCATCTTTGGGGTAGTACGTCCAGGACCATAACAATTATGTCTTCAATATTATATCATACAGAATAAGCAATTTTCATAATTTTTCTAATGAAAAATAGTATCGTAATAAATACAATCTATACATGTTTATTTGTATTGCATGGATGATGATAGTAGAGAATTATTGTTTAAGTATAAGACTTTTTTACCTATTTTTGCCTCTAAATCATACTTGCTAATATCAGATAATGGAATAAGAGTGTAAATGTTGTTGCTGATATCATTGTCCTCTTTCATGACGTGTTACTATGACAAAATGCTTATTATATTGAATTATTTTAACATATGAAATCATGTAATAAGAGAAGATATATAATTCCTTATTTACCTTAGAGTTGCTAAATATTAAATTCTGATGTGTTTTGGTTGTAGCTTATGATCGATGAGGAATGCTTTTCTCATTCACCTTTATCTTGACAGTCCAATTTGATGTGCATTATGTTATATCTTGGATTTTCTTGTAGTCTTTAGGCATTTTGTTCGACCTATAGAATGAAAAACCGAAGCAAATAAATCATTTTTACCAGTATATGAAAACAAAAGATATATGTATATCAGCAAATAAAGTATATTGATATGAAATGTCGGTAGTCAAATCACCTATAACAACAATAGATGCTAAACAGAATTGGAAAGTGCCAGTATTTCTTGGTATACAATATTTGAAGTGCCTGTATTTTATGATCTCTTATCTATGTCTAGTTTAATAAGAAATTTTATTGTAGCAACTGTTTTGGCTCTGAATAGGGCAACATACAGTTGGCCATGTGAGAAGACAAGTAATGCAATACTAACATGTTCCAACATATATACACATAGTCATGGCAAAACATAAAAAAATTAAGAAATTTATTTTTAAAAATGAATGGATACATGTCATTGTCGGCTGTCTAAAGTGGAATTCTTGGTATGAAAACATGTTTTCCATGATAGTGACCAACAATTATTTTGGCTTTAATAAGATTTTTTGTAAGTGTTCGAAAAACTAACCGTGTTCCATTGCATAACCTTGTGGGTGGATCGGTATTTCACAGAACATTATTGGATAACTGACCTTTACTATCAATTCGCGAGGAGGTTGTTCATTTGGTGTTAGGTTGTTTAGGAATTCTTCTTCTGAAAGTTTATTCGTATCATTTATTAATTGTTGAGTCAAAATTGTGCTATTTGAGAGGGGGAGCAGTAAAATAGTTTATAAGCAAATCAATAGTCTCATCAACAAAATCATTTTTTGGAGTTAGTATTACACAAGCGGCCATAAAATGTGAGTTATTGGCATTTTTCCTAGATCTGGAAATGTAACCTCCATCAAATCGGCCCTTGATGTCATCTTGTCTTTGAAAGGAATAACCATGCCATTTGGAATCCTTATTTTATCATTATTCATAGCATTTTTGTCCCATTTCCGACCCGCAGTAGGAACTCACTAAATGATGGATCAAATCTTGCTCTCATATTTTTAGTTTATTTTAATTTTTGTAATGTGGGCCACAATTTTGATGCCTAACTTTCTTTGATTGCCTCATGTCCTTTTGTTCTTGGGACAACAAGAAGGACTGGCTAAAAGTCTCCTCCAAGTACAATTACTTTACCTTCAAATAGTAGCTATGAATTTGTTATATCTTGTAACATTTGAATGAATGCTTCAATTGTTTCTCTCTTTTGCCATTGATGCCTCATCCCATATAATGAGGTTTTCCATTTGAATTAATTGAGCAGCACATCCTGGTTTACTTACATGACAACTCTTGATCTCTCCAATGTTAGGTGGTATTTTGAAGCGGGAGTGTGTTGTTCTACCAGTTGGCAACGTAGATGCAGCTACTCCAGAAGTTGCAGTTTTAAGAGCGATAAAGCCTTTTGATCTCAATGTACTTCAAAGAATGCGGTACAAGTATGTTTTTCTAGTTCCACCAAGTACATTAATGAAAATACTCTAAAGTTTTGACTGAATATCATTTCCAATATAACATTGTATGCTTGCTTTTGTCCTTCATTCAGTGTATATGCAAGTAAATCTTACCCAAAGACTGAAATATTCAGCTTGCTTTCAACTTCTCTTGAATATGATTTTTTGGTAATCAATTTCAATATCTATGTCAGTAAAAGCATAGTCGGTAATGTTTTTTCCTGTTGACTGTAAAACGGAGTTATGTTAGCCAGTATTGGATGAAAGTCCAAGGTAGTTATAATCTTCAGACATAGCATTTTCAGAGTTTTCCCACGAGATTTTAAGATTGCTTGGGTTGCAGTAGACCATAATGGTAGCAAGCAATCGATGCAAACTTTGTGCATTTGATATTGAGATTCCTCATGCAAGCATTTTAAAAAATTATTATTTGATTTTAGTAATCCTCGTAATAATGTAGCCTCATGAAATGATGATGTTTGAATTCCATTAAATCATTACAAATCTTGAAATGACATTGGTCCTCTGACATGATTCAACAATGGGCGTAGATAGTATCTTCCACCCTCAACTACCATATAGAATATCTAGGGAAATCTTTATAAAGTCATTTTTGTGGCTCTATGTTAATTTTATTCATTTTGAAAAATTGAGTCAACATTGTCCTTGAGGCACAATCAATGAAAATTACATGAAGATTAGCTTGTTTCTTGAATGATATAACTTGTTTGTCCTCTATATGCAACTTTAAACTTTTGATAGATGAGTAAATTTCATTTAGTAAAATCTTGTAGATTCTCCATGCGGCTTTTGGGGGTGGAATCCATCTTGTCATTTGGAATTGTTTTATCATGTCAACATAAGAATTATTTTCATGACCAATAATGTGAAATGTAACACGGTCATGACCCTATAGATATACTTGTAAAGGCATTTGATTGCTTTAATTGTGGAGCAGATTTCTTCGACATTTATATGACAATCAAACTTTGCAAGCAAGTATGGATTATATGGTATGACCCATCGGCTATCTAAATATGCACCCCATACTTTGACTTGTTCATTAGTGTTACGCCGTCTATATATTGGATATGAGGTGTTTACATGAGATGTCGAAGAACGAGAATCTTTAGGATAATGGTTTTTGCAATAAACATGTTTTCTCATGCACATATTTTTTGGATTTAAATTTTCACAAGGTCCATGCATCATGTGTTTCACAATTACTGCATATAAGTGTGAACTATTAGCTTTCTCATGTAATTCAACACAAACGAACCTGCATATGCATCAGGCATGATGATTTTATAGCCTAACTTTAAAATAAGCAAGAAATGAGCATGTGGAAGTCTTCTCTTTTGAGATTCAATAACATGATATAAGCAACAATTGGTCTAAATATTTGTTTCTCCTCCAGTTTTTCTCTAAATCCCTGTGCAATCAAACCGAGCCTATTATGTACTTCTTCATATGATTGTAACTCTTCCTTAATCTCAAACCAAGAAGAATTACATGTCATTGTTAAAAATATATCAAGCTTTCCAAAGCGTTCAACCAGTGTCATTGCGTCTATATAATGATGTCTCATATCTCTTTGCCGCGATAAATGATACTAGTAAGACAATTCTATGTCCAACTTTAGATACATGAGCCTCTCTAACTACGATGCCATAAAAAAGTATCTAATAAAAATTAGCTCTTATTTCATCTCGTCAATAAAAAAGTATCTAATAAAAATTAGCTCTTATATGTCAACAACATATTTTGGAAGGATATCTTCTGTTGATGATATTTTGGAAGGATTAAGAGATGTCTATCCTTAACAATATACTCTTGGAGTTGTTTTTTTCAATCTTTCTATGCCTTTAGGCCATCCAATATCACCATACAGAAATAATAACGAATATTGCAATAGATCATAACATCCAAAATAATATTACACTTTATGACTACGGCTTGAATGACTGTGGACAATAATATTGTATTTAGTAAGCACGCCAGAGTCATTATTCTCAATCCATATTGTTGCTATATGTGATTATGATGGAGTATTATACACTCTTTGATCGAAACCGACATCACACTTGATCACAATGTAAAGGGCTTTCCAAAGTAGGTACATGTCGAAGGCTCTAGAAAAATAAGCAACATGGACTAATTAATAAGATATTGAGAAGCTTTTGAATGATGCTTGAATTAATTTTTGATGATTCATGCATGTGGCTATCCACTTCATGATCCGTATTATAGAAATAGTGTTGTAAATAAGAAAGATGTCCATCTGTGGGACCAATTTATTAATATAGTGGCATACTTGACCTTGTACTTTGAACATATATACACGTTTTTCTCTTTTGCAAAGTTCTCCATCTAATTGTACACCGAACGATGTAAATACGAGAGTGTTATTGTAAGTGTTGGATCTTACACCCCATTGAGCTACCACTTATCCCAAAACCAATTGGTGATGGGAAACGGCACAACAATGATTTTCTAATGAGGGTGAGGGCTCGACCACAATTATGACCGCCCAGGAGCGAGGGTGGATGTTGACCTCAATTAACCCTCCATCAACGAAATACCTGCCGCTGCTCCTCTTGTGCAAGTCGCAAAACGCGTGTTTCATGACTCAAACACCCAACCTACTAGGCTCTGATACACTTGCTTACACCCCATTGAGCTACCACTTACCCTAAAACCAATTGGTTATAACAAATTGACACAATAATGATTTTACGATGAGGGCTCGAGCTCGACCACAATTATGACAGCTCAGGAGCAAGGGTGGACGTTGACCTTAACAGTATGTACGAACATATTTTCTAATTCAATAACATCTTTTGACTTTAACTTGAATAGCGAGTTCTTAAGGAATGTTGTTTGAAACCAATGATATTTGCCTAAAAGAGTAACAGAAGCCTGGAGGCTCACTATAAAATAGCTTTGCAATGCAACGCTCGCTGTTGGAGAAGATGGTAAAATAAATGGTTCTTGAGGTATATTTTGGAGAGGTTCATTGATGCATATGGAGCTAGCTACGAGGGGTTTTAGCTACAATAAGTAGAAGAACAAAAATGAAGTATTGTTTAGGGTGTGTTTGGTTGGACTTATTCAGAAGACTTTTATGCATTTGACTTACAAAAGGCCAAAAAATGATAAGAAGTCAGTTTGGTTATGAGCTTCTTAAACTTGCTTTAATTTAAAAAAGAAAAAGTTAGAAATCACTTTAATGATAAGCAGCCACGGATCAACTTGGCGTTAGTAATGATACTTCTCAATTTTGCGGAAAGCATCCTAACAATTAGACGAAAAAAATTGCAGCAATGGAAAGATGTCTTTTTTTTTTTCTTTTTTCTTTTTTCTTATGAGAGCTTCTATTGGCACCGCATCTTTGTCTCTTCGCACTACACAAAAAAAAAATCTTTTCCTAAACTACCCCTTCCCCCTCTCCCTCCCTCTTTCTTCCTCCCTCCCCCTCTATTTTCTCTTCCACTCCTTCTCTCCCATCCCCTTATTCTCTCTCCTTCCCTACCCACCTCTTCCTCTCTTCCTCCCCCTCCTAATCGCCGGCGGGGAGGCAGATCGGGTGGCAAAATAGAGGGGGAGGGAGGAAGAAAGGGTGATGTAGGCCGATCAAAGGCCAGGGCCCACAGGCCCTAATAGACCCGCTTGATGGGGTCCACATGATCTCTAACTCCGAGATCCCTATCATTAGATCCACAGTGAGCAATGTAAACTAAGATTCCTTCTCAACTTGTACCTGCCCTAAATTAAAAATCTAAATCTAGCCTAACAAATTAGAAAATTATACCAATCATTCCTACTTTCCAAAAATTAAATTAATTACAATCCAATGAAAAGAAAACTTCCTAAATCTAAAAATCCTAAACTAGAAACTAAAATTGCTAAAAAAAAACACACAAGTTAGAACATCAAAAAAAAAAAAAAAAAAAAAAAAAAAAAAAAAAAAAAAAAAAAAAAACCTAAGAAACTAAACTAGAAACAAAAGAAACCTAAGTTAGAAAGTTAGTAATGCCATGAGATGCTGAAAATTCTAAGTCTGAAAAACTAGTATGCAAGGCTGTTTTTATGCATGATTTTTCTTAATCTAATGAAACCTAAAACTAAGTTTTATGGCTGGGTTTTGAACTACAATGATGCATGAATCAACTAAAAAAAATGAAAGTGAAAAAGGAATAAAAATGAATGAAATATGAAATTATGAATGCATATACGTGACCTAAAACCTAAAACTATGCAAACATTCTGCACACGGTAGCCTAACATGCCATGTTTAAGCCACTGGTTCACCAACCTCCTGAAATCTTTTTGATCTGAAATTTTGGGGCATGATAGACCACATGATGAACTTCAATTTCCCCAAACTTCACATAAAAATACCATGATTTGACTAGTCTACCTACTTCGAACTTTTTGCCAAAAACTGTTTCTGCAGTTTTGCTGAAATTATGCAGAAAGTGCTATTTATATGTTGGATCCGAGATTTAGCACTATGTTTGGCAGAATTTTACTATTCAAATATATATATATATATATATATTTGAACTAGATTCCTCAGCCACTTAAACATGTAAGAGATTCCACCATATGCAATGCATGCAAAATGATCACTACTTCCAACCATAAACTATGCACAAAATAAACATAAAATTGAATTGATCATAAAAATTAAGACAATAAACAAAAGTTCAAGAATTTAAATGTGTGGTGAAAACAAGAAAAGTAAATGTGTGGTTTTAACAGAAACTTAAATGTGTGGAAGAAATGTGTGGAAGTGTATTCTCCTCTTTCAAAATTCTTTTCTAAGCGGGGTCATAATTTGAATCATGCTCTTAGGGCCTTTGGGTCGTTAGTCCAAACACCAACAAGAAAAGAAACATAAAACAAGCACCAATCACGCAAGGACAAGAAAGAAAAATTGAAAGAGTAAGAAATAATTTTACTAATATGCAAAGTCTTACATAAGATAAAAAAAAGACAATGACAACTACATACTAGGATGAGAAGCCTCTTCTAGATGGAAAAACCGAAGGGGGGTGTAGTGTGATTTCCGGCCAAATCTCCTTGAGGACTCAAATGGAGAGAAAAAGAGAGGAAAAAGATGGAGTATAGTAGTAATTCTAGAGAGAGCTGGTCTATTTTCCCATGAGAGGAGAGGGATGCTTATGCCTTCAATTTATAGATTTTTGTTTTTTTTCTTTCCTTCTTTGCTCCAAGTTTGTAGCATGCAATCTTCTTTGTATGGCAAGTCTCTTCCTTGGCCAACAAGTCTTCAAAGAAATAGCAATGTGAGTGAGAGATTTTTGGTTCTTTCCATGTGCAAAATCGCAATCCCGAGTAGAAATTATAGCACCAACTTCTGAAGGCCATATCTTCCTTGTTTTAACTCCGATTTACACAATCTTGGATTCTAAAGATATCTACTCAAAAATAGCTTTCCAAAGGTGTATGGATTGCACTAATCCTACGGCTGGATTAAGAGTTATGGTCATTTTAATCTTGCTGCCCTTGAAAAATCCGAGAATACTTGTGCACATATGAAATGTTAGTTGTGCAATGGGGTGTGTGGGACTCATTTGGACGTCCAAAGGAATCTTGTGATCTTTCTTTCCTTGTTTCTTAACTCTCCTTCCATCTTTGGTTTGCTTCCAAGATTCTTTGATTGACTAGTGAATTCTTCTAGCACACTTTCCTTTCTTGAATTTCTTTCTTGATTTTTGAGTTTTCAAACTTAGTAAGAATTAGACCTTACCAAATTTGAAGTTTTCTTTCTTGATCTTAAAATAAAAAATCTAGCTTTCCATTGATGACTTTTCAAACTCTCCAAAAATACCAAGATATGTGGGTCCACCATGAAAGATGTCTTAACCTTGATCTCTCTCAAATTTCACAAATGTGGGTCCCATTCTTGATTTCTCCTACACAAATTAAAACAAATGAATTTAAGAATAATTCTATGTAAGGAATTTAAATGGACGATGCATGGGACCCTACTTGATGCACCAAAAATAACTGACTTTCCAAAAATAAATCTCCAAAAATGGCAGGTTTCATGAATTTATGCAAAAAGTGTGATTTTTGCGAAAATTATGCATGAATGCACTACAATGGACCCTAAATGCATAAAAACATGATTTGACACTAAATAAAACTCTCTAATATCAATAAGCCCTTAAAATGGTCCAAAATGTGTATGAAAATGTGCGTTTTTCAGGACTCATCAATCCCCATCCCAGAAAACAGAAAAAAAAAAAAGATCAGAGAGTTGAAGGTAGAAGCGCAGAAGAAAGAAATAAAGAAAGAGGACGAAAGAAGAAAGAAGCAGCAGAGTAGACAACGATCGAGAACCGCATATCGTTCTCCGTCGATCGCTAGACCTCCAGCAGTGGTAGTCTCCAGCGAGCAATCATCTTACACTAGCCATCGCCACCAGCCTCCAGCTACCATTGTCCAGTAATGCGCCTCTGCCCCAACGCCTCCAGCGGCGTCACCATCAGCACCCATCGTCGATCGTCGCCAGCTTCTCCATCGCTCAAACCAGGTTTTTCTCTTTCGTTTCCCTCTTTGGCGTGAAACAGATACTGCATTCTTTTATTTTTCTCTGCACAGACTCCTAGATAAGTCAAAAATAAGAGATTTCTCCACGTGTTGTATCCAACATCTTCTGAGCCTGCGTTTGGGGCCAACTTGAACCCAAGCCCAAACCTGCAGAAACAGTAAAAAAAAAAAAAAAAAAATTAGTTGAAATTTCATGGCTACCCGGGACGTTAATACCATGGTTATCTCATCAATTACCAGCGGGATGAGCAATTGGCTAAATTGGGAAGTGACATGGACGTTGTGGTTAAGCGACTAGAATTTGTTGAAGCTGCTGTTACTGAACTTCATGGAACTCGGGCTATAGGAAGAATAGAATCTGCTATGACAAAGCTGGATCCACAAATATATGGCACTAGAACTCAAATCAAACAAGTAACCCCCGCTCCCCTGGCATCCGGATCAAGGGCCCCGGTAGATCTAGTTACACATGGTCCTCAGTATCAGCATCGTGAGACCATGTTTGACATGGTACAACGCCATTTACTTAAACGTGGTGATGACGAGCCACGCGATGCACCACATACAGATGACATCAGTAGAAAGGTGCGACTAGAGATCAGTGATTTTTCTGGGGATTTCCATCCCAAGGCCTTTGTCGACTGGCTCAATTGACTTGACGACTATTTTGCATGGTACAATATGAATGATGCATGCCCAGCAGATAGCCTTCACAAAAGTTAAGCTCAAAAGGTCTTGCATGCATTTGGTGGCAAAGTATTGAAAACAGTGAACTTGCCTTTAGGCATCCCATCATGTAGTGGGAAGAAATGAAGTAGCGACTCAAGCAAAATTTTCTTCCTTCTGACTATATTGATTCCCTGCATAAATGATACCTTAGTCTGCAACAAGGTGCCTCTTCTCTAGATGAGTATACCAATTTGTTTTGAGAATATATAGTGCACTGTAATCTGCGGGCTAATGATGGACTCATCGTTAACAAATACATAGAAGGTTTACGTCCTGATATTCGGCAACAGATTTCTATGTTTGATTTCAATGATATCAATGAAGCCTATTGTAAAGCCCGCAAAGCACAGCATGAAATTCAGTTGTGGAGGCGAGAAAGGTGACAAGCCAGGGATTTTTTCAATTGAGGGGTACAATATACAACCCCTAATAACTCCCAGCAGTCGACTAATCAACCGAGACCACTACCGGCACAGCAACAACAACCACAAGGGGTCCCACAAAGGTCACTTCCTCCCCAAAATCAGCGGCAACAGGCACCGCAAAATGATCCTCATTCGCGAAGACGTGTTGACAAAAGAGAAGTGATCTGTCATACCTGCCAACAGAAATGGCATTATGCTAGAGAATGTCCTCATAGGAATCTTTATGCAGACGATGAACCTGAAGATAGAGAAGAGTATCATGAGCACATTGATACGGAAAAACCTGCAGACACTCAAAACATTTTCAATGAAGTACTTCCTGCTAATGGTGTCCCACTTGTATATCTTGAGTGTCATCTTCTGATCATAGAAGATCAACTAGCTGAGCAAGATTCTAATTATGCACCTATCTTTCGCTTTAGAGTACTCTACATGGGCAAGACTTGCAATATGATTGTTGATGGAGGCAGTGCTATGAACGTTATTGCTAAAGACGCCGTGGAAAAGCTAAAGCTGCCTACAACAAAGCATCCAAGGCCATATAAAATAGCATGGGTAAATGATTCAACTATTTCGGTGGACAAGTAGTGCATCGTTCCTTTCACAATGGGTTCTTATGAAGATACAATCAAATGTGATATTATGCCAATAAAAGTCGTCCTTGGCTAAAGAAGTTGTAGGTTGTCACAGCTAATGACACCAATACCCATACTTTCAGGTGGAAATGCCAAAATACCCGGATATGGCCACTGCATACCCCGCATCCTGCTAAGGCCCCAAAAGAAACAACCACTCCTCGGATATTAACTATGGTCAAATTTGAACATGAGAGCAGAGATCAGGGTATGGTGTATGCCTTGGTCATCCGACAAGTTGCAGATGACTCAGAGCACGAGTCTATTTTGGAAGAAGTCAAGCCACTCCTGCAACACTTCTCCGATCTTATTCTGGATGAGCTGCCAAATACTCTTCCACCTATGAGGGATATACAACATGCCATTGATCTAGTCCAATGCTCTTCCCTACCGAACCTACTTGCATATCGATGAGCCCAACAGAACACGTTGAACTAAAGAGGCAGGTGGATGATCTGTTACAAAAGGGATACATTCGAGAAAGCCTCAGTCCCTGTGGTGTGCCTGCCCTTCTTACTCCTAAGAAGGATGGAAGTTGACGTATGTATATAGACAGTCGAGCTATCAACAAGATCACGATAAAATACAGATTTCCTATTCCCAGATTAGATGATATGCTTGACATGATGAAAGGTTCAGCCATTTTCTCCAAGATTGATCTGTGAAGTGGTTACCAGTAGATTCGCATCAGAACGAGTGATGAGTGGAAGACAACATTCAAGACCAGAAATGGTCCTTATGAATGGATGGTCATGCCATTTGGGTTAACAAATGCTCCCAGTACCTTCATGCAGGTTATGACCCACCTGCTGCAAACTTATATCAGGAAAAACGTCGTTGTTTGTTTCGATAACATCCTTATTTACAGCAAACTAGGGAGGAGCATCTCACTCATCTCCACACTATTTACCATCTCCTTCGTCAAGAAAGCTTCTACCTCAATCTCAAGAAGTGCACATTCATGAGCAATTCAGCTATATTCTTGGGATTCATCATATCGACGGAAGGCATCAAAATGGATCCAGAGAAAGTCAAAGCAATTCTGGATTGGCCACTCCCCACCACCGTAATTGAAGTCAAGAGTTTTCAGGGACTTGCTACCTTCTATAGGAGATTCATTAGGAATTTCAACAGTAACACTGCTCCAATTACAGAATGCTTAAAGAAGGGTGAGTTCAAATGGAGCAATGCTGCAACTCGAGCTTTTGAGCAGATTAAATACAAAATCACAAAGGCTCTTGTCCTCCGCCTTCCAGATTTTGACAAGGTATTCGAAGAACATGAGACATTGTTGATGTGCTTGAAGATCTCACACTCTGCAAGGGACATGACCATGACAGTCCGTCGGAAGAACATGAGATTTAGCTACCTCCTTCGCTAGCCCTTGCGAATACCATTGTTGATGTGCTTAATGAACGGCTTGTCTCAAATAGACAAGGAGGATTTTAGAAGTCTCTTGTTGGCTGGAAGACTCATCCAATCTCTGATGCCATGTGAATTACAGCTACAGATTTTCAGCATCTTAATCTAAATCTTTACGAGAGATATCAGGCCATTTACTCGTCAGAGTCGAGTTTTTCTAAGACGGGAAGAGTTGATACAGGCTGATCAAAGGCCAGGGCCCGCAAGCCCTGACGGACCAGCTTGATGGGGTCCACATGATCCCTAACATTAGTTTAGATATTTTCTAAATTAGTAAAGTTGCTTAGTATAACTACTTCCTAAATTCTAGTTTGATTAAGATTAGTTGTTTATTGTTTTAAAAAGTCTTGGTTCGTAAGAAATAGTATTCTTACTCTATATATAGAGGAATTCTCTATTGTTATAGCTATGCTATATTGATAATAAAAAGTTCAGAGAAGTTCTCGCGAGTTCCCCTTTGGGTTATTTCTCCTAAGTGATCTTAGGGTTTTGAGTCTTAGGGCTTGATCTCACCGTCGGAGGTGTAGATTTTCATCGTGGCCTCTAGGCTACGACATCAAAGAGGGAGGGAGAAGGAGAGGGAGAGGGAGATGGGGGAGGGAGGCTCGCTGGGGCTTCTGCCGCTAGCTATTGGCCGTTCTCCCTCCCTACCGGAGATGGGGGGGAAGGGTAGTTTAGGAAAATAATTTATTTTGTGTGCGGTACAAAGAGACAAAAATGCGATGTCAATAAAAGCTTTCTTTTCTTATACTTGTCTGTTTCTTTCTTTTCTTTCTCTTAGGTGTGAGGGATTAATGGCTACAAGATATCTCCTCTTCCCTCAAAACTAGCAAAGCTTTATCTATCTATTAACTTCGGCCAAATGATTACTTATGCATCCTTGGACGGATGGATCGACTAGCGTTGCTAGAGTCTGAAAGTTTAGGGTTCGCGATCTCTAGATTGGTACACTCAATAAATTAACCCAATAGTGTGCAAAAATAAATAATAATGCAGCGGAAATAAAATCACATGCACCCACCACAAGGACACCAGATTTAGCATGGAAAACCCTAACTGGGTGAAAAACCACAGATCCAAACTAGATCAATAATTAAGCACTATGAATCTCGCAATTACAAGGAACTCAGATTTCCTAAGGATTGAAGTTACCTTGTGTCGCTTCACGCTTCAACGACTTTACACCACTGACTGCAATAGACTCAATCCTGCGCTTGACTCCTCAAATCTTCTACACAAGAAGATGTTCTTCTACAAAGGATGTAGAAGAGACTGACTTTAGAGAACTTGATAGCACAACTTTTAATAAATCTCTAGAGAATGATTCTCTCAATTAATCTCTAACTCAGAACTTTAAGAGATGAGGTGTATCTTTAGAATAGCCTTTAGGTCGAGCTTAAGGTTGCCTAACTTGATTAGGATTAAAACAAGCAGTTTGGGCACAATTAGAAAGAAGTTTCTAATTTAACTTGGACTCTTCCTCCTTGTCCGCTTGAGCAGACCCTCCATCTGCTTGAGTGGGTGAAGTTCAAAGGCTTTGTCAGTACGTCTGGCCATTCTGACTCCATCTGCTCGAGCGAAGACATGGGCGCTCGAGCGGACCCCATTCTAGATGTTCTAAAAATTCAGTACATTTTTCTTCCAGCTTTCTTTTTCTAATTCTTTCAGACTTTCTTCTTAGAGTCCTCTTAGTTTTCTATCTTCAGAGTCCTTTTCTAAATAAAGAATACAACTCAATGGACCCCTAGAGTTTTGTCCAACCCATAATAAAATCGCCGATCTATGGATCAAAAAAATTCCTCTATTCACATTCTAAAGTGTAACCCCATTAATATTCCATCCTTTCATCTATAGATTCCACCAAGGGGAGATGGGTTCTTCTATGAGCAAGGCAATCCACTTGGATGGATGGAATGACTAAGCAATCGGTCGGATCTGATACACGAGATGCACTTCCAAAGAATCATAGCCATCCACTTGCATAATCCCCTCCAAGCCTACCTCTCCCCATACTCAATGATCTCACCAGCATCATAATTGATTTCACCAGTGGAAATAGCATTGTTACCAAGCAACTAGTTAAGTTAGAGGTGCATAGGGAATCAAATAGTACTGTTGTTGTGGTTGAGCACACTCACTCCTATAGCTCCACCTAATAATCGATCCGTGGGTGGGCATGTTATTTCTTTCTCTCCTAGCCACTGGGCCACTTAGCAAAAAAAAAAAAAGTTAGAGGTCCATAGGGTCATGGCAGTAAGGAACACGAAAGTTGCCCTTGAGTTTATTCAAAAGCAGTCAAATGAATGTCTGGACTAAGGAGTAATGCACTTTAGTTACTGTTAGGTTATGGACATTGATCTTCTCACTGTAGTGAAATTTGCCAAATCATGGAATGCATATAATAGGCAGTTTGTGCATGGTCAACAATTGATATATTGATTAACAATGCAAGTTGTTGGAGATTTGCTTCTCCTTTTTCATACGGTACTTCATGTTATGATGTTCTTTGTGTGTTTTTTAGAGTCTCATTTCATTTTTGTAATGATTGTACTTTCATCCACTAAAAGTCTTGAGGATTTTACTGGAAAAATCCCAGAATATAACCATTTATCCGGAAAGGTCCTGGCCAAATTTGAGTGACTAACGTGGTCCGTTAGTGCCACTTTTGTTTTTTTTTTCTTTAATCTGGGGTAAGTGATGCTAGCATCACTGCGTCTCTGACGCAAGTGACGCTAGCGTCTTTATTCGCTAGCCTATAAATCCGCAAACCCTTCTCATTTTGACCATTTTCAAGATTGTAACTTCTCCTTCTTCTCCAGAGTGAAGACACCGCTCCATCTACCTTCTTCCTTCTCTATAAACCATCAACCTTTATCCGATATTGCACATAAACGTGAACGTATGTGACACTAGCTACGTTTTTGCAAAAAAAATTCGGACATTATGGTTGGTTTGAAATACTTGATGCATCGTGATAGGTATGAAATGTGTATTCTGTATTTTCGCAGCATCATATATGTTTGGAGTGTGAGTTCTTCATTTTGTTTCATTTTATAACCTATTATGTTCATATTATTCTCTCATTTTGTCATTTTCACATTGTTTGCACTCACGCACGCTACTTGTTCGATGAAATGTGACATTGGAGGTCCTCCCTCATTATCATGGCAAAAGACTTACTATCTTCTACCATTTCTTGGTTCACAATTCACATCACTTGAAAATCTATACCATACTCATGAATTGGATGAAAATGTCATATCGTATCTTAACATTGTTAGAAAAAAAACAATTTCATCTGGTTTCACTTATACAAGAACACAAGGAAATAAACTGTAGCATTCCTATTTTTATGAGATTAGCTCTGTGATGAGACCCTTCTAAGCTCTAGGTTTGATCCACGCAATCCATCATAGAATACCAGTACCTGTCACATTTCCTATTGCTTGTTTCACATTTCCTCCCTACTCACATTTATTAACTGTATCAATAATGCAAATATTACAAAAAGTAAGCATACCAATCCTCATACATGAGGGCATTTACAAGTAATCTCATCAATAAATATAAGCAGATATATATAAAACCCTTTTCTTTAAAAACTAGTATGCAATGTTGAAACTCAAAATAATTAAAAATAATGCTACAAGTATATACTCAATGCACTTATCAACATCATCAAAGCTTTGTCCCAAAAATAATGCTATAGTTACTACTATAGGCAATAAAGCAAACTACTATATTACCCATAAGAATGAAAAATGATATATAAAAGAAAAAACCAAAACAAAACATAGTGAGTAGAACAATGATCTCAACCAATTTCAATTAACTGTAATAGTCAATGTCACCTCAGCCAAATTTGGACCATGAGGAATGTTCCCTTCAAAGGCATGAAGCATTGCAAATGCAGATATTGCTAGGCCAATATTCTTATTTCTTTCAAAGCGATTGATTGAGAGAAAGTTCAACCTAAATAGTAGAAAATTTTAAAACTTTGGACCCTAATAAAAAGGAGAAAACCAAATGCATTACTTTCAAATTTGTTTTGATAATAAAACACCAATGATCAGCCACAAATGATGCCAATGGAATAAAAGAATGCCATTTACTTGTAAGCAAAAGGTCCTTCAAACTATTCCGAGTAAAGAACAGCTGGTCGTACTCCTCGTGCATTGTTTTTCTTTGAATGTCGCAGCAAAAGTGGTGGCAGTAAATCTACTGTTAACAAGAACCAAATCTGCCACACCTGCCAATTCAATAGTCATCCAATAAAAATTTCCAATAAGTGTATTATTGAATAATAAATAACAGAGCATTAAAGACAAAGACATTCCCTATAAAGAGAAAAATACAAGTAGAGAACAACAATCATATAAAAAGAATTAGGATGAACCCAGACCAGTATTTATTTCCTCAATAAAATCAATTAGTGTGTTGTAAATCCTTCATAGTGTAGTGGTGTGTTGTGCCAGTAACAAGTCTGGAAAATGGCAATAGAACAATATCTGCCGAGACAAAAGCTGTATAAGAATTATAAGCAACACGAAAGGCCCCTTACATCTTGAGCACAAGGACTATTGTTCTTGTTTCATTGGTTTCACTTATTGGTTCACAATTCACATCACTTGAAAATCTATACCATACTCATGAATTGGATGAAAATGTCATATCTTATCTTAACGTTGCTAGAAAAAAAAAACTGTATGCCATGGAAATAGAAATATATTTCCAAGTGTGTTGGTGAACTCATACTTGTACATGCTTCATATTACAATGTGTGAAACTGAACAAATGGTGAAAGAGATCGAGGGTGACGACGAGGGAAAATTATTGTACGATCAAGACTCACATGTTTGAAAATCCATATTAAAAGGAGTGGAACCAGGAACTTATAGATGCATCAATACCAACCCAGACAAAAAGATATGGGTGTTGACGGAAAAGCCGAGAAAGCATGTTAAGGATGCAGGTCTATCACATCTGTCAGAGATAGACTATATGAGGATAAATCGTGCTCTAATATCCGGGCTGGTAGAAAGGTGGAGGCCTGAGACTAATACATTTCACCTACCCATGGGTGAAGCAACGATCACTTTGGAAGACATTGCATACATTTATGACCTCCCTATTGATGGTGAACCAGTTACGGGAAGAGCCTTCAATAATGCCTTCGTCCTGGAAGTCTATAAAGAATTGCTCAGTCTTGCCCCACGCCCGGGAAAAGACACCATTGGCCTTACTGTAAAGTTCAAATGGTTGGAGGATAATTTCAAGCCCTCCAAGAAGAGGAATGAAGTATGCAAGACAAGAGCATACCTTTTTATTCCTGGTGTCTGGACATATATTTGCAAATTCTTCTGGTGCAAGGGGGCCAGCTTGGCAGCTAGAACTCTGTAGGGAGTTTAAGCCATATGCTTGGGGTCTAGCATGCCTTGCAAGCTTGTACAGAATGCTTGCAAGGGCTACTAGATTGTTAAGAGATGAACATGATAGTGAAGAGGAAGGAGAGGTTGAGGAAAAAAAAGAAAGTGGAAAGATTACATTACTCAAGACTCTTACAGGCCCTCTTCAGCTGTTATAGGTTATTATATTTTAACCAGTCAACACAATTTCTTGGTTATTAGTAAGCACAACTCTACATTATGCGTTAACTGTTTGTGGGCCTACTCTAGGATGGAAATTAGGAGGTGCCCTAAGCCCGATCCTAGTTGGCAGAAGGATCTTCAGTTCCCATTGTTTAAGACTTGGGAGAAAAGACTCGAAGATTCAAAAAAGTTAACAAACATGAAAGAAATCCGCGCCCACGTCAACAACCTGCAAGATGATGGGGTACTCATTTACTTCAAAGTTATTTAACAATTTTTTCAACGCATTCAGTTTAATTATGGAGTTGGTTATTGGTCTTGTTTTCTTTGTAGTTCTTATGGCAACCATACAAGAAGATGCCGAAGAAACTCAAAGACCTAGTGCCAAAAGGAGACAAGCAATTGTTCACATCTACCACTGTCCTTATCCATTATTGGGTCTTCGAGAGGCACAATGCAAACCGCAAAGCGAAGCAATTTGGCATTGTACAATCAGTCCCCCCACCCTTCTCCTTGCCATTCAAGAGGAATGAGCGCATAGAACGATGTGTTATTGACTACAGTCAAAACCATCTAGATGTGTTCAAGATGTGCGAGTCAAGGAGGAATTCTGTTTTAACTGGACAAAAGGACTCTTTCGCCAAACACAGTGACTCATATCTTCTTTGGTATGGCTTGAACACTATTAGGGAGATTGTTTGTGGTGCGGATGGTAAAGGACGGCGGTCACCTGTTAGATCCCAACCAGCAACTAAGGTGAAATTCCAACCAGAAACACCATTGGAGGGGGTAGCAGATGAGAAAGATAAAGGCAGCTCAGGTACACACCAATCAAAGGACGTCGTTACTGCTAAGCATGTGAGCATCATTCTATTGAGTTTGTACTTAGTTGAAATGAATATAAAAAACTGTTATGTTTAAGAAATTCGTTATTGTTTATCTCAGGTTGTTGATTTCTTGGATCACATGGAGCGATCATCCTTTCGTGCGGATCGCAAGAAGATTAAATTGGAAGATTTCACAATTAGGTTGCGGAGGAAGATAAAAAAAATTTAAAGATGCTTTTGCGAATGCGTCCGAAGGATTGAGTGCAGAATCTTGTTCTACCTCCAAGTCTAACGAGGTAGAGAAAGAGGTAATTATGAATTGACGAATTGATTCCATCTATTTATAAATGGGGTTAGAAGCAGACATCCTAACAATTTTTTGTCTCTTTATAAACTTCTGTGGTGCTTGCAGCAATCATCTACATTGTTTAGGAAAAGGGCAATCCCAAAGGAGAGAGATCGGACCAAGTTATTGCCGGCTGCAAGGAAACTTTAATATTCGGAGGAGCAAACTCCATTGAAGGAGCCAATACATGTGGATTCGCCCACAATGTCACCTCGGGTAGCAACTACTTTCGCATCCCCAGTCGTGCCACAAATAGATGATGTCTTCACGACTCCTTCAAATGTACCTCCCGAGCTTCAAATAGTTCTACAAACACCCAAATCAGACATCAACACATTGATTTGGCGGATAAAAAGGTTGCATCATGAGAGGAAGATCTCACGTTATTTTGAGGATTATGACCACGAATTGGTGCGGTCGGCTTACGCTCTTATGGAGTGAGTTGACTCTACTAGAAGGCTTCCTTGGATTCTACAAAGAAAAGTAACCCTCGTTTAGCTAACAAGGATTTAGTCGCTACTTGCCATTTGCCACCATTTATAACCGTATTCATAATATTTTGTTACTATAATCTCTGTAGGAGGGATGAGCTTAACATATATTGCACGATGGTTTCAGTTGGTGCGTTGAATAAGGCCCTCGATGCCGGCACTTGGTTTGGCACAAATATAATGTATTGGTGGTTTGAGGTATTGAAGGATCGGTACCCTGACGTGTATTTCTACGATCCCAATATTTGTGTAAGTTAGGCTTGTCAGAATCTTAAATCCATATTGCATGATTGCATGTGTACATTTGTACTGTATAACTCATACATGTTCTTATTGTAACAGAGTTGGTGGCGATCTAACAACACAAAGGCATTGCAAGATAATTGTTGGGACGGGGATGGGGCGAAGGTTTGAGAAGCAAGGGAAAAGCGGTTGTTCGTATTCGTATTATGGCATGAACATCACTTCAGTTTGCTTATAGGATATAATGAAGAAAGAAGATGAGAGTTTTACAATAATTTGAAGTCTGACAGGACTACTGTTAATGTCGCTAAAAAATTTGTAAGCACGGTCTGCCCTTAATCTTTTATGTAGTTTTGTCAGCTATATTCTAATCCTGTTTCATCTTTTATAAACAGATTGACTTCATCGGCAATCAATACTCAAACTATAGATGGTACGACACTGGCGTGTGGTCACTACTTGTAAAGACAAAGATACCATATCAAGATAATGGAAATGATTGTGGGGTCTTCGTGCTTACATATGCAGATTATCTTGCTACTTGTATTCGAATTGACTTCACAGCTGCTGACATACTATATTATCGAAACAAGATCGTCGTAGACATATATGGTCGAAGTTGGGAGCTGAACAGCGAACGTCTACCAATTGATCCGTTGACTCAATGACTATGCTGACACTTTTTTTTTAGTTTTTTCCGGGATGTATTTGTTAATTCTGTACAGCGGAATTGTAGTTGTTTCCATATTGTGTAGGCAAGGAATGCCTTCTTTTGCAGATGGAAATTAGTTTTATGTAAATATCTATGAGCTGTTTCCATCTATTAACTTTTGCTCACAATTACAACTGTCGTTTTTGTTGGAATGTGAATGAAATTTAATAGCAGATATTTCTCTCAGTGTATCTAGCATGAATGTAGTAATTTTTTTTTTTTTTTTTTTTTGCCTGAATGAAAGAAAGTGTCATCGATTTATCACTGATGCAGGTGACGATAGCAACACTCAGCTTCAATTCTAGCTTCAGATCAGGCATGATTTAAGTGACGCTAGCGTCAACATTAATGTATGAGTTTTACAACTTTGGTCTGCGCACAGTGACGATAGCGTCACTTAATGTGTATTATTTCACTGATTTTAGTGACGCTAACGTCACTAATATAGTATGAATTTTACAACTTCAGTCTGAGCACGATGACGATAGCGTCACTGATATCAAGCAAATCATTAAACATAATATAATTTGCTTCAGTTTTAAACTGTTTCTCTTGTTATTTGGAGGTCTAAATCATAGTGAAAAGTATAATTTTCACCCTAATGTTCATATTTGCCTGAATAAATCACTGTGAGCATTGCCATTGCAAGTGAACATCATAACTGCACACTGATTTTCCAAAGGGGACACTCTTACATTCATATTTTGCAAAAGTATGCTGGAATGCCTATATTTCAATAGTAACGTCTATATTTCTATACTAACAAATTTTTCTTATAGTAAGTTATGTAGAAAAGTATGATCCATACTCAATCTCTAACAAAAGTAGGAGTATTGTGTTGACATCAGTCATCACAAAATACAAAATATGTAAATATTAGTTTCTTTCAATAAGTTATGTACAGGAGTATTCTCCATATTCATGAATACAATCTCTTACAAAAAAGGGAGTATTGTGTTGGCATCAGTCCTCACAAAATATTCTAGATATCAATTTTGAGCTGGGGGATTTCGACAACTTTGGCGATTGTGGCCTCTCTCGTTGCAATTGGAGCAAGTGAATGCCCTGCATAACCTGTGACGATTCTTGGTTCATATTTGATTCTTCTTTGGTCTACCGGGCTGTTTAGAGGTAAGAGGAGGTAGAACTCTTTCATTTGAACTGTGCTCCCATTGTTTGCTATCACGAGTAGCATGAATCACCTCATTGTACGTGGCCTGTAGTTTACTTGTTAGATACCAATTGTCGCAAAAATCATATGGATTATAACTCCTCACTCTCATTGAAGCAATTTCATGTGAACACGGTATTCCAAGTACTTCCCATTTGCGGCACGTGCAAGTTCGATGATCAAGATGAACAATGTCTATATAGTTTGCAGACTGAACTTGAAACTTGACTAGACTGGCATCGCGTACATGCAACCTCCAGGCTTCTTCTGTTTTGTATTCTAGCATCTTCTCAGCGTATGGAGTCAAACGACTGGTAATATCGAGGTTTTTGTCACGCCCCAAAACCGAGATCCTGCATCGATCCAATCTCGAGGAGCGTGATTTGGGGTTAATTAAATTTTTTTTCTTTCCTTAGGATCCGCGTGTGTGGGGATTACAAAATTCCACACAACCTGAAATTTTCGCAGAAACTGATGTGGCGTTGCGGCTCGGAGCCCGTGGCCATCGGGTTCCGTGTCGCACTCAACCACTAACATAAAGCCATCAAATCAAGGCTCATAATCAGACTGGAACAAATCAAGAGTCATAAAATACTGAGCTGGCAGTAACAGGACAATTCATTTCCCACATATGTTCAAATTACAAATTATACAAATATATTCATGAAAAATCCTAAATGAAAAGGCTAATAAAAGCCATCCAAAAATAACCAACTAAACAAAATGCTACCCAAATTATGTTACGAACTCCGGTGCCAAAAGCGACGTCTAGATGACATCGTTGGGCAGCCACTCACGTCCAACCAACGGCTCAACCGCCGCCCCTGCTCAAACCATCTAAAAGGCAACGGGGGTCAAAATCTGGCACCAAACAAGAGAGTATCAGATATGACGGTCTTGCAAGCAAATAAACAGATAAAGGGTGACAAATATTTAAAAAACATTATGAAAAACATTATAAAACAATTAAAAGCCTAAACATGAATATCGATGAAATGATTAAACAATTTCTAAACCATTAATAATTTTAAAGAGACATAATAAACTGAGTAAAAACACTGGCAATCTACATATAGTTATATTCTCCTATTACCGAAGTAACAATAGCAAACAGAAACCATGGCCACTACCCGTGGGACCGGAACAAACAGAGCCGTTGCCACATAAAATGGGACGAAAATCAGAACCGTTGTCACTACCCGTGGGACAGGAATACAGAACCGTTGACACTATTCGTGGGACCGAAATACAGAACCGTTGCCACTCCCCGTGGGACCGGAATACAGAACCGTTGCCATGACAGGAGCAGACAGAGTCCAAACTACAGTTGGCAAATAATTTAAAGATCCCAAGTCGGGTGATCAGCCCAACAAGGTAACATAAGCTTAGTGGTGCCATTCAAAACCAAAACCTGAATAGATACAAATCAAATCATAGTAATACATTTCCAAAATCGATAAAAGGAACTACTCCGGACAAATACATACTGACAAATTCGAACAAATCAGATGAGTAGCCTTACTAATGTTTCCAAACGTGGCAAACCACTCAAATCTATTTCAAAACAATTTGTAGAAAATATACAAATTTCCCTAACTTGGAATGGAGTAATGTATCGTGGTTTAATGGCTTACCAAAGGTTGTCTCAATACACACTTAACCCCTAAATGTTGATTTATAATAATGGGTTTGGTACCAATGAAAATCTCCAACATTCAAGGTTGTAAAGTGTACATTGAGACTTATAAAAATTTCCCCAATGAATTCCAACATCGAGTCTTTCCTTCATTTTTCACATTCAATTTGCATAATTCAATGTATTTCTTTCTAAACTATTCATTCCCAAACATTCATAGTCCATATGGGTTAAATACTTCAAATACTGTTGAAATGGGCCTGGGCACCAGCTGAAACAGGCCTGACAGGGCCCAGGCCGGCTCGAGCAGAGGTGGGTCCGCTCAAGCCGATTCCATCCAGAGACTGGTCCGCTTGAGCGGCCCATGGGCTCGCTCGAGCGGCCCATGGGCTCGCTCGAGCGGCCCAGTTTCTGTGCTGGGTTCGGTTAAGTGCAGAATTTTACACTGTTCCTCTTTTTCTTTGGTTCCATTTCCTTCCTTCTTCCTTTATCATTTTCAGTTTCTTTACCATTCATTTCAAGCCTTTCTTAACATTGAGAATTCTCATTCAACCATAAACATTATTTACATTCAGATTCCCCAAATCAAATTTCAACATATTGTATGACATTAGAAATACAGAGTTTTGCAGAATCTGAACTCATTTGTATATAAAAATCCTGCAGAAATCTGAACCCATTTGTATATAAGAATCCTACTGAAATCTGAACTCAATTGCACACTAAAATCCTGCACAAGTCTGAACATAACTGAACATTGAACCTTGCAGAAATCTGAATATAGCTGATCATTAAAACATTACAGAAATTTGCACATAATCTAAACCTTTAAAACATTGCAGAAATCTGAACCCAACTGCACATTTAAAACATTGCAGGAAATCTGAACAAAAAAACCCTTAGGAAATCCACCTTGCATGACCAAAGGAGATGAATCAATGAAATAGAAATTCCACATCAAACTTTGAAAAAGAAATACAAGTTTTATTGCATGCATTCTAATATCAATTTATTCACTTGCCTCCACTCCAAAAAGATCCACACTCTAGTCCAAGAACACTCAACTCAGCTGCACCAAATCTACACCAAAAAGCCCCAAGAAAAACACACAAAAAACCACCAAATTCGAAATTAGAAAGAGCTCTCAAAGAGCCCTTTTGCATGCATTCAAAAGGTTCCATTAAAACCAAAAATTTGAAAAAGATGTCATTGCTAACCTTTTAAGAGCTCTAGACAAGAAGAAGAGCTTGGAGAAGAAATGGGTTCCAGCTGAAATTCCTCAAAAATAGTATCTTTGAAATGCTTGAGATGAGGAGAAAGGATTTGTGAAATCAAATCTTTAAATAGCACTCAAGAAATATACATGCAAGAGGAGAGAAGGGGTTGAAAATGGAGGAGAAGAAAACACTCAGGTTCAGCTGTGTTGCAAGAAAAATGAAATGAAGGAGAAAAAGGCCTCCAACGTGGGTTTTATTTGGGTTTTAAGTGAGGAAGGTGGACCCCATGGGCCCCAAGTCTTCAAGTGGCTGGATCGATCATTTGTGGGTCCCGAATGAAAATGACGAAGAAGACAAAGTTGATCGTCGAAATATTTAGTTTCCAAAAAGTATATTTTCCTCATGATTTGCAAATTTTGAAATTCATGCACATAATTGGTGTGAAAAGTCATTTTTGCCCTTTTTCTCGAAAAACGTGAATTCTGAGTTTCCAATTCAAACAGACAAAACATGAAAGTTGTTAAGATCAATAAAACAAATCGAGAGGAGTAAAAATCAGAATTTTTTTGAAATAAAAGAATAAATTCCCACGCGAACACAAATCACACGGGCCACCACTGGCCGGGTCAAAACAAACTCCCGGCTCTCAAAATTCTCCAAAGCTATGAAAAATCTAACCAAACTCACAAATGAAGCCAAACCACCTCTAATCTCACTCAAAAAGCTAATCCACAACTAAGACAACACTAAACACGAGAATTAGGGGTCGGGGTCTTACAGTTTTCATCATGTCGTTTTTGGAAAAATTCAATCAATCTAGCTCTTATCTCCTCCACTTGCTTAACTATCGGTAAAGTTCGAGTGTCTTTCAACATGTTGTTAGTGCGGGGCATTACTTGTAAGCATGTCATATCGCCGGCCTTCAACAAAGGCATTTGCCCAATGCTACCGACCAAATCTGTGTATATAATTATATGCGTCTTGACTGACAGACCTAATGTCTTCCATAAATGCCTCATGTTCACATGCCCTGTATGCCTTTGCAGCACACCAAAACTTCATCACAACTGCCGGATCTTTGAAAGTTGATTTAATATTTTCAGCGAGATGGCGACAATAGTAAGAATGACTTGCACTTGGAATAACATTTGCCAACGCAGGAACAAGGCACTTTTGTCGATCGGAGACGATTGTCAAATTTGAAGGTTCTCCCAATGATATAGAAAGATTGACGAGGAACCACTCCCAGCTGTCGCGTCTTTCTGCCTCTACAAATGCAAAGGCTATTGGGAAAAGCTTGTGGTTTGCATCGAGGGTCATGGACACCATCAAAACTCCTGGGTACTTGCCACGGAGATGTGATCTATCGATCGCAATCATTGGCCTAAGCAATGATGTGAATGACCGAATGCAATGACCAAAAGCCCAAAAAAATCTCTTGAACCTATCATCGTCGGACGAATCAATATTGGTGACAGTAACCGACTTCATCATTTTCAACTCCTCACAATACAAAGGGATGATCTTAAAAGATTCTTCATATGAGTCTCTAACTTTGCACAATGCAATGTCCCTTGCCATATGTGCATTCCTGTAAGAAATTGTGACACCAAACTCTATTTGATAGTCATACATTATTTCCTTTGGCCGAATGTTATAATTTAGCCATACTTTCTCTAGAATGTACTCTGCAATTAGTTCTGATGATGCCTGGCGATGTGCAGCGCCCATCATTGGCTTCGAACATTTATGGATTGGGTTGTAGGCCCGAACCTTAAAGCCTGGTCCGCTTTCAATCATGGATGCATGAATGCACCAGGGGCAGTCACATTCCTTACAACGTGCAATGACATTGAATTGTTGTGTCTTCAAGTGTTGAATAATGAAGTTGTTGTATATTGAAAATTTAGCTATAGTCCTCCTAAAATCATCACGATTCGGAAATTCGCGCCCTAGCCACATCTCCCAAAATGAATTGTGCTCCAACTTTGTATCAAATTCTTCCGGGACCATGTCATATTCGATTATAACTTTCCAAGTATGGGAGCTAGGTTCTCCGACATTCAACATCGGAGGTCTTTTGTCTATTTCAATTGAATAGCGAGCAAGATTGGTTCTCATGTTCCCAATTTTAATTATGGACAAACTCTCTGTCACCAGGAAGGTCCGGTACATCAACACGGTCATTGAGAACGGAATAACTTTCTTTCTGTAATTCATCACTACCAATGTTCTGCCCTACTGAGAATTGAATATCATTGTCTTCGCACAAATTGACAGTAGGAATTTCATGACTTTGTACGAGACGTACTTTGAACTTCATATTATGATTGCTCCCCGAACAATTAGTTTGTTTGCCTTGTAAAGAATACTTGTCCATCTCAAATGACCTTCAAGATAACACATGGAAAGAATTGCATTAGACATTAACTAGAAATAGGATTCTACATTAGTTATAATACATTTAAAATGACTTATGTACCTTCTCTGTTCTCCGGTGTGTTTTGCGTGACCAATCGGTCTTCTATTGATGTATAGTAATATTCCATTTGTATTGTGGTTTGCAAGGGTTAACATGCACTTGATGTCACTATCATCCTCTATGGCAGCCAATGAAAACACGTGGCCATTGTGATGGAGATAACGTATGCTTAGGTTCTCGCAGGTTTCCTTCCAATATGAAGTTTCAAGAGCTATGTTCATCAATTTGGGAAATGTTATGTCGCTTTGAATAAACATCATCTTCTGATTTCCACCTTTGTATACCGGGTGAATCATGTCGAATTTAAATTCCCCGTCGTAGTGGAAGATGACAATCAACAACCACCCGACATCCTAATTAAAAACAAAAAAAAAAGAGTATTTAGGCATTATTACTATACCAACATATACTTCCAATGCTAACAACACCTCATTAACCAAAGAAATGTGAGATTGCAAGAGGTTAAAAGGCATAACACAGTGGCCTAAAACGATCTACACAAAAAAATTCAAAAAAGCCTAGGGGAAAGGGTTGAAGACGTTAATCTATGGCCTAAAACTCCCAATACTCGGAAATTATAAAAAGTGGCTGGAGTTACAAACAATATACAAAACGTATACAAGAATACAGTACAAGCAATTAGTTTCACACGCCAAAAATAAACAATAGAAATGCCTGTAAGTTTGTCTAACAACTTTTATACCAAAGTAAAAGGAAAAACTTCACAAATGAGACATTATATTCGTTTTTTTTCTTATGTTGCTTTGCAAAGAGTAGACATAAATGCAGATAACCCTTAAATGGAGATCAACAACCACAAAAATGAAATGAAAATGACCAATGAAGTGAGAATACAAGCCCATAAAAAGTATCTACCTTCGGTTGGAGCCAAAGAACGTTTTCTGAGGAATATATGGTAGAAAAGGAACGGAAAACAAGGGACGACGCGAATATATAGAGGGTGCACAAAATGACGATAGCGTCACTCAGTATTATTCTGAGTGACGCTATCGTCAATAGGAATAAAAAATAAAAAAATAGAATTATGGCGGGAAGACCCCATTAGTGTTGCAAATTTTGCCAGGACCCTATGGGAGAAAAGGTTATATTCTGGGATTTTTCCAGTAAAATCCTCAAATGTCTTTCTTCATAATAAAAATAATGTTTTTAATTTCTAAAATGATGAAACAACTGCCCAAGACTTTGGTTTTTATATTATAAGATTTATTTTAAAAAATATTAAAAAGAAGACGACCATGGACAGTCGGTTAATAACCGTTGTGTTTTGAAAATTTACCAACGGCTTCGGGCTGTCTTTTTGAAAAACAACGACTTCAAAATTTCCGACTGGCCATATCGGTCGATTGGTCGTTGTTTTCATCGATTATTGACGTACCCACTGCTCAATATCCCTAATTCACATATATGGAACCCATATTCCTTTCTACAAGTGGGCATGCCTTTCCCATACATGGAACACACCAATTAAATTCAATCCTACACGAACATCTTTTCCCTTTAAATTGACTGAGGACCTACTTTGATACTAACAAATGTGGGCCGCTTCGAGGACTTCACTAGTAGAGTGGAGTGAAGTAAAGCCTTCAATTTTTAAATAAAATATCACATATTAAAAGTACGCATCTTTAAAATTCTCTCTTTTATAAAAAAAATAAATAAATAATCAACTTCTTTTCTCCACTAAAAGATAAAAAAATACTCTCTTATTGAACAAAAAGTGAAAAAGATTCCTTACTAAACAATTAAGGACAAAATATAATCATAACCCACTTATATTTTATTCTTTCACTAATTGAGGCTTTACTTCACTCTACCCTATCTGTAATAAAGTCCTCAAATTAAAGACCCAGCAGTTTTCATAGCATCCATGGTAGATCGAGGAATTAGTCCTCTACTGAATTTAGAATTCTACCCAGACAAACATATGTACCAGCATCACGCCAAGGCATATTTAAGTCCATCCCAACTTTAGCAACACAAGTCCATACTTTGCCCCAAGCCTGATAGAGGCCGTAAGTGTTTAGCCCAAGCTAGCCTTGGGCCAAACATACCAAGCCCATGTTAATCGGTTTGGTCTGGCCGGCTATCACAACTTGTTCAGACTTTCTGACACTTTTTTGAGCAGCATCATTGAATTCAATCCTACCCAAATATGAAATGGGCCTATATTTTCAATCCAGGCTCGGCCCAAGTACTAATTCCCATTGCCCAAACTCAGCCCAAAGAGGGCTGCCCGTTGCAAAGGCCGCAGACAATACATACCACATTTGTGACTTCTGAGTCCTGACCAAGGTTGGAAAACTAGTGACTTAGACTGGACTCTTCTAATGTAAAAAATCTGCCTCGAATAGAGTCAACTCGGGAACGTAGGGTCACATTTTTCTTAAATGATTTTAAAAGTATTTAAAAATTAAATTCATTACTTATAAAAATAAAAATATATATTTATATACATTCATAATAATCAATTCAAATTAATATATTTATATATGCAAGAGAGTAGGAAAACATATAAAACAATATTGTAAATCACATAATTTGTTGGCCCAAAATTTTGAGTATAAAAGATCAAATATAAGTTCAAATTACATTTAAGTCATCAATTTGAGATTTTTAACTCCAAACCTCATGTATAATCCAAACCTCATGTATAATTACTTAAAAATGAATATAAATTATTTACAATTAGATCTATTTATCAAATGGTTCAGAATGCAAACAACGGAGATTACTGGGTTAAGCCTCTCATATATATATATATATATATATATGACTCGATCTTCCGTAAAAAGGAGATAACTCATAAGAGTCATGGATCGATTGACAGATTTTTCCAACCATAGTCCTGATCAACCGAGGAAACAGCCGGTGTCAAGCACACCTATTTCAATTCGTAAGTGTCTCAGACCGTTGGACAAGTATATCTTCAAGAACACGTCAAAAACGTAAAAATACAAAAAATTCAAACGAATAACGGCCAAGCTCCTGTTTCTATTTAGAGTCTCCCGCCGCTCTTTTTTTTTTTTTTTTTTAAGTAAAAACCCTCTCTCTCTCTCTCTCTCTCTCTCTCTCTCGTGAGTGCTTCTCCATACGCTTTCGTCCTTCTCCCATCAGAAAACCAATCTCTCTTCTATCTTCTTTTGTGAGCAATTCCAATCCAATGGCGTTCTTGGGAAATTTTCGTGTGGATCCAAAAGATAAGTTCATTCAGTTCTTCTCATCTCAGCTGCAAAGGGTTACCGAATCCAACTACTGGACGACTGTTGGGACTGGGAGAATCTCACCCTTTGATGTCCTCACAAGTCCCTCCATCTCCATCCAGAGCTACCTGGAGAGGATTGTCAGGAATACGAGTTGCAGCCCTGCATGCTTTGTGGTTGCCTACATCTATCTCGATCGGTTCTCGATGCACCAACGACCCTTGTTCCCCACAACGTTCATAGGCTGACCCTCACGAGTATCTTGGTTGCGGCCAAATTCATGGATGGCATGTAAGTAGTAGATTCTTGAAATTGCTATTTTCTTGTTCTCTTGGCCTATTCGGTTTCTGGGTTTTTTTTTTTTTTTTTTTCTTTTTTTTTTTTTTTGGTGTTTGAATCGATGGGAATGAGATACTTTAGATTCTTGAAATTGCTTTTTTCTTGTTCTCTTGCCTATTCAGTTTCTGGGTTTTTTTGTTTCTTTTTTGGTGTTTGAATCGATTGATATGAGAGACTTAAGATTCTTGAAATTGCTATTTTCTTGTTCTCTTGGCCTATTCAGTTTCTGGGTGTTTTTTACTTTCTGGTGTTTGAATCGATGGATATGAGACTTTACATTCTTGAAATTGCTCTTTCCTTGTTCTCTTGGCCTATTCAGTTTCTGGGTTTTGACTCTTTTTGTGTTTGAATCGATGGATATGAGAGACTTTAGATTCCTGAAATTGCAATTTTCTTGTTCTTGGCGTTTTCAATCGGACAGGATGAGAGATTTCAAATTCTGAAAGTGTTACTTTCTGATTCTCTTGGCGTTTTCATTTTCTGTTTTTCTTTTTCTTTTCTCCTTGTTGGTGTTCGGTAGGGTTTTGGATGGACCGGGACCGGATTTCCTTTGTTTCCATCTCCTTTCAGTTCTTGCACTGTATGGGCTAGGGGTATTTTCCCACGATGCCATCTCTTTATTTAATAACGCAACAAAGGATAGCTGGAGATTAGTCCTTCCATTGAGATTAGAATGTGTTTCTTCTACAATTAATCAGTTACTGGAAAATCTTAATTTTTCCACTCTACATAAGTTTTTGATGTTTGCTTCCTTGGTTGATACGAATTGTGAAATGTATTTTAGTGTTCACTACTGCTCCTCATTCCACTCTTCAATAAATTCTATACAGTTTTCTTGTAGCTGCTTACAATCAGGCAGTGTGTGATGTTTCCATCAATTTCTTTACCATTCATGCATCATTTCTTATTTGTTTCATAGCACAGCAAGTTGAGCAGTCATTAGTGACGGCATTAGTAGTTAGAAATTGTAGTTGGTTTTAATGTGAGTTCAAATGAATTGATATAAGGAGGATTACTAATAAGCCTTGGACGCCCTGCCCTCCCTTCTAAAGATTCATAAGCTTCCTTTTCCAACTGACTGAAAAGGCTTTCACCTCACTGACAGTTAGTGTTCTGGTTTTGACTTTTGCAATGGTTATGGAGGTGCCCAGTTCCTCTGTTTGCTCACGTTCTACGTGGTTTTTAGCTGAAGTCCTTTGCCTTTCAGCTGCTAGCTTGTCCTTTCTATTGCTCTGTTTTTTTTTTTTTTTTGGTCTTTTTTCCCTATTTTTTCTTCTCCTCCTGAAATGTCTTTGCTGGTCTCTCTTTGGGCTTGTGTTTTTAAAGCCAATGTATATTCAGACCTTTTTAATACAATCTCCAATTCAGATTAAAAAAAAAATGAAAAGAAAAGAAAAAAAATGTTCATATGAATAGAATAATTTTTTACTCATCTTCTCCTTTAGTTTCTTTTTGTCAGAAATCCTGAATTTTAATTTTTAAGCCTTTGACTCTCTTTTCCTTTTTAAACACTTCATGGATTACTAATTCCTGTTTTTTTGGTTTGATGTCCGTAGACACTGCTGCAATGGTTATTACGCAAGAACAGGAGGAATTAACACCACCAAATTTATGAACGTTCTTGAAAAGCACTTCCTATTTGGAATCAACTTCCGTGCACACGTCTCCCTCGATGATTTCTACTCCTATGCCGGCCTTCTGCACAGAGAGATGTTATTCGAGTCTCCTCCACTAACACATGCTCCCACGGTACTGCAAGCCCGAAAGCGCAAATGTAGCTGTTCAAAGGACAAATTTGCTCCAAAGAAACAAAAGCTGACCGTTTGATTGGCTTTGAATAAACAAATTCTTATTAAACTCGCCACATTTCTTTTTTATGTTCTGTTTTCTTTAGGGTTTAAATGTACATTTTTTTAATAATGTAAAAATTGATACTATCCGATTAATAAAAGAAGAAGAGTTTTTCAATTTTCTGAAATTGTCCTTGTTTTGGATATGGTGCTGCTCATGTTAGAAACTTATATGACAATGTGACTTGCTATGAATATAGATGTTTAAGAATAAAAATTATTCTATGTAAGTGTTTAGTTGAAATGTTCAAAGATACTCTCAGTGGTGGTGAATCCTTGGTGGAGATTTCTAAAATGAGAACTTGTAACTTTTTTCTTCAATTACAATTAGCTGTCCTTATTTTACAAAAATCATCTGCATTAATCTAACATCCTCAGTAGACCATCTTGAGTGACAATGACTATGGAGTTTCTTTTAATGCTTTCTCCTTCAAACAATGGAAAGGACTGTCCTTAGAAAAACATCTCATTTTCCACGCCATTTCCATAGAAAAGCACTTAAATAGACATACCTGTAGAAATCCATGCCTCCCTGCATTTTGGTTGCATAAATTTTTAATCCAAACTATATAAACGAGGCGACTCTAGAGATGAAACATGTGTGCTTTATATGTGAAAGTCAGTTGATAGGCCCCACCCCTAGTAGAGTAAATTGAGGTTGCTATAATTTTTTTTTTTCTTTATTTAATTGCTAATGGAATTATAAGAAGAAAATATACAAAGACTAGTTAGGAACAAGTCCCAAAAGAACACAGCCAAAGACTAGAGCTCAAATGAAAAGAAACAAAGAGAGCCAAAACTAAAAATCAGGTGATAAAACTGGGTGAGAATCAACTATAAATAGTATATGGGTCTTGTAATTTGAGCAGGCTGGCAATGATGTCCATAGTAGGACTGCTGAAATCTTTAGAAATCCAGTAAAGAAAGTAAATTGCTTGTTCCTGTAGGCGGCAGATAACAAGAGAGTAGGTTGAAAGGTTGCCAATAAAAATAAAGTCATTCCACATTCTCCACAAGATGAGCAGAGTAATGAAGAAGACAATATTGGATTTTAATACCATCTGGTCGGAGACTGAAAAAATGGTAGAAGCCAAGCCAAACATAAATTCTCCTCAAAATTTAAAGATTGCATTGATAGCTATGGATTAGAAGATCTACAGCTAACTGGGCATCCTTATTCCTGGTCAAGTTCTTCTACAGGCTCCAGACGAATTGAAAGCAAACTTGATAGAGCTTTGGTAAACATTCAGTGTATGCAAAAATCTCATACTTTCAAAGGTTCTTTTCTAAATCAGGGCTTGTTCGATCATAGACCGATTCTCATCTCTAGACAAGCAGAAGTTACATTTAGAGCTCCTTTCAGATACTTCAATGTTTGGCCAAGAGAGCAGGATTTCTTTAAAATTGTAAGCAGTGATTGGGCAATAGAAGTTTGTGAATCTCCAATGTTCAAAGTGGTAAACAAGCTTTCTAATCTGAAGAAAGCCTTGGTCAAATGGCATCGATCCAAGCTTCCAGTTTCTGAAACAAAGGAAAATCTTGATGCAATTCAATCCATTATAACAAATAAGCTGGTAAAAAATGCTTTTACTGTATTAATTCCAAAATAAGGTGATCCTAGTACTTCTGCTGATTATAGACCAATTTCTCTGACCAATGAACTTTATAACAACATTGAAAGAATAATAGCTGGAAAATTGAATAACTTGATGGGGAAATTGATAAATCCTCATCAACATGCATGTATTCCAAGGAGATCCATCACTGTTAATATCATTTTATGTAATGACCTGCTTAAAGGATTTCACCTGAATAGGGGCTTTCCTAAGATGTGTTTGAAGCATGATATAAGTAAGGCCTTTGATTGGTTGAAATGGGATTTCATTGTTGCTCCTTCGAAAGCTCTTCAATTCCCAATGATTTTCATAAATTGGATAACAGAATTCATCAAGAACTCTGCTTTCTTATTAATGATAAAGCTTGTGGTTATTTTAATAGCACCTGAGGCCTGAGACAAGGGTGCCCTCTTTCTCCCAACCTCTTCTGTATTGCTATGGAGTTCCTTTTCAGCAACCCTTTCAGACTGTGTGATTCGTACCCCCTTCACTCAATGCAGCAGCCTCATATCCCCACCTTTTATTCACTGATGATGTGACAATTTTTCTTTAGCTAGCTGGGGTTGCTATTGCAGGAAGCATAAAAAGGCTGCTTGAAGACCTTGAGACCCACCCAGGTCTGAGTATCAATTGTGAAAATAGCTCAGGCACTGTGTGATCATCCCCTCTTCCTCTTCTCTTCTCAAAGCTCCAGAACTCTACCCGGGAGAGATCATCTCCGCAATCCGAACCGCACATCGTCATCCCCTCAATCTCCTCTTTTTATTGGTATCAATTGGTAAGTCCTTTCCAACCATCAACTTTTCTTATCATCTTTGTTTTTGCTTAGATTAGGTTTGATCTTGATCTTTTCCTTCCTTTCCTTCTCCTTTGTGTTTTAGGTTGTGTTTGGTTGGGTTAGATTTGAGATTTCGTAGTAGTAGAGCCTCTCCTCAAGTTTTCCCCCATCTCCATCTTCTTCGTAGAGGCAAGTAGATATGCCATTTATGATTGTAACATGAATGTATTGTTTTATTGATTGATATTGATCAAATGCTAGAATACCCAAATGCCAAGTTGTTTATGATTTTGACTTGTGATTGACATGCTAAATTAGGTTTGGGGATTTGGGTTGGATTAATTGTTAAATTGGTAGCCCTGAACATTTCTAACCTGCTAGGATGTATGTAAATGATGACTTTGATAAATGGGGGGAGCATGGTGGCTCATTTTCTACGGGTTTGGCCATGGAATGACCTGAGAAGGAAGAGGGCAGAAACCCAAATTCGGGGTTACAGTCCACTATCAGATCGATCGGTCGCACTGTGCGATCGATCAAACAGAGGAACTACCCCAGTTAACTATGGTCGGACTCAGGCCGATCAATTAGGCACCGTGCGATCGATCGGACTGACAAACCAACAGTTAATTGGGAGGTGCCCAGTGCCAATCAATCAGGCACTCTGTCTGATCGATCGGACTGTGCACTAACTGGATGGTGTTCAGTGCCGATCGATCGGACCTTCTGTCCGATCAATCGGGGGGTGCAGGTTTGCTGGACACGTTGACTTTGGATCTCTATAACTTTTAATCCGTCCGTTGGATTTCTACATATAATATATAAATGGAAAACCTATAAGATGTAGGATTCAATGGTTTTGGTTTCATCACAATCAATGGTCGGGAAGTGATGCATACCCGGATTAATGATCCAGCTCTTATTTACTTGGGATATGAGACTGTTAACATAGGTTTGAGCCTTAGATATTGGAAACCATGAACCTACTCTCACATGACCATTAATGGGATTTAAATCAAAGCACATGACTTCGTGTTCTTCGATGGATTGTCTAGGTATTCATGTATTTCACATGGTATAACCGAATGCGTGTGGAATTGTCTCAGTAGATACTTAACATGAGTGTACACCAAGGGATTTCCTTAGAAGCATCATTGATCCAATTTCTACACGTACTCCGTTAGAATATGTGGGGTACATGGATGACACCACTTGCCTAGGTCTGGATTGTAATTCCTCCTTGACCTGTGAACTGTATCCGTTGATAACGTTTCCTTGTACGCTCTCTTGGCATAAAACACTTAACTAATTACGAAACATAATCTTTGTAGAACTCGGACATTGACCTGACTTAGAGTGTATCTTAGAAACCATATGTCATGTATTTGATAAACATGACTAGCTAGCAGGGAAGGGATTATCATGTGGTTGACTTGTCTTCTATTGTCTCGAATGAGATAACCCATATGATCATGTCTTGTGCATTGAGCTTGCCAGACTTGCTTGTCTTGTTTTTCTTGTAACACCACTTCATTATTATTGCATATCATGGCCAACTGTAGTTTGGGGTTTTTATTTGATGGGCCGGCTACTCGGACATCGAAATGGGTAATCAGCGTAGGACGGCATCCATGGCGTTGAATAGTTGGGAGTGGGCTAAGACCATGCTGCTATTCCAAGGACCAGGAGCTAGGATCCCACTGGAGCCGGACTTTGGTATCATTAGTCTGATTGGATTGTTACTGATACCCCGGGAGGTGGCTAGGACATACTCGAAGTCTCCCTCTTGATATTTGCATTGCATTGCATGGATAGTGGTTATTGCTAGTGATACTAGGATTCCTGTTATTGTATATGATTATTATTATTCAAGCTTTCATGCCTAGTATTGTTTCCTTGTATTCACTTGATCATTATACTTGTCGTTATTCTACACTTGATGCAAGTAATGTTCATTTATATCCTATTTATCTATTGCTCAACATGTCATTTACTCTGTTCCTTGGTGTGCAGACACCTCAAGTGATTACTACTATGAGGAGCAGGCCAGTGAGGAGATCCTCTGGGATCTCTAACTAGCTAAGGAGGAACGAGAGTGGCGTGCCGATGACGTAGAGTAGCGTCATCATACCCGGCACATGAGAGAGATTCATTTGGAATTACGAGATTTATATTCTTTCATTTATTATCTCTCGTTGGACCTTTCTTTATTGACTTTATTGTTCTTTTAATGGCCTTGGATATTGGGAGGGCCATTGTAATAAATTAACATCCTTGTATAGCTTTCTTTATCCTTTTGCAACTTTAATTAAATGAAGTTTATTGTTCATTTATATTCCATATGCCTAAGTTGTATGAATTCCGCAATTATTGTATTACATGAGGCTGGAAATACAATATCCTCACAACATACTTACGATCCTTGGGCCTAGAGGACAACAATTTTAATTATTCCTAAATTTCACTCTCCGGATCCGGTTATATTTCTAATCGGGTTCGGGGGACGTGACTTAATGGTTTCAGAGCAATGGATGGTTTCTCAGGGTAAAAATTGTAGAAACCATAGGATGTGTGTGAGGATTCTGTTAATTAGTAGGTTGATCTCTTAGTCTTATTTCTAGCATTGTTTGTTAGCTCGAGGCATATTGGAATTAACCTTGAATATTTTACAGGACTATGGCTGGTGGATCGACTCGTTCCAATAGCGTGCCACCACCAGAGGGTAGGTCATCTCAAAATGGCCCTGAGAATCAATTCCACCAATTCATGGCAGCATTCATTCAGTCCCAGAAGGATCTGGCTAAACAAAGTAATAAGCAGAATGAGGATCAAGCTGTATTCCAAGCTCAAATGCTTGAGGTAGTGCAGAAAGTGGGCCGGCCACAAGCTAAGGAGTATGATCTCAACGAGTTGGTTGAGAAGTTTAGGAAGAGATTCCCACTGGAGTTCCATGGCATAGAGGACCCACCAGCAGCAGACAAATGGATTGTCCAGATGGAGAAGATCTATGAGGTGTTTCGGTGCACGCTTCTGGAGCTTGCAGGTTAAATCAAACTCTTCTTGTGGCTCAAGGGGAATCTTAATCAAACGTCATGTTGCCTTGCCTCATATCAAGCATCTAATTGGCAATGGGGGAGACAATCTCTTTTGGGATGAAGGGTGGGCTACCTTTTGGCCATTTAACAGATGTCTTCAGCTCAAGACCTTCTTATGACCTTGATTTTGGAAGCAATGCGAAAGTTAGTTGTCATTGAAAGTGGTAACTGGAATCTCCCTCTAAGCCACTACGTACTAGCGTGCTAAATGGACATTATAAAATTGATTCAGGCTTCTCCCCAGCAGGTTGTGAGCTTCAAGGATGACATTGTTTGCACTAGCTTTGAGATTGGGGTTTTCAATCTTTAATCTGCAACTAGAAATATAAATAAAAGCCCTTTTCCCAACACCTAACTGTTGGGGAAATTACTTATGAAGTATGTGCAATCGGAAAATCAAATAAAAAAGCCACTACATAGGCTTTAGAAAGAGCTCAAATTAAATAAATGAATTACCAACAGTGCAGTGCATCAAATAATTGTGGTGAGCAATGTACCATTAAAAAAATATTTAGTTGAATAACTATACCACCTTGAAACGGGCTCTTCCCCATTTCAAAAGATGCATCTATCTCTCGTTTTCCTCTACAACTACCCACCTTTAGAGAGTTGTGTCCTTTGTTCTTTTCTGGACCGAGTATAGAAGAGATTTCTTCATTTTGCTTTTCCAACAAACATGATACTATGAGCCAATGCACCATCTCTACATCGGTCCTCGTATCAAGATCGAGGTTAAAGATGTGATGCATGAGAAATGAAAGTTCTAAAAAGAAAGCCAGTAGATGGGTAAAATATCCATCGAAATCAGACAATTAAAGTGAACAAGAATCTATTAATGCAACCATAAAGATTACCAATTAATGTCCCAGTAGTTGTGTCCCACATTTTGATTGTCTGGTCTTGCCCCCCACTAATCAACTTACCATAACTATATTGAAATATTATAGTATCGAAATATTATAGAACCACAGCCACCTTCATGGGCTGGAACTTGTGTCTGCATAAAGAAGGAACAGTTGATATCCCACAATGTTCTTGTCACTTTGAAACGAACTTTCTTTTGACCTCGAGCTTTGGTGAAGATATGAACTCACTGCTCAAAAGGAAGCTAAGAGAGGATAAAATCTCATATGGGAGATTGCACCAATGAAAAGGTTTTTCTACAGAAATTCAACGATATTGATTTTATTGAAAACAATTACTTAAATACAGCTTTGGACATCTCAATATCTCATGCCATTCAAAAGCCACATTCAACCCATACTCACACGATCTCAGAAAATGCTAAATGCCTGCACAACATTCTAACAAAGCTAACAAACTGACGCCTAACGTTCACCTTACTTCTTCAAAGAAGAACCTAGTCAAACAGACCCCTATTATATTGAACTAACTAAACAAAAGGTTAAACCAAACTAACCTATCACCGACCCATTGTTTACATTTGACCCATTAAGAAACTACTCGTATCACACTTGCTTCATTTTGGCGCACCACACCATCAACTTGTTGCCAGGCAAGTTGTTCAATATCGGTAGTCTTAACTCTTAAGCCGGTTCACCATGTCTTCATACATTGCATTAGCCTCATTAAGCCATTCTGCATCCTGCATCTTTTTAGAATTTTCACGGTTCCAGGAATTACAGCATCTGATAGCCACATTCCAAATGCATTAAGTCCAAGGTAATTTGCTGAAAATGAGGCACGAAGAGCATGAATCACATGATGGTAAGTGGGTTGTTCAACATTTTCAATTCATAGATACTTGTTCTCCTGTCCATGATATACCACTAACCATCAGTCTGTACTAGCAAGTAACTCTTCAATCTTAAAGACTAGTTACCAGATTGATGCATATAGATATATATGAATTGGTCATAGCCTTTGTAGATAAGGTGCGTTCAAGCATTTTCAAAGTCCACACAAACAACTTAACCATAGCATTACAGGAGGAAACAAAACTGAAATTTGTATATCAAAATTATACATTAAACAGTGCATAAAATCCAAGCATCCAAGTGATGCACACTTACCTTCATTATGACATAAACATTTGAAATTAAATTACCAACAACTGCTCACTTCTCTTGAAAACAAAAGGATCACACTTACTCATGATTGCAGCTTTCTTCGTGATATGGAAGAATTGTTGTCTTTAAACTGTTGGGGAAATTACTTATGAAGAATGTGCAATCGGAAAATCCAATAAACAGTTAGAATAATTGGCTTTTTGACAGAATGCCCCCAGTAGTTTTACACTCTTTTTTTTTTTCAATTTAGCCCCTAAACTATTAGCTTTATCAATTTACCCTTTATATCAATTGATTTTGTATTTAGTTGGCCCCTCCGTCTATTAGCGGTTCAAATCCGAAACGGGACTCATAATGTCATTCAAATATATAACGGGCCTGAATTGAACGAAAAAGCCCTGTTGACTCCCTTGCTTCCAAAGATCTTCAAGAAAAACCATGCGGAAAGTCAATAAACAAGAAAAGCAACAAAAATCAATGCGGCAGAAGCCATAAACAAGCTCAGATCTATCGATTTGGAGAGCAACATGAACAGAAAATTGAGAAAATCTCAATGAAATGGAAAGAGATTGAGAAAAATGAACTTGGAGGGTTGAGAGGCCAACCCTTCCATCTAGAAGGAGAAGGATCTACGGAATCCAATCTCTCATTCCTCTTCTCCTTGGAGAAATCATTGTGATCGAAAGGCAAAGGTTCCAAAGGCATGAAATAGCATCAAATAGCATGGAAAGAAGAGAGAAAGAGAAAGAGAGAAAAACAAGCCTTGGAATCAACGAAGAAGAAGAGCGCAGTGAGAAAAGGAGGAGAGACAGAGAGAGAGAAGAAAACCCTAGAATCAACGAAGAAGAAGAAGAGAACTAGATTTCAAAAACCCAGGTAATGAGAATAAGGTGGAAGAATAGCAGGGGAAGGGAGTGGAGGATGTCATGTGGCGTGCCTTAAGATGTGCCATTGATTTGGGGAGCAGGACGAGAGTGTGGCCGTCGGTGGGGTTTCCTTGCTTGCGATGCTCGTCTCTTTCTCTCTCTTATGTGGAAATGGATTCTTGGAGTGTCGTCTGTTATATATTTGAATGGCATTATGAATCCCGTTTCCGATTTGAACAGCTAATAGACGGAGGGGCCAACTAAATATAGAATCAATTGATGTAAGGGGTAAATTGATCAAGTTAATAGTTTAAGGGCTAAATTGAAAAAAGTGTAAAACTACAGGGGGCATTCTATCCTATGATACCCGGATACTGCAAATTACTTGTGGTATCCGTACCAATACGGTCCGATATGGATACCGGTACGGGATACAGCAAGATACGGCTAGGATACGGGGGGCCAATTTTAGGATACGGCTTGCATTATTTTTCGCCCAATATTTCAACAGATTTTTCATTTTGGCCAATTTTTCTTTTTCTATGCTGAGATATTGTATAGTGAGGCCCACCTCATTGAAAATTTGAAACAAACAGTGGGCCTTGTAATATTTGAGCTCTAAATTGAGATAAAATAAGCATTCCACCTAAAATAAATCCCTAACCAAATATTTATATTTATATATTTCTAAGAATGCCGTACCCGTATCCGTATCCTAAAATTTTGAAGTTGACGTATCGGATGCTCGTTCCCGTGTCCCGTATCCGTACCCGTGTCCGTATCCGAGCATCATAGATTCTATCAAAAAGCCTAAATAATTAGTGAATCAAAGTGAATGATTGTGAATGTGAGAAATTGAATAAGAAAGCAAAAGAAAAATACGCAAGGCACACCAATTAAGATGCTTTCTTAAAGACAGCAATTTCCCACATGTAGGTGGTTTTGATGAAATTCTATCCCTAGGATACAATGCCCAACTCTTATTCGAAGTCTGCACACTAGAATAAAAAATATTGGATTTCCTTTAAAATCAAAGTATAAATAAAAGAGAATAAAATACTCGTAGACAATATACTTCTAAAAATACTACATTATGCTCAATTGAATCTTCTGTTTAAAAACTTGAAAATCACCTTAATTTATAGAGTTGGAAAGCATCCCTTAGGATTGGTCACATCCATTCAAATGGGCCCAAGAGACACATCTCATCCGAAGAGCACAAAACACTTAATTTGAAAAGACATCAAATTCAAAATATTATTTTTTAATAGTCAGTTTTTTAGAAAATACCCAACACTGGCAACAGTTCATTTGGTTTAGAGGGAGAATTAGGGAGCATGCTGTGTGCACTTGTATGGCTTTACAGAATGGTCTCAAGACAAAGGATAATCTCATTTCCAGGAATATCTTTGTTGATCCAACTTGTGTGTTCTGCAACAATGGTTCAGAAAGCTGCAACCATATTTTCATATCAAAGTCATGCATCTCTATGATCTAGAATTCCATCTCCGTTAAATTTGGTATCAGTTCAGGAACCAAAACTGTAGCTCCATCCAGGCTATGATTGAATAGTTCCTCTCCAATTGTGATCAAAGCAAAATAAGCAATCTGGTTTTGTAGTTCTGGCCATGCTCTGCTATCTAGCATTTGTTTGGAATGCATGGAAAGAGAGGAGCTACAGAATTTTCAGAAATCAGCTACGGCCTAGACATTCCTTCCTTAAAGTGATTCCGTCACAAATTTGAACAAAAGCTTTTTAGCTTCGTCTAGATGTCTCGTCTCCTTTGGCAGGAGCTTGGGGGGATCTATCTTCTCAAGATCCAACCTCTAAGCCCCATCTTGTGCAAAAGTTCTATCACTCCATGGTACTTGTTCATTTCCTCTCAAGTGGGATTTTCAACGGGCTTGTTTGCAAGTAACTTCCACTCGTTGTCATGGACTAAATTGGTAGAATTGGAAGATATGTTTCATGCAGCCTATATCATGATTTTTGAAGCCTGCCAAGGACAATGATAGCTTCATTGTATTTGCGAACTGCAAATCTCTCAGGAATGTTTTGAAGGACCCCACTCTTTCTCCTTGGAAAGACAGATTCAAAGTAAGAGAAGTTACAAGCTTAATGGTAGATACTAAGGATACAATATGCCTCTATGCTACTTAATCTCACTTAATCTCAATTTCAAATATTTTTTTGGGTCCACTAAATTCATGATCTGAACATTCACTATCTTTGACATCCACTATTTCCTCTGTAGACAAGTTTTGGAGTGTTGGATCCCACTAAAATTTATATAAAATGCAATAGACCCTTTCTTGCTCTCTCTTCCTCCCCCACGTATTTTACTTATGTGAAAATGGTGCTTCCAAACCAACATGTAATATGTTTCTCTGAAACATTTTCACCTACAAGATTTTAGCATAATGACGTTGCGGGATTTTCAATTATACTGGTTTGACAGTCAAATTTGAGTTAAAAGAGTATGAATTTAGGCCTAAGAATGGTATGAGCATAAAAAAGACTGTAAGTATGCATAATTATAGCCTAAAACCACAAATAATGCAAATTTGGGCTAAAATACTATGAGTTTGGGAATTTTTGCCTAAGAACCATAAGCATGGAAAGGGTATGAGCATGCATAGTTTTAGTCCAAAACCATAAATAATGCAAATTTGGGATAAAGAGGCTGAGTTTGGGAATTTTAGCTGAAGAACCATGTGAACATTGAAAAGGCTATAAACAAGGATGATATTAGTCTAAAACCACAAATAATGAAAATTTGGGCTAAAAGACCATGGGTTAGGAATTTTTTACTAAAAAAAATATTTGCATGGAAAAAGGCCACGAGCATGCACAATTTTAGTCTAAAGCCATATATAAACTTTGATTCAATTTTAGTCTAAAGCAAGAGAATTAAAAATGAACTTTGATTCAATTAAAGAAGAGCCTTAGGGTATAAATACACCATAGCCTCGTACAATGGCAAATATAGACCTAGGTTTTCAATATCAATGCTTTAAAGACCCATTTTGGTTACAAGCCTCCACGGAATCACCAAATAGATCATGTGGGTTTAGATTTGGGCATAATCTATCTCTAAGGCATAGATTATCTTAGATCTAAACATAACATACTTTAAGCATCATTACATGAACAGTGTTCAAAACTACAAGGATCAAATACCAAAGTTGAGTATAGCAGTAATTGGCAAATTCATAAATGGATTGCATTCACATCATGTAATCAAAGCATTTAATTTAAAACCCTAGAACCTATACATCACCAAAAGCAAGTGACTAGGGCTTCATCATAGCCCTAAGATGGACAGTTAGTTACTCATGGAGAGAGATTGGTGAAGAATCATCGATGAAACCTCCATTGAAACTCCTTCGAATACCTCCAAACCCTAGCCTCTAGTTCCCTCACTCAAGTACTAAATACCCTAAAACGAGTTTTAGGTTTCTTAAATAGCTTTTTCCCCAATTTTCTTCAAATCGCAGAATGAAACGGACTCACCCTGTAACTAGTGTTTGGAAGCCGAGTGACTGGTGTTTAGGCTTCAGGCCATGTCTTTTCAAATTAGCTCAAATTCTATTCATTGAATCTAAAATACCTGCAATCATGAAAATATCATAATTCAACCCACATAGTATCATCACAAGGCGTAGCAAAGTCATCACTGAGGGGCCTAAATGGTACATTTAGGCTCTCATCAATCATTGAATTCAATCCTACACAAATATGAAATGGGCCTGTGTTTTAGATCCCGTCTCGGCCCAAGCACTAATATCCATTGCCCAAACTCGGCCAAAAGATGGTTGAAACGAATTGTGAAATGTATTTTAGTGTTCACTACAGCTTCTCCTCATTCCACTCTTTAATAAATTCTACACAGTTTTTTTGTAGCTGCTTACAATCAGGCGGTGTGTTTGATGTTTCCATCAATTTCTTTACCATTCATGCATCATTTTTTATTTGTTTCACAGGACAGCAAGTTGAGCAGTCATTAGTGACTGCAAGTGTAGTTAGTAATTGTAGTTGGTTTTAATGTGAGTTCAAATGAATTGATATAAGGAGGATTACTAATGAGCCTTGGACGCCTGTCCTCCCTTCTAAAGATTCCTAAGCTTTCTTTTCCCACTGGCAGAAAAGGCTTTCACCTTCACTGACAGTGTTCTGGTTTTGACTTTTGCAATGGTTATGGAGGTGCCCTGTTCCTCTGTTTGCTCACGTTCTGTGTGGTTTTTAGCTTTAGTCCTTTGCCTTTCAGCTGCTGCCTTGTCCTATCTATTGCTCTGTTTTTTTTTTTTTTTTTTTTTGTCTTTTTTCCCTTTATTTTTTTTTTCTCCTCCTGCAATGTCTTTGCTGGTCTCTCTTTGGGGCTTGTGTTTTTCAAGCCAATGTATATTCTGACCCTTTTAATACAATCTGCAATTCAGATTAAAAAAAAGCGAAAAGAAAAGAAAAACAATGCTCATATGAATGGAATAATTTTTTACTCATCCTCTCCTTTATTTTCTTTTTGTCCAGAAATCCTGAATTTTAATTTTTAAGCCTTTGATTCTCTTTTCCTTTTTAAACACTTCATGGATTACTAATTCCTGCTTTTTTGGTTTGATGTCGGTGGACACTGCTGCAATGGTTATTATGCGAGAATAGGAGGAATTAACACCACCAAATTTATGAACGTTCTTGAAAAGCGCTCCCTATTTGGAATCAACTTCCATGCACACGTCACCCTCGACGATTTCTACTCCTATGCCGACCTTCTGCACAAAGATAGTTGAATGGCGATTTCCCTCCCCAGGGGGGTCAAAATTCACATCCGACAGCCTGACGATCGTGATAGGACCCTTTTGTTGTCTTGTCACTTATTTGGGTTTTTCTTGGAATTTCATTTTAGAACACGAACATCCAATCAATGATTAGATGTCCGTGTCCCAATCGATTTAGGGTCATTATGAGTCTAGTCCGAACTTAGACCTGAGGTTCGAATGAACCGTCCACTAAGCTTTCCCCATTACATCATAAGAAACAAACTTACATCAACACTCACTACCAAGCAACATAAAACATGCTCTTCTCATCCCCTTACTCTCTCAATTCTCATCTAAATATTTCTTCACTAATGGAGGGTCACACGTTCGGAATGTCCGACTTTCAACCCCTCTCACTCCCCCCGATACTCCGCACCACTAGTGGGTCACACCAAGCCCCACAAAATATAGAATCCTCTAGGGTATTAGATGGGTCCTTAGTAGCACCAAGTCATGACCCACAACAGATAAGGCGGTCCCTCTTCCAAGAAGGTCCGCTCCCAGTCAATACGATTACAATGGGAAGAAATCATTCTAACGCATCTACCCCATCTCATCCGTCAGGAGAAAACCAATTCTCCTCGCATTTAGGGGTGACTTACACGGACCTAGTCAGTTTAACTGGCCAGGTTATAAGATATAGGGTCCACGATAATGTTTCATCAAGGGATCACTCTCTTTGTGCAAGTGATCCTGTCGTTTCGCAAATCATACCCTACCCTTCCCTAATCAGTCAGACCGAGCCGATCACATCTTCTATCCCACAATACGGGATGCCCACTGATGCACCTATCGCCACCCCGATTAGAGTCGTCGCGCCATCACAAACTCTCGCGATAAACGAGGATCCATATCGTCAAGCGAGCCATGGTTTACTAAATCAGTTGGTGACGTCCAACACCTCACATCAAAACCCTTTGACTCATATGGGGACATCAGATGTCTACCAACAATGTGAGGTGGCACGACCTCAATTCCAAGTGATGACTCCTACACCAATCAACCAAACAAATTACAATCCTGCGACGGTTGGCAATGATATACCATACCCCCAACCAATTCAATACGAGAGGACCCCTCCTATTTATCAAAATCAGACCGCCACAACCTACCAAGTACCAAACTTAGATCAGGGTCCCCCGATCCAAAACGTGCAGGTTATCAATCCCTCGAGCGTTAGACATCCTTATCAAACATACCAGGGAAATGAGCCGCACTATCAGCAAACATATCGACTACCCACCTTAAGCCCAATGGTCGATCCATATAGAGGACAGTCGGTTGCCTATGGAGGAACTCAGTTGAACCAAAACTATCATCCTATTCAACAACTGTATCCCCAAGACCAGTTTCAAGAGCCAGCGTACGCCCCCGCTCCACTAGAACCCTGCCAACCGCAAACAATTCAATATCTAGATCCTCTAGCATTTAAGGAACTGCAGAAAAACGTAGAAGAACTTAAAAATGAAATTAAGAAAAAGTCCTCGAGCTCGACGGGGAGGAAGCTAGGTTTCTACGATTTTACCAAAAAGGAAGAAAAAGAAAGATCTCCCTTCCCTGTCAGGGCACCTAAGTTCATACCTTTATGATGGGAACCAACTGACCTCACACCCATCTAGTCTCGTTCTGGCAACAAATGTCGTGTCATTGCTGACAATGACTCCATGCTCATAAAATTTTCAAGAATCA